>CM071615.1:23455164-23902664 GCA_036365135.1 Miichthys miiuy
AGGAGGCTGCAGCAGAGCGTGGCTGCTCGTACACATCAGGTGAAAGCTGCAGGTTTAGGTCATCTACTGTACTTCCAGGGTTTTCTTTCTGTGCTACAGGACGGCCACAAAGGTGACACTGTTCCAGTAAACTCTGTGTCATGTTCAACCAGGCCTTGCTGGATTCACTTCAGCCGGCCATGTGAGAGTCATCGAAAGGGCGTGCTTCGGCGTTGTGCTCTGATATGATTGGCTGGAAGTATCTCACCACTCCACCCTCTCTTTGCATGTCTGTCACACTGATAGGGGCCTCTGGGCTTTGGGAGCCCCTCTGTGGGCCTCACCAAGGGTGTGAATATCCTGGCCTCCAAGACAGACGAGTGTAAAGATTTTTTACAGAAGAATGATACACTTCATCTGTTTGGCAGAGATCTGTACACAAAATAAACATCACAACATATTACATAGCTAAGAGAAGGTTATACACAGGAGAATATAATATATAAAGATCTGTCTTTAAAGTGTCCTTTGAGATCATTTAGGCTCACCGTGTGATAAAGATATAGCATCAGCACAAAGTTGCAGCAGTCTTTTGTTGTATATTCCTGGCTCATCATGTTATGTCATGTTACTGCATAACCAGTTACTGTGTGTTTTTGCCGGTGTCATCGTTAGCTCAGTGCAATCAGAAATAATGTTCCACTGATGTTTCAGACCAGTCGGAGCCGGCAGAGAGCTGCAGACGTGTTGTGTCCTGCTCGGTCTCATGGATTATTATCTGAACACAGCTGCTCACGTCTTCTTTTTTTCCTTTCTTCTTTTCAGGGAAACTACAAGATGGTGCCTGTTTCAACTGCACAGCGCTCCGACTGTCCAGTCAAATGTAAGCCAGTTAAATGTGCTGGACTCACACAGTGTCTGCACTTCCTCAGAAAATAATATGAAAACTGAAGTTCTAGCATGCAGATTTTAGATTTTAGATTCAGAGATCACATCTTGACATAAATGTAACCTCTGGCTAATGTTTCTAAAGTGTTATACTTGGTCTTTTGCCAATTTTAACTGGGATTGGACTTGTTTGTACCCACTGATGCATGCTAACCCAACACCTGGCACACCTTTACTTATCCGAGCACTAACATCAGTTCAAAAGCACGTCTCTAATTCACAAAGCCACATTTTCTGAAAGGTCAACACTCATTCCAGTAAAAGTCTTTTGTATTCTGAAGCTCTCAATCCTGTTGTCTCCTTAGACTTGACGGGCTCCGACTTGGTGCTTTACCCCGGTCCTCTTCATCCAGCCCTTCCCTCCCCTTGTCAGATGGCTACGTGGGCCCCTGCCAGAGCGCCGACTCACAGCGGCTGTACTGCGCTTTTGTCTTGGGGGCCTCCCCTTCACCGTACCCTGCAATCGCGACGGGGCCACAGTGGACGATAGCACGACCGCAGGACATCCCTGGTGTTAGGTGGATACACACTTCGAGGAGGAGATGGGACGACTCCAAGGTGGAGAAGTCGCTGCGTGTGTTAAAGGACAAGAAGAAGCTGGAGGAAGGAGGGCCAGTGTACAGCCCCACGCTGGACGCAGCACCTGTGAGAAGGACGATCCGACAGTGGGTTATAGATGAGGTCAAGCACTACTACCACGGCTTCAGGCTGCTGTGGATTGATACCACTATTGCTGGCCGCATGCTGTGGAGGGTGCTGAACGGACATCCCCTGTCCCGCCGTGAGAGGAGACAGGTCAGTTCTGCAGCAGCAATTTGGATGCTTCAGTTGAAATACACTTGGATGCAACCAGTGTTCTATGATAGACTCTTTGCACAGAACACATTTTGACTTGTCAAAGCAGGAGAAGCACCGGTGCAAATAATACCATTTATTTTGGCTATGAGTCAGTTCCAGGCTCACTCACTGACATGGCTTACTGGGACACTTAATGGAATGGAGGCATTGCTAATGTTACGTTAAGCCTGTGCCTGTCCTGCTTTGACAAGTCAAAATGTCTGCTGACCTGTGAGCACTTCAGAGTGCATTCAGAAAAGAACTAAACTAAGTACACTAGTGTATAAATGTCTTTATTTTCCCTTCACACTAACAGTGATGATGCAGAGACCCGCACAACGATTGTGTGATGCTAACTTAGAAACCTGAACTAGACACGGCAGGTCTGTCAAGCTTTGCTGTGCGTGGATGCTAACCTTTCACGTGGGACATGATATCAGTCAGAAGTGAACCAGCTTTTATTTACTCTGTCTGAAATCGAGGCTGCGCTTTGTTTCAGAATGTTATGGAGTACATTTGTCATGTTTGGCCTTGTAAACAGCGTTAAAGCTCAGGTGTATTAACAGTAACTGAGGGGGTCGGGGCTGAGCAAACTCGATCTACCGGTCAGTTTAGATTCCATTCGAATGTCGGCGTCAGTGTTTGCAGTGAAAGACAGCTCAGAGTTTACAGCGCAGATAACCAGCATGAGTCCAGGGATCAGAGATGACTGAGCGCGCTGTAAGTCTGACAGCACAGACATCTTGTCCTATAATGTTTAATCCACAGCTTCTCAAACCTAATGGGGATCAATTACAGAAATTGGCTGCATGCTGAATGTTTACTCGCCGGGCGCTCAGCAGATTGTGCTGCTTGATTAAAGCTCTTTAGGAAGAGGCTTGCCTTTGTGTCGCCGCTGTACTTCACCCACGGTTCAAAGTGGGTTTCTCATCATTGTGTCAGTAGAACACGCAGAACAATCAGAACTTTGACTTTTCTGAAAGCAACTGATGACGACACAACTGCTATGTGATGAACGATCATGTTGAAGTAACTCAAATAAAATCTTCCTGGTGAAGTAATATTGTTTTGGGTTATATGGTTATTGTGTTAAAAGGGCTAAAAGCTGGGTGTACTCAGGTTATCCACAGATGAGTAAATAATAACATCATTTACTGTCATTTACTGTGGAATCGGAATTTAAAATTCATTATTTGACCTTAACTTATGTTTAAAGTTCAGATTCATCTCATATTCTCTGACATGATCTGCCCCTTTGTTCTAACTTATGTTTAAAGTTCCATTCATCTGCAGGTCTCTGACATCGGATGCAGGTTCTGGCACATGAGTTTCAGGCCCAGTTTCATTTCGGGGGTGAGCAGATCATGTCAGTCACAGTTAATGATGCAGATGTAATAATGAAATGTGTGTAGGTACATACAGTTACTGATGGTCAGTGTGTATAATGTATCATTAAAATGAAATAAAACTAAAAAACTAAAACTCACGTTGTTAGTTTTGAATCATCCAAGTGGATAGACTTTGTATGATAACTCCATATTAACACTGAAAGTGAAACAACACATCATTCGTGTCTTTTAGTTGTTGCCTGGTCCTGCAGTGAACGTTCTCTGAAGAATCAGGGGATTTTAAGCTTACCACAGAGCTGATGCTGACCACAGCCCCCTTCCACATTAAACCCATCTGCACCTTTTCAAATGCAGCTGACTCCCTCTGTGCGCATGTCCCGAGCCCATCTACACCCCCATTCATCTAACCTGGACTGGTTTTGCCTCCTTAATCTCCTCCTTTCATATTCACTTACAATACTCAGCGCCCCGTTTAAGGCTTCTTCCATTTTAATCTGTCACCCCCTCCTCTCTGCTTTGATGTGGAGCTCTGGGAGATGATATACATGCCAATGGGGCTGCAGACAAAGGCCTTTTCACCCGGGCTAGCCTAATTCCTTCACCCTACTTTTACACTGACATGCAGGTGGAAAGGGCGTAGAAAGAAGGGACTCATGTTTGGGCCTTCTCTCCTCAGGCCCGTTTCTGTATACGGCTGGTTGGGATTGTGTCCCGGCTCGGTCAGTAAGCCACAGTTGGACAGCTGTACAATGAAGGAGACTAATGTTGGCCTGGTACCTCTGTACTCTGAGGATTGTTCAGGTCTGTGCTGAACAAATCTGCTTCCTGTTGGCTCAAGTGGACGGTTTGTGAGCCTTGTGAGGCAGAATGTTCACTTTGGTCTACAGCTCCATGCAAATGACGCACCACTGAATTAGGAGGTTTCTGTTGCTCTGGGGATGTATGGGCTCCGGGGTTAGAAGTGCTGACTGTTAAAACTGTTATAAGAGGAATTGAGCAGGGTGATTGTACCGAGGGACAAAGAAGGATGAGGTAAACATTTTCCCATGGTTCTCTGTTAGCTTTCTCTGTCAGCCTCTGGCTGCTGCTCTCTGCTGGAGACAGGCACAAACTTCAGCCGAAATAAACGGTACTGTGAGGCTCGAGATCTGCATGTGATGAAAGGGTATATTCATTGTTGAAAATGTAAACGCACCTCAGCATCAGTTTGTCACTGCACATCATGGGTATTTTAAATAAAGGAGTCAGCTCTAATTTCAGTTTTTCCGAATCTTCTCTCCAGTTTCTCAGAACATGTGCCGACGTCTTCAGACTTCTTCCCTTCCTGGTGTTCATCATCGTCCCCTTCATGGAGTTCCTGCTTCCTGTAGCTTTGAAACTCTTCCCCAACATGCTGCCGTCCACCTTCGAGACGCAGTCAAAGAAGGTAATCGAAGCTCCCAGATACAAAAGAGAAGTATGAGATCAATTTTGGGGGATTATTTTGATAGCTGTTGTAGTTAAATTAAAAAACAGTAGTCCAGTTTTAATCTACATTGTATGCCATTGTGGTCTGAGACGCAGCATCTCAACTGAGGCTGCAACTGATTATTTTCTCAGTTAACTGGTTAATTGTTTTGTCAGTCCAAGGTGATTTATTCTAATAGATTTGAATAAATCCAAAACTCCAAAGATATTAGAAAAAAAGCATCTAATCCTCATTTTTGAGAAGCTTGAACCGAAGCATGTTGGGCGTTTTTAATCTCTTTATCACCGCTGCTCTGAGCTCAACACCAGAATATTGTGACAGTTTATATAATTATTCCACAGACTGATGTTTCTCAATAACAAGCCAAGCTAAATCAAGACTGCAGTCTCCCATATTCCACTGAGAACATGTTCAGATATAATGAAATAATATAATGTGATTTGATGGACTTTGTCCCAGAATCCTGATGAGGTGATCAGGCTGTTGTCTCATCCTGGTTAATCATACTTAGTCTTTTCAGTTTCAGTTACCTGTTGTAATACACTGTTAACGTTTTCATCACTTGTAAATGTTCATTTTGTTACTTTCACCTGATATATCTGTTTCTTTGTGTTTCTGTTGCCGTGTGACAGGAGGAGAGGCTAAAAACGGAGCTGAGAGTCAAACTGGAGATGGCCAAGTTCTTGCAGGACACCATCGAGGAGATCGCTCTGAGGAATAAGGCTGCCCAGGGAAATGTGACGGAGGAGTTCTCCACCTTCTTCCAGAAGGTCGGTGTCAGTGTTCGCTGAGACAGGGTGAAAACAGGCTGTGTGCTGCCCTCTGGTGGTGGAAACGACAAACTGTCTCTGCTCGGTGTGACGTAAAATACGACAGCTCAGCATTCATTCCAATAACTGAGTTTTATTTTAATATTTCTTGTCTGACACAAATTCTGAGCTAATAGAGTAGAACGTCTCTGTTCTCGCATTAAACTCTGTCCTGCGTTATCTTTAGTTCCCTTTACAAATCATGACTTCTTCATCTTTGCAGATACGGAACTCCGGGGAACGTCCCAGTAACGAGCAGATCATAAAATTCTCCAAACTGTTTGAGGACGAGCTCACCCTGGACAACCTGACCCGACCTCAGCTGGTGGCTCTCTGCCGCCTCCTGGAGCTCCAGTCCATCGGGACCAACAACTTCCTCCGCTTCCAGCTCATCATGAAGCTGAGGGCCATCCGTGCAGATGACAAGGTACGGACCTCTGAATCCTCTCTAAAGTTCTAGCTGATGATTTCCCCTCCTCACTGTCAAAACTGTGCAGTTAGCTACACTTCCATAAAGAGTAAAACCAGAAATTGGTCAGAGTTGTTGTCAAACATTACCTTCAGTCTAACCTCTGCTTCACTCTGTGTCATCCAGCTGATAGCAGAGGAAGGCGTGGCGAGTCTGAACGTTAATGAGGTGCAGGCAGCCTGTCGCGTCAGAGGGATGAGGTCTCTCGGAGTCACAGAGGAACGACTGAGAGAGCAACTCAGCCAGGTAACAGCAGCGACAGAGATATAAGATGTTTTTAGGATTTGGCATTTTCCTCAGTCACAGAACTTAAATGTTCTAATGTTTCTGTCTTAAGATGGTAAGATGTTCTGTCCCTTTTTCACTCTTATAGTGGCTGGAGCTGCATCTGAACCAGCAGATCCCCACGTCCCTGCTGCTTCTGTCCCGAGCCATGTACCTCCCCGACACTCTTTCCCCCGCCGACCAGCTGAAGACAACACTGCAGACGCTACCTGAGATGGTGGTATGTTAAGAGGCCGGAGCTGGCATGTGTGACTCCACTGTGCTCTTGTTTTTATTTATTATTAATTTTATCTGCATCATATTCTTCTCCTACTCGATGCTCTCCAGACAAAGGAGGCTCAGCTGATGGTGGCAGAGATGGAGCTCTCCAAAGTGGACAATAAGACCAAGGTGGAGGCAACACTAAAGGAGGAGGCGGCCATACGCCAGGACAACAAGGACAGGGAGATGGAGAGGTTGGCGGATGCTGCAGAGAAGGCTGCCAGGGTAACGAGTCTAAAATATTAGAGCTCCTTTTAGTTTTGTTAGTCGACTCGCTTTTGGCTGTGTAAATATGAAAATTTGTCTATTTAAACTTCTGAAGCAGATTCTTGAACAGGGTTTGGTGTAACGTTTAGTGCGATGAACATCAAGTCGACTTTCAGGGAAGAGCCCAGGAACATGTCTTTTAAAACTATATTATAATTAGTTATAAATGTGCTCTCTTTGTTCTCCCACAGATTACGGATGGATTTTTTTGACTTTCATGACTGTATTTAACCCCGTCGTTCTCTGCGTGCTTTGCTCCATCACTGTCTTCCACAGGAGGGTGAGCTGGAGCTCGAAGCAGAGCCGGCTAAAGCCAGCGTGGCCGCTCAGTCTGAGATTCTGAGGGATACGGCGCCCGTCATAGAAGCAATCAAGGTAACGAACATGCAGCCTGTGAGATGTTGACACTTCGTTTTTGCACTTTAAATATTCAAGATTTACCAGAACACGACATTGTCCTCTCTGAAGCTGTTATTAGCATCAGAGATTTCACATTTTTTTGCATCATTGTAAATTTGTCTGACATTAGTAAACATAATATTTTAATTATGGGGTTAAGAAGTCTGTAGCTTTTTAACTAACACACTAAAGAAACATTTAGTTCTAACCACCACAACACGACACAAAACCTTAATGTTTCATTTATTTACTGATCATCACCCAGACTGTAATTTATGTATCACTCACCTGTTGCCACCTTTTAACTGGACCACTTCTGCGTCTTCTGTGCCACACAGTTTGAGCAGTGGCAGACATTCCTGCGTTACCAGGTTAGGTTTTTTAACGACATCTCCGCCCCAAATGACCCTCACATCCACACCAGTTTATCCCTGCACGCACAGCCTGGTGTTTTCTGAGTGGACCCAGATGAGGGTTAAACAGTACTTGCATTTTAAGTCTGGCATTCACTTTTACTGTTTCAGGCTGCCATTTTCAGGCTCAGTAAGAGTAAGAATAAAATCCACAAGACGGGAAATAACCACTAAATTTAAGGTTTCATAGGTGTGATGAGATGAAAGTTGACAGCCTACAGAAGAAAATGCAGTGAGGGTAAACCACACATACTCAGTTTGTGTGTTCCTGAGTGGGATGAAAAGCAGACAAGGGAAATTATAGATTATGGCAGACATATCACAGACAAGTTACTTTTAAGTTGTTTGACTAGAATCAGATATTTTTGAACATTTAAGCCTAAAATAAAGCATTTATTTCTTTAAGAATAAAATAATTTGTAGTGCGGATACAGCAGTGCAGCCATGGTCAACATTAACAGCATTATTATAGACAACTTATCCACTTATCTGGTGCTTTAAAGAAATGCTAAATGTGATTTGCAAGTTCTGTTTGGCCCACATCTGTACGAACGTCTCCTTCTCTTTCCCTGTCGATCCTTCCAGGTTGACCGAGTTGAACCTTTCCTCCGCCGCTAACGGCCTTTGTAGTTCCACAGCGCTCTCTTCGTCATGTGGGAATGTGTTTTTTGGGTTATGGGGAGTCTCCCAGTGTCCTCCACAGCTTCCCTCCTTTACCCATTTTGTGTGTTTGGATCAGCCTTTAATGTGGGTTTATATAAAATGCACATGTGGTGCTCGTTAAGGGAATGCACTTTTTGACCTACTTGTCAAAGTAACTCCAGTGTATGGTGACATGCATACATGCATTTTGGAGGGAAAATATGACCTGAAGTTTCCGTGTTTGCCTAAAAACAAACATTTTTATCCAAGTCGACATTTAGGAGCAAATTTCTTGAATCTCATGTTTGTGTTCCAGGATGAGGAGATCACCAAAGAGGAGATTGACCTCCTGAGTGATGCATGCTCAAAGCTGAAGGAGCAGAAGAGGCTGTTGACTCTGGAGAAAGAAGAGCTCGAAGAACTGAAGGACGATGTCCAGGAATACAACGAGGTGCCCGTCTCAGACTTGTAATCAGATCAGGGACATGAGGGTTGAGATTTATCGCCATTCAAATCAGGTTTTTGGTCTCAAAATGGACAACGAGTGATGTGTATGTGATTGCTTTGTGTGTGAGTGAGTGTGTTCATGTTTGTTTTCCAGGATCTGGAAGAGATAAAGAAGGAGCTCTCTAAGACCGGCCAAGAAAAGGCAGTAGAGGAGTCAAAGGCGAGCCAGCGTCTGTCAAAGAGAGTAAACCGTATGATCGGTCGCATCGATAAGATCATCGTGGAGCTGGAGAAGGACAAGGTCATCCTGGATGGACAGATGGACAGCGGAACCACACCACCTGTTGGGTAAGAGCTGAATGTTATCTGAACCACCACACTGCCGTTTGTGGTGGTTCAGAGTAGTAAATGTGCATTTGTAGGACTATTTTCAGCGGCGGATGAATCCACAGTCGTCATGTTCTTATAGATCCCTCAAAATGAATCCAGCAAGTCAGTGGTTAGTTGAACGTTTCACCCCCACAGTCCATGTTTTGCTGTTAGCTGTCTCTGTTCTTTAGTTCTTTAGTTTACTTTAAAGTCCAAAAGGTCAAGAATCGGTTGCCAGTTTCTCAAAATGGCTGCCAATGGCAACCTGGCAACTGTTCACAATCCGCAACAGTGTGACTCACTGATGTGTTTTTTATAGATTTGGGACAACAATGGAGCTCTGCAGCGCAGAGGAAGAAGATAGATCAGGCTTTGATTCACACACAGAAGGATCTTTTTATGGGATTTGTTGACGATAATAAAAATATAGAACACTGTTATCCTTTAATACTAATAATTTTAATACTAATGCAGCACTAAGAGTTCAGTAAGACTTTTAGAAGTTTTAGAAGCTATTCGTTATGGAAATGAATGATTTACGCCAAAATACAACAACAGTGTCGTGATTCCAGAGAGAAACTCACATCACTCGTAGGAACTTTGTCGCTGTGATGGTTTTATATGTTTGTTTGTCTCAAAATCAACCTCAGTCTCAAATGTTGTGTTTCCATCACCATCATCGTCATGCTTAAGTTGTAAGATGGTGCTGTAGATAAATGATCAAGCTCTGGCAGTAATTAGTTTAAAAGATAAAATCCTAACTCATCCCAAATTTTACAGATTATTCTTTACCAAACGTAGCGATGCCACAAGGTAAGCTGAGCTGTAGTCAAACATTCTGCTTGCTTGCTAACATTGCACCGTGGTTGTCGACCGTCAGCTGCTGAAAATTTGAAATCTGTGCTCTAACGGATCACCAGAGTGCCGCCGACTAGCTGCTGTAGACCGACTTTAATAAGCAGTTTGTGTTCCTGAATGAATGAAATCAGACTGAATACAAAGATCTAAACTGCTTGATTTGAAATATTTAACACCGTCCATCATCTTTCTTTAGTATTTGTCAGAGATGTTTGATCTTTACTGAGGATTAACAGATTAGATGAAATGGCTAAATTGATTCTTTCTGAGTTGCCTATGTTTAAAGTTGCCCTGAACAGCTTTAAATAAGTAGACATTTAACAGCTTTAAAGAGGTCATATTATGTTTGTTTTCACCTTCATACTACTATAAAAGATTTACAAGATTTAACATTTAAAAATCACATAACTACGTCGCTGCAGCGCCTCTTTTCACCTTCAGTCTGAGCCCCTCCTGAAAGGCCCGAAAGGTTGTTGTTGATAAGGCAGTAAAGTAAAATGCACAAACACAGTCCAGCTTTTCAGGTATGGTGGGAACATTTCCGTAATGTTCAACTCAACTCAAACTTTATTTATAAAGCACATTTAAAAACAACTGAGGTTGACCACAGGTTAATACATATAATATACATATAATGCATATAATGCCATAATTATAAAAGGTTAAGATACTTAAACTCGGTTAAAAGCCAAGTGTGTTTTTAGGGAGGATTAAAAAACTTCAAATGATCCGGCAGATCAGATGTGTCAGGGAAAGTTATTCCAGAGCCGAGGGGCCGCCACAAAGGCTCGGTCACCTTTGGTTTTTAGTTTTATTTTAGGGGCGCCCAGTAGCAGCTGACTCGAGGATCTCAGTGTTCTGCCAGGGTGTGGATATGAAGAAGTCAAATACTGGGGGGGCTAAGCCATTACGAGCTTTAAAAACAAACAGTACAATTTTAAAATCTATTCTAAAAGCAACCGGGAGCCAGTGTAGCGACGCCAGGACGGGATATGTGGTCACGCCTGCGTTTGCCGGTAAGGAGACGGGCAGCAGCGTTTTGTACCAGCTGCAGGCGGTGCAAGAGTGAGCGGTCCAGGCCGAAATAAAGTGAGTTGCAGTAATCCAATCTCGTATTAATAAAAGCATGGATTACGTGGCAGGTATCCTTTTACTTTCGATAAAATCCTCAAATGATAAAAGCTGTTTTTCACGACGAGCTAACCTGGCGATCAAATTTCAGCCTGTCATCAATAATAAAGTGACTACACCAGGTTCTCGTCCTCACAGAGGGTAGAACGACATGAAGACTTGGTGCGGTCTGTGCCAACAACAGTTCCCATGTTGATCTCGCCCTTGTTGAGTTTTAAAATAAATGTCTTGTCTTCGCCTCCTCAGAAGACACGAGTACATGAAGACTTGTGTGTTGACTTTTGCAGCCACAGAAATCGGTGTGTTTTGCTCTGATCTTCATCATCTCGTGAGGGTACTGGAGAAAATAACAATGGTGGGCGGCGAGGTTGAGTCACTGGGCTCCATCGGGTGGGACTGGACTGTCACGTGTCCGATATGTGGTGTTACAGTGATGTAATGTAACGGAGGAAAAGGCTGAACACAGCGAGGTGTCGGGCAGTTCAGGAGCGTGGACCCAAACAAATCTTAATCTGGCCTCTTTAAAAACAAATCAGTTCAAACCATCTACTAATTTTAAGAAGCATTTTCAGCATGAATTAACTTTGAGGTAGTTTAGACTAAATTTAAGCTGCTGTGAACAGAAATGAAACTTGAAAATCACTTTGATTGATTGGTGCGATCTGCGGGGAACTTTAAATGCAGCATGTTGACATTCTTCACCACATTCCCATGAAATTTGGTTACATACCGTTTCCTGTATGCAGTCTCTTCTACACCTTCAGGGAGAACCTCATCAGCATCGACGAGCTGATCAGCGTCATGCGGCAGATCCAGAACATTCCAGAGCACAAGCTGCAGAGCATCGCCGAGGCGCTCGATGACAACAAAGACGGGAAGATCGACATCGACGACGTCATCAAAGTACGCCGAGAGGACGATTCATGTTTTTCGTTTTGTTTTTTGTTTTTTTAGGACTTTCATGAATTCCTTTTGTCTTTTTTTTTTTTAATCTCAGGTGGTCGAACTGATCGACAAGGAGGACGTCGACATCTCCACCTCTCAGGTGGCTGACATCATGGTGATGCTGCAGAAGGAGGAGAAGCTGATCGAGAAGGAGAAGGCCAAAGAAAAGGCCGAGAAGGAAAAGGCAGCCACACTCAACAGCTAACTCATTTTTCCATAAAGACACGCAGCACTTGTACAAAAAAAAAAAAACAAACACAGAGAAGTTCGTGACTGGTACGCGGTCACGAAAACTCTGGACACCAGATGGAGGGAGAGTCACAAGGTAACCGCTGCCTTCTCAAAATGTTATGTCACCAGAAATCCAGCTCCTAGTTTAAAGTTTAAAAAGAACAAAAAAAGGCTTTTGCCTTTAAAAACGCACAAAATCAAAAAGAAACTTAAATTGCCATTATGTTAAACTCTTGTGGACTGATCATGTATAATATGTTGATATTTGGTTTTGTGTAATTTTACTCTAATTTATTGTAGTGGGAACACAATGACATGAAACAATGGTTGTGCTTCCATCTTTAGAGTTGGCACTGATCAAAAAAAAAAAAGATGTTTGGAAAATATATTAGGAGATTTCTAGTTTAAAGTTTGAGGTGAACCGTCTTTGCCTTTCATTTCATTCATGTCATCATCTCAGAGAAATGAGAGATCATTTCTGAACTTTGCACGGTAAAAACAATAATCATCGTCATCACCATCATTTCTTTTCCTCTTAGATTTTCTTTATCGTCATTCTCCCGCGTTGTCGTAAACTATCGTGTTATCTTCCCTGAGTTGTACGTGGACAGCGTAGCTTACTGCTGGCTTTAGGATGTTTAAATGGTGGCTGCAACCCGAACCAAATAATTACACAGCATAGAAATGAGCTAAAAACATCACATTATGTGTGTAGTTTGAAACATTAATTCAAACAGTAAAAAAAACTCATAGCGTAGCTTCATCATTCCCACTAAAACAGAAATAAATGATTCACGCTGCAGAAGTGTCGGATGTTTGTCCAAAGTAAGCCAAGGACTGAAGTTAGCAACATTTACGTTCACGTTAAAAACTACTGTACTGTAACTTTTTGATTTTTTTGATTTTTTTGATTTTGTACTTACTGCATCATCATTTTTTGTCTCATCTTAGCACAGCTCTTCATCTATTCCTGTTGTGTTCAATAGATTTCTGTAAAATGCCAAAGTTGCACTGTGGCACATTTAATAACAGATTCTGATTATTCCTAAAAAATGAAAAAATCAAACAAACCAACCAGTCGAGGATCATAATCAGTACAGCGACACTGAAACAGCTCGTTCATCAGATTTTGGTTGGTTGTTGCTGACAGTCAGATTTCTGTTTGGACGTCGTCCAGTCGGAGGTCGGAGGTCGGAGGTGGCTCCTCGTGAATGTTAACTAGTTTATTCTGTGCACAAAGGTAGTTTGATAACGTGCTAATCTTCGTAGTTGAAATGCAAAGTGGCCTTCTCTTGACACAGAAATATTGGGGATCATATACCATTTGTATATTTATTTTTGAGCTCCGTATCACTGAAGAGGCTTTACTTGATGTCACTTAGTTTTGGGCCCGAAGAAGTCTGGATGAGTTCAGTCGTGGATCGCTTGAGTCCTCAGTCTTGTCTTATTTGCACTGCAGTGATGAATGTGTGCGCGTGGGTTAGAAACAGGGACAAAGCGATGATGGAGGATAATATTCGAGTCAGTTAGTGACTCAGTTCAGTCACTGCCTGTTGGCATAACTGTGTTAACACTGCAAGCAGCTATCATCAGCTAATTCTGAATATATGCAACTAATGATTATATTGAGAAGAATTTGTTTTAATTATGTAAAATGTCAAGAAACCTGAGAAAAGCGGCCATCACAAGAATCAATCTCATTCACAGTTCAGCAAATACTCAGTTTAAGAGTTCAAACCAACTTAAAGTTCAACATTTCTGCTCAATAAATGACTTCATACAAGTAATAGATTATCAAAACGTGCTGTCAGTCGACTCATCGAATAATTTCTGCACTAATTTCATGTCAGTTATTTAAATTTGTGAGGATAAACTAATCGCAGTGATGGATTCATGCAGCTCTGAAGGAAACAAACAGACTTCTGCTGAGTCGTCTGTCGTGTTGATCCGCCTTTACTGTTGTTGGATTGAATCAAATATTCGGTAGTTTGTGTCTCTTGGTAACCGGCTCAGGTGTGAACACTGAAGACAAAGTGGTACTTGAGATAACGCCGAGTGGGCGACGCTCCGTTTTAATCCGTTCCAGGAATCCGCTGTCAGACGAGCGGATGATGGAAGAGGTCGTTAGTCTTCCGTCAGGCACTGTCCCAGTTCAAACCCAGCTCGGGCTGACAGGGCGAGGGCTCTGCTTCGCCTGGGACCAGTCAGACTGATGGGTGCAGGGTAAACACTCGCCCCATACATGGGCCAAAGCCAGCTCCACTGGAGGGTTGTGTTTAGCTTAGAGACGATCCGGCGGGACATGGCATGCTCTCCGCCGCATAAATCAGCAGTCAGTGTAAACACGTCCCAGGAACGTTGTGACAACTTCTCGATTACACTTGGCAGGAGAGAGTGGTGTTTGTGTCCATGAGCCTAACAGGTCGCACTCAGGGGAGCGCTGTGTACATTAGCAGCACTGCCACTGTTTCTAGGCACGGAGGGGTCAAAGGTCGGGTGGGGGTGTATATTACAGGGTATGTGAGGCGGCTGCAGATCAGAGCAGGTCTAGAAAGGTTTGAAATGAAAGGTTGACGTGGACAACCGTGCACGTGCAGTTATTATTTCCACTTCTCTCACGAATCTGTTGATAATTTAATTAAATTTGATTAAATTGTTTGTTTTTGGGTCAAAAATCCAAATAAATTTAGTTTCCAGTCGTATAGAAGCAGCAAAAACTCATTTTTCAAAAGAAGCTGAATATTTGGCATCTTCAAATTTCTTGTTTTCTCTGACACTCGTCCAAAATCTAAAAATATTGAACATACAGACAGATGGAGAAAATCAGCTGGAAGCAGAGCTTCTTTGTCACTTCTTTTAAAACTTAACTACTGAAATAATTGACCAATTATCAGAATAATTGTATTCTCACACAGTTTGTGTCACTGCAGGCTTTTCTCTATTCGCTCTATTCATTGTGAGGAATATATTTCAGCCAGTCAGTGATACGACGAGACAGTTATTATCTCCCACATGCTGCCAGGATGTGATTATGATTTATGAAAAGCTGTCAAACCTTCAGATTCATTCAAGAAATCCCGAGGAAAGAAAAATAATGAATTTTTCAAATGCAGAAGAAGTTGAAGCCAGATATGAATATCAGCAGAAAGCCGTGAGCGTGCGTCCTCGTGTTTGGCTGCAGTGTGAGGAGCCGTGCTGAGTTCAGCAGTGTTGCTCTGTGTTGTTTAAGCTGCTGTCTTTGAAAAGAGTCTACCTACAGTCAGAGAGGACAAGTATTTTGAAGCTGAGCTTAAATCAGTCATTTTTCTTTGTCGGGTCCAGCAGGTCCGAGCATTGTTTTCTGCCTTGAGTTCTTTTTTTTTTAGGCTCGTTAGAAAAAGAAGTGTCTGATTTTGGCTCGCTGACTGTTCTGAGGAGTATTACCACTGTGTAAATGCACTTTTAATACAGTAGGTGTGTGTCGCTGTTTGGACTCAGGGTGTGTGTGTTCAGTCTGGCGTGGTGGTTTGAGCGGCTTCAGCACCGGCAGGCGGCTGTTGGCGTTGAAGCGCGCAGTGACCTACGATACAAACCGTCCTGAAAGATTCCCGCGTGAGTTTGAGGAGACAAGTTGTAGATCTCGTGTTGATGGAAGAACAAATATTTAAAGCAATAAGTCATTTATGCATCATGAACCTTTTTGCATTTTGTTTTTCTCCCTGTTTGAGGTGGAACAAGTGTTTCATTTGTTTAAATGATATTGTAATATACGTGATTTAAGTTTGGATTCTCTTCTTGATATCAGGCTGATGTTCTGCTTATTTGGGAGTTGATTCTTGACAGATGTACCCTCTTTTTTCCTTTTTTAAGTATTTTGCACTAGCCCTTTATATCACTAGAAGAATGCTACTTTTTGTAGACTATATAAGAATTTTTGTTTTCGAGGTGGAGGTAAGGAGGCTGAAAGCAGGATCAGCAGTGTTTTTTGCTTAGCTGCAGACTAAAAGGAGCTCAGGCTCCTCTCAGACATAAAATAGGTGAAAACTAAATTGAACTGCATTTTAAACGATAGTGCAGCCACCATCTTTGTTGTTGTTCAGGCAGAAAGTGAATTTTCGCCTTGAAACGTTCTCTCAGATTCCCCGCTTCACTCTGCGAATGGAGAGATGTGATCTGAAGCGAGTTCTTCCGAATCCGATGTGCTTCTCCTTCTGTCTGAACACACATTAAAGGGTTAATTAAAGGGTCATTTTCAGCTTGGAAAATGTTTGTTAGCCTCATGTTGTGCAGTCCTGATCAGTTAACAGGATATTAAACCCCCAAACAAAGTTTTCAAATGTATTCTAAAAAGGAAAAAATGAGAATGGAGTGTTGATCTGAGGTTTTAAACAGAAATCAGGACAAATCTCTGCTCAGTTTGAAGGTGATGAAGTATAAATTTCTGACCTGGTCACATTTAAGTTTTGCAAGTCGATTTGGAATGAAACAAACAGTCATTGAATCTGTTTTGTTTTCAGATGATTATGTTTATTTATTTATTTATTCAATCAGTTTTTTTTTTTTTATTCTTCAAAGTGAACTGGACTTTATTTTTTAACTCAAATGTATAAAAAGCATCAATTAAAAACACAAAACAAGTGTTCATGTAAAGAAACATCGTTAGTGCTGAATAAATTCTGGATGATCCTGATTCTTCTTTGTTTGATTTTCTTTGATTTAAATCTCATCTTTCCCGCCACTCATCACACGTCACTCATCACGTTGCCGCAACCATTTTAGGTTTGTGTGTGTGTGTGTCTGTGTGTGTGTGTTTTTCTCAAACCCTCATTCCTGATTCCTTACAAGCCCCGACAGTCGAAAAGCAGGATGCACAAACGCATAAAAGACCTAACAGATCTGGGTTTTAACCCTTTATGTGCACGTGACCAGAAATTTAAATGTATTTAGACGTTCTCTTGTAGGTCCTTCTATGGTCATATCTTAAATCTAACACTTAAGGCTGCACTAAGATTTGATTTAAAACCACAGAACACGTCTCTCATTTGCCGAGTAGAAAGCAGACTTCCAACATCTCTGTTTGACCTCGGAGTAAATGCGTCAACACTCGTTGCGCTCCTGTCATATTTTATGATGCCTTAGAGCGGAGTTGTGTTTATGGTGCTAATGAGAAGATTCCCGAGTCGTGATATAGCTCATGTTTTTGTTTTTTTTAAAACGTCAGAGCCAATAAAAGTTGAAAAAAAACGTGTCAGTTTTCCCCTCACAGATTTTCCAAAACAGTCTCGCTCGTGATCTTCAGGATGTTTACAGTCGACCAAGAAATATAAATGTTTAACTTTGGTTTAAATCCAGTTTTCACCGCAGATTGTGTTTTCCAGTACCATAACTGTCTAAATCCCAGTGCAGACTCTGCAACTGCTGCTATGATTTGATACATTTTTTTGAAATCTGATGCAAAAACACTCACAAAGGGTCGTTTAGCCTGAGCGGGTCCTGATCTCATCTCGAGCTGACGCAGACGCTACAACTTTTCTCAAACATGCTTTATTTTATCGTTGTTGGAGCCACGTTGCTGCTTTCTCAGACATCATCTCCAAACTGTGGGCGGGAAGCAAGGAGGCAGCGGACGCGCTAACTTCTTGCAGGTTTTTGTTGGATATTACAATCGTTCGTTGCGGATCTCTTCCCTCGGAATAGTCTTCATCTGAGATCAGTTAAATAATCATGTATTGCAACGATATGCGTTCACAAAACCTTCTGTCAGAGATACACAACATTTTATGAGCAGCTCTGAAAGCAGAAAGCGATGTCAGATGATCTGCTCTGTTGTGACCACTGGTAACGACACTGAAACGAAATATGTATGTTGTAGGCCACCTGACAAATACTGTGTAGGTTGACCTGTCGAGGCACTGTGGTGTTCGGCACCAAGACGTTAGCAGCAGATCCTTTAAGATTTTTAGGGATCTGATTGTTCATGACGTCTGACAAACGCTCGATTGGATAAAGATTTGGGGAGTTTGGAGGACAAGTCAACACCTTAAACTCATTGTTGTGTTCCTCAAACCGACACACACAACGAACGGTGATGCACTGTGTGTTCTGACATGTTTCCATCAGAACCAGCATGAACTTTGTTCAGCAGTAGCTTGCCTGTTGGAGTTTTCGCTCCCCACATGCATCAAAAAGCCTCGGCCACCCATGACCCTGCTCCCCGGTTCACCGCGTTTCCGGCAGGCCAGGAACACAAGAGACCACAAGAGCTGCAGTTTTGTTCTGATCCAGTCGACTAACCAACACAATTTGGATCCTGTCAAAGTCACTCAAATCCTCGCGCAGTGTTATTCACTTCAGTGGTTATAGTGTTATGGCTGATCTGTGTATGGAAAATAAGAATATCTAAACTTTCTTTGCCCAGACAGAACTGGGTTCTCATAACATGATGTTAAAAGTGTTGGTACATTTCTTAGTGCAGCCTTAAAAAACTAAAAACAACATTTAAAATGTCTTCTGAAAATCAAACCCAGCCATGTAGATGTTCAGACGCAGACCTGAACCCTGTAATAGTTCAGTGTTTTCCCGCTTCCATGCTTCACTCAGTCAGTTCACGAGTCGGTTGTCAGGAGTTTGTCTGGGCTGCCTGTCAGGACGGTGAAGTGTGTCTGTAACCAGCTCACGGTGACAGCGAGAGGCACGTTGATCTCAGGAAGTGTGAGCCGAGTCTGCTTCAGGGAGTTTCTGTTTTTTAAAGGGGATTTGAGTGGCTTCAAAGGGTGTGTGTGTGTGTGTGTGTGCGCGTGTGTGTGAGATGAAATGTGGGTGATAAAGGTGTGTTTAAAGATTTCAAATGTGACGGTTGGAGATACATTTTTGCACTGGAAGTCCCTAAAAAGTGAGCGATTTCTGAAACTGGATTTATAGATTGTTGGTATATTTAAAGCAACGCAGGGTCAAAGATTCAGGAGTACTTGATGTAGATATTTGTCTTATTGTCTATGAGATCAGAAATGTGATTCTCTTGAAGTTATTTACAGATTTTGACAGTTTTGGGTTTATCTGCTTCGGGAAATGTGCACAAATGTTAAATAATCAGTGCTGAAGCAGTGGGAACACTGAGGTCATGAGTCTGAGGGGCCTTTTGTCCCCAAGTTTTTCCTACAAGACTTCTTTCTCAACATTAAACCAAGACCACAGTCTTTCCCTAACAGTCACCAGGTTCTGTGAGCGCCTAAACTCAACCACAGAAAGCTGAATAATGGTTTAGTTGCTACGAGCGGATATCGTAGGGAAGAAAACAAATGAAATATTGTATGATGTCAGTGAGCTACGTCCCATTCAAAACATATTTTCTGTTGCAAATTGGTTGAATATAAATGTAATTTGTTCGGGACAGAGTCTGCCGTCACTCTCACAATAATCCTTTAAAAACACGTAGAACGTTTGAATTCTACGTCTGAATTTCCACAAAAAAAAAAATAGACACATGACCTCAGTGAGAGCGTTTACATGTTCAGGTTCTGGGTCTGATCCTGGTTTGGATCAGACTCAGGGTTCTGGTTATTATTATGATTATTGTCCCTGCTGATGAGAGGTGAGTGTTTTCCAGGTTTCTTATCATCATATAGCATCGATGCTGGTGTGCCTTTGACTCAGTGAGGGTGAACTCAGTTTGGTGGCTGGATTTGGCTTCTATATCTGATCACCAGCGACGGAAAACTGACGAGATAACTGCAGAACTGCAACACACACACACACACACACACACACACACACACACCAGAAGATGATCAGAAACCTCGGCCTGAAATGATCAAACAGATAAAAGTGAAAGATAGAAGTAAAAAAATACAGAAAATATCTATTTCTCAAGTAGAAATGCTCTTTAATGTAGGAGCTCTGTAATTCAGAAACACCTCTGCAGCATATTTATTGGCAGTCTGAGGCAGAACGTATAGAGAATGTTTGCAGTCTTCACGTTTAATGTAAATATGTTGGAGCAGTAAGTAACCGTCACTGACTGCATGCTGATGAAGTAATCATTTGTTGACTTGCATGTCAGTTTACAGATCCACTTGTTCTATCAGTGTAACCTTCTCCTGCAGAGAAAACATCACCCACAGACTGTCCTCCTCACAGCTCAGTGTTGGTCTGGTAGCTGTGAAGTTTTCTCAAATATGTAAACTGACCGGACGAGCCTGCTTCAGTCACACACGGTCGGGCATGCGCTGCACGCACAGGCTCTTCATGCACTGTAAAAACTCAAGAAGAAGAAGAAGACGTGACTTGTTTTGACACGCAGCTGAAATGTCGTCTCATCACAGGTGCTTCACGCTTACGTACTGTAACATTTGTCGTGTTTCATCAGGGTTATTTTCACTCTGCCTCCCTGTTTTTGTTCCCACTTATGTTTTCTGTGCTTTTATTGTTGTAAACACTTTGATTGTTAACATCTTGTTTGTGTCCCAAAAAGAGATTCAGTGGTTTCAGTGAACTTTGGTTAATTTCTCATTTCCTCCAGAGCAGCAATGATGTTTTTTTTTTTATGTGTTCTGAGGGTGAAATGCCATTTTAGAAGTCAGGACTTCATAATATTAAAAAAAAGAAAAGAAAGATGGCATTTAATACCACAAAATGTGATTTACTCTCAGTCATGCATCAACATTATTGTTTGTCAGGCTTGAAGATAAACTTTGAAGTTATTTTATTGCTGGTTAGGCCGAAGCCACTTGAAAGAAATGTGGGCGAAAATAGAAAATTATGATGATTTCTATAAGTCAGCTTTCTTTTGAACAAACAGTTGAAACATTTTAGACTTGATTTTTTTACACTGAGATCAGCAGAAGCAACGCAGCTTTATTTGTACAGCATCTTTTATTCACAGAAGCAGTTCACAGTGCTTTACATACGTACGGCAAAGAAATGTTTTAAGACATTTACGAGCCAAAACATCACAATCATGGAGCAGGAGGTCAAATCTGCAGAGTCAGGAGGAGTTTCTGTAAAGGCTCGTCTGCCTAACCTTCTGACTGACTGTTGTTGCTGTAAGGCTGACAGCAACAGTCAGTCTCACTCTGCTGCCTTCAGTGCCTCCGATTCTGAACACTGAAGAAAAACAAAACGCCTCCACTATTTTCAGTCCATTTGTTTCGTTTACATGACTTGACGTGAGTCGTCAGATTGTATCTTCTTATTTAAAGATGCATTCATTGATTTTTTGGCCACATGGGGGCAGCGTGAACACAACACGCTGACACAAAACTATCTTTGAAAGTTGTTTTAAATGTAAAGCAAAGAGTTCCCCATTTACACTGGACTCATGTTCATAGTCTCCTGATGATTTCAATAACTCCTCTCACTTTTGGTCTCCACCAGCTCCTGAGAAAACATTTTTAGCACCTCCACTGTTCACCAGCTGATCTCTGACCGTGTCCGAGTTCATTAGAGTTTATTTGCTGAAAAACGGCTTCCTATATTTAATAGATAGCTGAGATTGGACTGCAGTGCTGGGTGGTAAACTCTTTGTGGATTTGTCACTCTGCTTGTGGAAACATGTTTTAAATTTAACCACATGAACACAAACTCACCTGCGAGATGATTAAAACGTCCCTGTGATGTTGGAAGAATCCCCTTTTAATTACATCTTTGCATTAATTCAATAATAACACCGATTAATAACATAGAAGGGTGTAAATTTAATAATTATTATTTTCAAATCACCATTTGTGGTGAAATAAGTTACTCTAATGACACGATCAAGCTGCTTCATTATCGTGGAGGTGTTTTTCTGATTGTAGTTCAAAGCCATGTTAAAGATTTATCTACTGTTCCTCCATCAGTCAGGACAGCTGAATGTTTGGCCACATCGCAGGCCTCATGCACCACCTCAGAAAGACGTGAATGTACGAAATGTGAAGTTTAGAAATTACACACAACCTGAAAGACGTTGTAGTCGCCTCGAACATCATTGTAAATCTTCACTAAGACGTAGAGCTTGATGCAACAAGAAGCTGATCACTGTCTGTTTACCACACTGACGTCTGCTGCAGTAGAAACCACACAGTACTGTCTGTCTGTCTGCTCTGCTTACTACTCTGCTGTAAACCTGCTCTGCTCCTGAAAAACAAAAAGGAGAACCGAACACATCACGAGACATCTGGATTGTTCAGAAGCTGCTGTGATCATGCTATTGTTCATATCGCTTGGAACAAACTGCAATAAATCTCAGCACATCTCCTCTCTGCGGTTCTGTCGTTTCTAGTAGCCGTCTCGTGTTGTTGAATGTAACCCGACTGAAATGAAGCTGTACTGATGCTGTGAGCTCATCTTTATTAGAGATTTCCTCCTCCTCCTCCTGCTAATTGTGTTTTCCATGGTTAATGTATTCATTAAGTCTTTTAATAATGCTGCTATGTAAATTAATTCCTCGCTGAAAAGCAGTATTGATTATAGAGATACACTTTAACGTTGAAAGAATTTAATTAAATTCTGGGTTTCGTGCGAGTGTTTGAGTCCAAATGACTTTTCCAGCATAAGAAGAATTAAAAAAAAAAAAAAAAAAAGATGGAAGAAAGTAAAATTAAATAAATTCTGAGCAAGATTCAAGACTGAATCATGGAAATTGCAGCCGGTATACAAAACAGATATAAATTGATGCTTAAAAGCAGAAATATGAACTCAGAAAACATTAAAATATATTCCACAAAGCAATAAAAGATCGATCAAAGGAACCATGAAAGGAAACATTATCAGCCAGCAGCCTTCAGAGGACTTTTTTTGTGGTCAAAGAAGTTCACGTCATTCAGTTTAGTGTTGTTTGCAGTCTGGACACTAGGTGGCAGTGTGTGACAGGTGATAGGTGAAGAAAGCCTCTCACTTGTTCTTGTGAGAGATGATTGAGCAGAACAAAGTCAGACAGATCTGAGAGAAGAGACGATGATGGAAACTGTTGTTCCAGGTCTTCAGGTCAGGTGGGAGTGGTTCCTCCGTGTCAGGTAAGCTGGTAAACTAATTGGCTTTCCAACACGGCCCTGTGATTGTGTAATCTTTCTGGTCTCGTTAGGTTTCCTCGTAGGGCAACTCCACCTACCTGGCATCTCAGCAGGGGAAAAACAAACCATAAAAAATGTTTTCAAAGGCTCCATAAAACTGGGCTGAATTCAAACTGGATCTCCTTAATGAGTAGTTCACTTGTCATTTATGGGTAAACTGGCAAAATACACATTGTTTTGCTTTTTTATAAATGTCACAATGATTTAGGATATACTGAATAAGGCGTAGTACCAAGCCTGGCAGACTAGGATTTGTACAGAGAGAGAAAGACTGCTCAGATCTTTTATTTAAAAAGCACCAGAGTCGTCCCATGCGTGAGAAATAAAGGTAACCAAGTGGTCCTTATATTTGTGTTAACGCATCAATAATGCATATCCAAATGGACATATAAAATGTAAAAATGGCCATACAAGATTTGTTGCCCAACATCACCGGAGGGTTTTTAAAATGTCTCAAATGGTTTGTTGACGCGAAACTGAAATCTCGTGAACGGTGTCTCTGTCCTTCGTGCGTCTGTTCATTGTCCCACACTTTGTGCTCGCTTTACGGCACTAAGTCACACACCACCAACTATTTCACTGATTTTGGTGAAACTGGATCATATTTTATGGAGGAAATGTTTTCTGGTTTTCCTCTGATGTCCTCCGGCTGCTCCGCCTCAAGGAAGTTAACTGCTAAGCTAGTTAGCTCGGTCCGTGCTGCCTGGGCTGGGAGAGTTGGTATTTGCAAGGCTAGCCAAGAAGCTTTGGACCACTGGAAGGAGGTTTTTCAGGACTGGGGTGCCAGGGAATGCAGACTGGGAGCGGAGCTGGTGTCGAGCCAGAACCGGAGCTGGATGGGCAGGCAATGAAACTGGGCCCAGCAACCTCTTTGGACATAATGGCAGAGGAGAAGAGACCGAAGAGGACGTTGGTGGAGGAAGCTAAGAAGAGTAAAGAGCACATCCATCTTTGTCCGATCATTTGATGTAGATTCAGAAGCATGTTAAAAATGTCACTACACAGCCTTGACAGAACAGAACACCGTGGTCCACATACTTTTGGGTCATTTTGGTTTTGGGGCTGTTTTTCATGGTGATGGTGTTGTCACAGCAAACAATTATACAGTACTTTAGGTTGTTCCAACTTCATGGCAACAATTTGTCATGTTGCGAAACATAAAGCTCTCGTGCAAAGTCAGCTCCGTGAAGAAACGCTTTTCCTAATTTGGTGTTCGACCTTCTTGCCCAACATCAGAAGCCAGACGAGGCTCTTGTTGCATGGATTTGAGCTGACATGTTCAACACTGTAATGTGTAATGTACAGATGTCCACATAGTATATAATAAAAAGAACAGATCTAACGGGGCAGCCATGATGTAGAGGACCCGCCAGTCCTGCAACATTACTCCTAAGTGCAGCACTTGAGTGAAGGTCTATGGTGACTTTACAGCTCTAGTTTGCGTATACTGCTCAGTAAGTTTCTATGTGTGAGTTAGTGGGCGAGCTGAACTGAGGCCTCTCTGTAGGAGAGAGAGAGCGAGAGCGAGAGAGAGACTCCAGGCCTGTCTCCCTTCCAGACCAAACACACATCCATCTCCGTCTCCAGGGCTGCCGGTGACCTCTGCTATCTGGCGTCGAACCCTCACTCTGGCGTCCGTAAACAGCCTGGCACGTCACCGGAGGCCACCCAGACCTCTGTGGTCACTCACAGGAATCAGTATTAGTGGGAGATGATGAACGCCTTGGAGAGCTTCACCAACGCGTCTCACAGTCACCAAGAGTGCATACAGAAGGTTTTTTTTTTCTTTAAAAAGAGGCAATAAAATTCCCCAAACTTCTCACAGTGGTGGTGTTTCTTTGCCTCGCTTGAGCTGCGTGGACGAGGGCGATATTTACCGCGACTGCTGAAAATACTGCAAATGTAGCGTTGTCACCAAAGAGACTGCTGTTCTCTATTCATGCTCATAACACACTGCTAGTGTTTGCATTGGAAGATGACATCCAACATTTGATTTACACACTAGCAGCAAGAAAATCGGCTGCAATTGAAAAAAAAAAAAATAGTCACATGAAAGTTTCATGTCTTCTTTCTTCGAGAGTGAATTCACACTGTAAGCTTCCCCCCCGGCTGAGTATTACCCAGATCTTCAATGCACTCCACATGAAAGAACATGGGCTGTTATAGAAAGGCAGTGATGGGTTGGTCACCTTTTCAACTTACTTGCAAATGTGAAAACCTTCCTCCGAAAAGTGCTCCTTTGAATTCAGATGACCACATCTGAAGGCTGCTGGTTATCCTGAACTCAGCACACAGAGGACTGAATACTTTATATACTTAATCATTTATCTATTAAACTACTTATTTATTCATTTTCATTAAACCTGAAATAACTGTTTTTTTAGGCCAGTTTGGACCAGACCAACATCGACATATGACCCTCTTTCATGTTGAGTCTATGCATATTTCTGCACTGTGTCAGCGTCTCATCATCAGCACCCAGAAAAAAAAAAAAAGACTTCCTCTGTTTATCATGAGTCACGGCAACTGCAACGTGTTTACGTCGAGTCTTTATTGACTCTCCTGCATGCAGATCCCCTTAATGAAACACCCTGAACCTCAGGAGTAATAATGAGTCACCAAAGCGAGTTTTCAATTTAAATGCAGATGATGTTTTCAGGTGACTGGAGGCCAAGCGTTTGGCCGGCTGTGCAGGTTCACAGTTTATTGCCGAGAGATGGAGGGAGGGATGGAGGGAGGCTGCAGCAGTGTGTGGCAGGTGGTCAGGCCTGATGCAGGTTGCAGTGTTGGCATGTCTGAAGGGGAAGTGGGAGAGCTGCGGGGACGAAATGATAGTTTTTAAATGAGGTTTCCTGGCCGCTGCACAGCTGGCCGTTCCTCAGAGACTCATTACGACTTCCAGCGGGTCCTGGTGTATGGTGGCATCACCGAGTTCAACTGACCAGAGAAACAAAGCAAACCCCCGACTGCTGCTTCACTGACAGGAAAACTGCTCTGTGCACATGTGTTTGGGCACAGAGAATAACATTTGTGCATTAATGTGTGTTTGAACGAGTGCAAGGTGGATGTCGTTCTTCTGTTTGAGCTTTAAAGGAGGAGGACAAGTCTAATCTTTAGTGAGGACTGAAAAGGTGAAGGCATTTTGTAACTTGCAGCTGTGTGAAGCTGTGTGTGTATGTGTGTGTGTGTGTGGCATAGCAGATAAAGCTTTATTGTCCTCTTTTAATCACCACCCTCCCTCTAATTGGCAGCTCTCTCACTGAGGGCTTTTTAAGGGCCATCATCAGCATTTTATCACCATTATGGCTAATTCACACCGCCGCACAGAATGAGACGTTTTCTGCCCCCGTGCAGTTATACATCCTGAAGAAATGGAGAGAGAAAAAAGAAAGTCTGGGTTTATAAATAACCTCTCAGTCAGCCGGTAGCAGCCGGTGCAGGTAAAGTGAGGAAACTCGTATGCGGCTCTGAAACCAACATAATGTTTAATAAGCACACATTCTTCCACTGTGTCCGGCGAGGTCAGAGGAGCGTTAGTCAGCCTCATGTGCAATGTGCAAAGCAACAACTACAAACTAAAGAAAACGCTGACATTAGCACAGACACACCTTTGATTTGACACTTCCTTTCATACAATAAATGCTGCTTCTAACTGATCAAGTGTAATTAAAACAGAAAACTATGAGCTTGAATGAACTTGCATTATGACGTTTTTACCCCAAAGCTCAGAAAATGTGCCGCTGGCCATGGCCCCCGTTGGCTGTCCTGCCTCTTCCGCCTCCCCGCTAATCTAAGAATCGGCAAAGACGTGGACCTGAGGCGGGCCGAATGACCCGGCCATGGAGGTTGCCACTTGGTCCAGCATCAAGCTGCCTCTAACAGTGAAACAATGCAATGCTATTTTGTGTTTTGCTTCTTCATCCTCTCATGTTAAACTGGATGTTTCAGTGACTCACTAGGAACAAAGTGATATGACATGATAGGATTGGCCAGAATTATCAGATTCTGTTGATAATTTTAGTTATTTTTAGAACGTCTCACATGTAGCTCCTTTGAATAATGAAGGAAATGAAATGTTTGCTGTAATGGAGTCGATGTTTTTAAGGAGAGTTTGAAGTCACAGCCAGTTGTTTTTCAGAGTTTACTGAAATGAAATGAACTTGGATGGCTCTGCATCAAAAATCTATTTGAAGTTCTGCTTTTTTTTTTTTTTTGAAGTTTCAACTGAGGGAATATTTTGCTTTTATGGGTTTGCTTTTTCCTGAAACTCAAGCCCATCTAGTCGAGTCTTAGGGACACAGAGAGGTCAGAGTTGAGATTCAGAACCATTTTTATGATGCAAGTCTCCGTCACTGCCAGTAGCCGCCTTCAGGTAGGAAAAAAAAAGGTAATGATTTGTGGATAATGAGTGAAAATGTGCAAAACCGCCTGGCGCTTTAAAGTGGCATCCAGCAAGCCAGGAAACGTGCCATGGTTTCTTTCCCATTTGGAACGTCGCACCACATTTGCTCTAAAAGACCAAATCTGGTACCCCTCCAACAGTTTCCCATCCTGATAAGATGCTCTCCATTTTCCTTCATGCTAATGCTCCAGTGTCATCATCTGAGAGAGAGCTAGTTTAGGGCGCGGCGGCATCTTGAAGACTGCTCTCAAGGTAATCAGCAGAGATATGATGGAGTTTCATACAGAGCTGCAGAATCCAGTTAGAAAGCAGCCTCTCTTTTACAGCACACACACACACACTTCCCCCCATATCTCTCCCTCCTTAAAACCACACTACAGATGTGGTGGGAGCTCTGCTGTGGGAGAAGGGGGGGAGAAATAAAAGCAACTAAATAAGACGGCTTGAAAGAGGAAGAACGCACCGACGCACTGCCAAGAGGATATTTCCATCTTTCTTAAAAGCGTCTCTGTTAAATGGAAAACAAATGTGTGATTGATGTGTTCGACTTTGGCGATCACGTCAGGCGAAAGAGAAGCAAGGCCGTCCCCCATCTCTAAACACTCACTTTGAAATTAGAGAGCGGCGAGGGGAAAGCGAGAGTGAAAAGTTATATGAAGCAACAGTGGGGATGGAGAAGAATGTGAGGTCGCTTTGATGGTGAAACAGACAGATCTGTTTAAAGCTCGTGATAAAAAATGCATTAGACATAAACAAAGGTGTGAAAGTGAGACAAAGAAGATTTAATTAGTGTACCCAACCTTGACGAAGAAGCACTTAAAGTACTTTGAATACATAAACAAATTGACCTTGATGGAACGGCCGCTAGTAACAGACTTACAGAGACATTAAGGTCTATAATCCGGTGAAATGGAGACACCGGAGTCTGAATCCACAAATTAAGCCTCCAGAAATAACTCAACTCTAACTACTTATGCTAAACAAATCATTAGCTTTCTGTCACAGCCAAAGGCATCTCAGCCGTCACTCACAACTGACTCTAACGCCACGAAAACCTCCCTCTGGATTTGGAACCAAGCCTTTATTTTCCATTAGCTGCATAATTATGGCTGAAGAACGATAATCATCTTGTTGGTGGAAATTCCTGATCACCAGCAGAAACTGTTCTTTGACCCAAGTCTGTCCATCAAGCGTCACGGGAATGTGTTGATCAGGTATCGAGACGTTCTGCTGGCAGGTGGACAAACACACTAATAAGGGTGAAAGATGAAACCTTTTTGGCAGCGGTAAACACGTTTCACCCCCTTTTGCCAACGGATGAAAAGATTATGTTCGTACAATGGTTCCTTTCAGTATTTCCAAAGATATAACAAGTCCAACAACTGAATTTGATCCGTGAGTCATTTTTAGGATTAGTGGTCACCTTTTTTTTTCAAAATAAATAGCTTCCAATTTCAAAACAAAACCCAATAAACTTCAAAAATATGCAGCGAGGGGACCGTGGTGCCAAAATTGCAGAATATAATGGGAACACATGCTTGATTTAGCTTCTTCTTCATCAGCATCTCCTTGTTTTTCCTCATTTTCTATCGTTGCATAATATTTTCTCCAACCATTGCAATTATTTCAGTGCCAAAAGTTTCTTAATCATAATGATGCCTGTAACTGCTGCAAAGGCTGATTTCTCTGTCCCATATGACAGTAATTCTGCTGCACTACAAGACCTCGACCATATCATAATCTAGAAATGGGAACAACATTAGTTGTTCGTAACAAAACGACCCATGAGGGTTTTTTTGCTTAGCTAGGACAACATTGTTTGTTAGTGCTTTTCCAAAATGCACGACCAAGAAAGTTTTATCATGTAGTTAGCAGAGTAAGCGTTTACAAAGACAGTGATTTAAATAACCGTTTTCTAAATTTCCACCTCTGTCTTAAAGGTTCGGTTAAGTTTAGTCACCTGAAACAAAAAAAGATCTCGAGGGTTCATTCTTGACTTTGGAAACGGCATGTGAAATCTCATGTGACAGTTGTGTGGACACGCTTTCCCAATTGTCGTCAGCTGTCCAGCCAGAGGATATTCAGATAACAGATGACTGAGCCAAGACTTCCTCTTCCACACCAGGCGGCAGCCTCCATGACTGGGAAATGAAGCCAATGCCGAAGTGCTAAAAACTGCAGTTCCTCTAACGTCCACTAGAGGCTGGCTCCAGAAGTGAGTCAGTCTCCATAAGTCCCCATGTTCAAATGTCCAACTTCACAGCAGAAATAAACATGTTTACAGCCTGGTACAAAAAACAGTTTTGGTCTCTATAGCTAATTTCCCCGTTCATGACAACTGTACTGAGGGTGAATTTATATACAACTCACCTGTTCAGGTTATATTAAGGCTTAAAGTTATGCAGGATTAAGAGCGTGGACGCTTTGATTGACAGGTGGGTGTCGTTACAGATGGCTTGTTTGAGCGACCAGGCGTCATTCAGCCCGCCTCAGGTCCACCGATGATCCACGTCTTTGCTGATTTTTATATATTCAGCTTAAAAAAAAAAAAAGCTTCAGACGTCACTCATGCTCTGGATTGTTTCACGAGACACATCTTAAAACAGCCAATAAAAATCTAAATCTTTCAGGTGACTGCTGAAGGATTGTACTTTGCTGTTTCACCTTTTTTGCTCTTCACATGGACTGTTTACACGCGTGAAACTAAAAACTGCTCAAACATCATCAATCAATGATCAATAATACTCAAACAGAAACCAGAACGCTGACGACAAAACCAAGAAACAAAACTGAACCATCACGACAACAAACTTTGTGATGAGCGGTTTCCTTTGTCAGTCACGTGCTTTAGGTTCAGGAGGAGTTGGTGGGTGAAGTATGTGTAAATGTTGGTTCTTAGTCAGACCAGTGTATGTATGTATATGCATGTGCGTGTGCATGAACCTCCACCCGCTCCAACTGCTGCAACACCTTTTCCAGGCGCTGCTCAGCACCCCCCTCTGCAGGCCGGTGACCAAAGGACACACTTTTAAAATTTCACGCTGTTTTGGACGGCTGAGGACCTGGCCGAGCTTCACCTGGACGACCTGCTGCCGCCTTGGCATTCAAATAAACGAGACCTTCTGAGTGCTGATTTTAGGTGGAGGCAGAGGAGGAGCCCCTCTCACCCACCCACACAGGCTGGCAAGGTGAGCAGAACGACGGTGGGGAGGAAGAAAGAGGTGGAGCTCTCCTCCTGCTGTCGACCACCTTGACAGCAAAGAGGGAGGGTGGCAGGGTGGGGGCGCTTCTCCTTTGGCATCCCCACCTCTCCTCACCCACCCAGCAACCACAAATTCACCCTCCAGTCTAAGACTCTGGTAGGATGGAGGAGAGGAAGCAGAGTGGGAGGAGAAATGGGAAGATGGAAAGGAGATTGGAGGAGGTGGAGGGGTGGGGCTCACCTTGTTTAGAAGGAGACTTCCCCCACCTCCACCTCCACCTCATCCATTACTCTCACCCCCCTACACCAACACACCAACACACGCACCCTGGCAGAGAGGGAAGACAGGTGGAGTTCCCTCCTTCTCTCTGCTCTGTGTAACTGCATTTTCATTTATACAGCCAAGTCCAGTGTGTTTGAAGGGCGACACACACACACCACACACACACACACACACACACACACACACACACACACACAGGGGAAGTCTGCCAGGTTACTGCTGCTGTTGTTGAGAGGGGGGGAGAAGCCTTTACAGTGACTGATGTAGTCCCGAGCCAGCTCTCATCCCCACCCACCACCAGCAGCACCGCTCTTTGTTTACTGCCTTTAACTCGGAGGCAAACAAAAGAATCCGATTTTCAGTTTAATGTTACGATCAGTACATGAACAGTGTCGAGAGTGACCGAGGTGCACATCAGTGTCGGTCAGTTATTGTTGTATTGTATCCAGAGTCTCGTCTTACTTTCCCTCTTTGTAGTCAAACCTTTTGTTTTTCCCCTTCATGCTTTGGTCTGCTTTGCATGGACGACGCCCGTCAGTCAGTTGATTGGTAATTTTAAGGCCCCAGCAGGTAAAAATCCTGAGTATAAGCAGCAAATGAAGCAATTTGCACCTCTCCTCAGGCTGTAATGGAGTCAGACGAACGCTCTATGTGCAGGAGGACCTCATTCTTCTATAATATATCAAATCCAGGTTGGAGCGACTGAACTTCATTAGGAAGCTTTCCTGCTGTTGTGTTGCTGCGTTGTACTTTCTGATCTGGAATGATGCAGTGATGCAAGTTTTCACAGTAAAGTAGTAACACTGCTGTCAGATTGCCGTGTACGCAGGACCGGTTCCACCGTCTCATGCAAACAAGAAGTGAGAATTTCCTCTTGATCGTTTTGAATAGTTTAATTAATCCAACACTACACTTATGTATTTGTAAAGGAGAACCCTGGAAATTTGAAAATTAATCAGCAATTTGCAAACAGCAGTCCGTTGTGAAATTGAACACTGGACTGCAGATCTGAGAGCATATGTACGAAAAGAAGAAGGAGAGTGAGCTTATTCTCCGAGTAGCGTTGAGTTTCTGATTTTTATTATCCACAGAAAGTAAATGCATGTTTTCTTTGTGTTCTTCGTCAATACAGGTGCCGTTGTAGTAGTCGTTATAGAAGTCATTAACGACGCAAATTACTGAATGTTACATGTCGGTTTGGGTTGTCGTTCTGAAGCTAAGTCAGATGACTTCAAAGTTTACTTTCACCAATGGTGGTTACATCAACACCTAAGGACTCTTAACTTTTTAGTGCATAATGTAAAGTAACTGTTCGCATTTGTTTGTTTGTAACGTTATGAAACATTTTTGTAATGGAAAATTTTGACCTTGGAAGGTGAGACTGCAAAGATTTTGTTATTTGACCTGAAGTTGTTACAAGAATTTTTTATTTCTTTCTATTGTTTAATCATTTTTGGAGCCATGGAAAGCTGTTCGTCCACTGGACAGATGCCTCAAAGCCCTTCAGCGAGGTGAGGTGCCAGTGTTTAGGCTGATGAAAAGGAAGGTGGATGACATTACTGAGGTCAGATTTTTATTTTGTTTGAGTTCTGTCTGAGTTTTTCTTTTTTTGTTTCAGGTCAGAAACTATTTTTTGTACTGAAATTGTGGGGTCACTTTAAAGAATAAGCCATTCACAAGATAAGGTCAGACCTGCTGTCTGCAATTTAAAAATAAAGCGTCTAGATAATGCATGATTGGATTTGAAAATTAACATTTGTTGAGCTCTAGGCAGACCTATTAGAGGAGGGCACTGATGGGATCTTTTTTCTTCTTTTTGGAGCTTGTGTTTTGAATATTACAGCTGATCATTTTGCTTATCTATATATTTTCAGGAAGAAGAGCAGCAGGCAGAGTCTCAGTCAGACCTGCCGATGTGGAAGGCGTAAGCTTTTTCACAGTATCTCTTGGTCAGATACTGTTGGTGTGGCAGCTATGGTACAGACATCTTTCTGTCTTTTCCATAGGACTCGGTTGAAGATCGCGTTCTTCACAATTTCAGACATGCAGCAGAGTGGGGTGAGGCCAACAAACCACTGTTCTCTGCCACAGAGATCTGCCTGACGTTCTGGGCATGGTGGAGGAGGAACAGGCGGAGGATGCTTTACAATATGGGAGGCTGCGGAACGAAGAACTGGACGAGAATGAAAGAGAAGCGATCCTGGAGCCATTCAGATTAACATTTCACAACCCTGACGACATGCAGATTTTGTGACGAAATAATGGACAAAAATATATTTGGTTATTGTGTCTACAGAACATTTGATCATGTTGTGACACTTAATAATTTGACTATCCTGTAGATAAAGAGTTAGTTTAGTATTTAGTGGTACGTAGGTGTTCCAGCAGCACAAGAACATAATTAGCATAGACATAGAACCAAACATGAAATTTATGGTGGAAAAAGAGCAGTGCAATAAAGCCAAATCTTATGAGATGTTGGCTTATGAATATGAGTAATAGCTTAAGATGTGTAAAAAATGTGTGCACTGACCGAACAAAAGTTTACTATACAAATAAAAATATACACAATAAACTGGGAATTGATAGATTTTATGTCAACCGGAAGTGCATTCGCCATTTTATTTTGAAATGTATCCTGTGCATTTCCAGGCCTGACAGTGGAGGTCTGCAGTTTTATTTTGAAATGTATCCTGTGCATTTCCAGGCCTGACAGTGGAGGTCTGCAGTTTTATTTTGAAATGTATCCTGTGCATTTCCAGGCCTGACAGTGGAGGTCTGCAGTTTTATTTTGAAATGTATCCTGTGCATTTCCAGGCCTGACAGTGGAGGTCTGCAGCCAGGACCTCTTGGGTGAATTCACGCTTCTCCAGGCAGATACACGTCACAGTGCGTTACTTTGCCATGAGACTAACAAAAAAACAAACAAACAAACAAAAAAAAAAGATATATGAGCATTTTAGAATTTGTCACTTTAGATTAGAGCCCGTATGAGAAGGATGAGAACAATTTTGGCAACTCTGACCTGGGAACACTCGAGATAAATGGGCTGAAAGCAACATAAGGCTGCATCATTTTTCACCGGGATCGTTCCATTTTTCTACAAACAAAACTGTATTCCATCAAGGAAACTGTGCCATTGATCTGCTTAAATGTAGGCAAGTAAACTAGTTTGTTAGAAAGCAACCAGGTTTGACTGTTTGAAGGAAACGGGACGTCACATGATTTGTACGAGGTGGTCGAGCTGCAAGATAACGTTGTTGACAGCTGGAGTTCTTAACCTGACTCACTCTGTATCTGCATACAAGTCGTGCAGGTTGGTTTGAATTCTTCTGGTACAACTCTGAGGGTTAGTACAAAGTCCTCAGATCAATTGAATTAAACACAGCGAGGAACTTGAGGCCAGCGTGGAGGTGTAACTGCAGTGATGGGGCTGTGGGAGCTCTGCATCCTCTCCCCACGATGGTGGATAGATCTTGTTCAGATGGGGATGGATGAGGCTGCGTGCAGTCGCTGTGGCACGGCTACATCACCATTTGTTTTCATTACGCAGCTAAAACAACCCCACCGGATGGAGAGACAGAGGAAGACCACGGTATAGATTTTATAGAGTGCGTCATTGTTCACGTGGGAAAAGTGCAGCAAAGGACAAAAACAAAAAACAAAGCTGCTTTCGGCCTTCAAACTCCGGACCTGCTGATTCACGTGCACATTGCAGGTTAGACTGAGACTTCAGCACAAAGACAGCTGAGAGTCCATCTGAACCTCTCTGTGATTTCCCTGTCATCCCATTCTCCTCACAGTAATGTGTTTTGTTTTCCGTGGACAGGCTTTGATAGACTTGTATTCTCCAAGGACGAATCTTCTCTCATCCAAAGACAGAAAGACACTCAAATACAAAGTGAAAAAACATGGACCACAAATTACAATTGGTTTTATTTTGGCACACGACACAACACAAAGACATTTTGAAGCCTTCGGTAACGTCGAGACGATATTCCCGGAGGTACTTCAGTGTCAGCGCCATCGAAAACTTTAAAATAGATTACATTAAAACGCCTGTTTCTCTCTCATAAAAGTGTGACACTGTGTAAAGTGGAAAGACAGAAAGACTCGGGTGGAGGTTGGTATAACCACAGCCATAAAAAAACAAACAAAAAAAAATAGATAGAAGTCTTGGATGTGGCAAAAACGTTTTATCCTGCAGTTAACGACAAAAGAACGGAGGCTAAACAAGGACAGAGAATACTAAAAAGTACAAAATAATTAAAACGGTTCAACTTCTATGTAAAGGTTTGTCAGCTTCCAATTCCAAGGTCAAGCCTTCAGACACCTCAAACCATTCAACACCTAAACGTCTCTGATGGTGCACCTTCAAGACAGAGCACATACCAGAGAAGAAGACTGGGGTGGTGTGTAACATGACATGGGACTGTTGTTGGGAACCAGACCTTTAACTACATCTGAAGTGCCGCTGATGAAGGCATCTGAACCTGAGCTGGAGCTCTGTGAACACCAACATTTATTTAGTGCTGCATTAGAAATGCTTGATGACTTTGGTTCGGTCTTTTTGAGAGACTCATCCACACAGGTCTGATGTAACCTTCCTCACATTAGTTTGCATCATGTTTTCTGCATTTGTCTTGACTGCACTGTCGCTCTGCGCTGGTTTTCCAAATGGAGGATCGGCATCGGTTAAGCATTGTTTAAAAGTATTCACAGGCTCCAGGAGCTGTGTGATCCGCACATCAACAAATCGATGCTTACTAAGTACTGCAAGTTAGTCTGTTGGGGCTCTGATTGGCAGACAGCAACAAACTAACCTGATTGGAACTGAGCAAAACTGCATGTGAATCCCAAAGCAGCAAACCAGCCAGCTGATTTGAGACAAACACCTGTTCAGATTATATTAAGGCTTAAAGTTATGCAGGATTAAGAGCGTGGACGCTTTGATTGACAGGTGGCTGTCGTTACAGGTGGCTTGTTTGAGCAACCAGACGTCATTCAGCCCGCCTCAGCTCCACCCACGATACACATCTTTGCTCATTTTTGGATTAGCCAGGAGGCCAAGGTAGAGACGACCAGAGACACTGCGTCTGTGCTGATGATACAATAGTATCACAGACACATGGGAAAATTTCTGCATTGAGTAGTTGAATACTTTAATACTTGTAACAGTGTTTTTACAGGGTGGCATTAACACTTTTACTTCCTTCACCACTGAGAGCATTTAAACCATCTAACAGCACAGCGACTGGCTGACTACAGTAGATTTATTCTCTTAGTACACTTGACTGAAAATACTCACAAGGGCACACGAGAGTCTCAAAAGATTTCAGCTGAAATAAGAATTAAAGCCGAAGGCTTAACTTATTTGCCATGACATTATGCAGAACTACTGGGCTAGCTATGATTGATTGACTCAGGCTTATCCTTTCAAGTGCGTGGGCACTTATGAATCTCAAATATTGGTTGATTTCACGGATAAGTCAGACACTCTGGCTTCACGTCACGCTCAGCTTTATCTCTCTCTGTGGATTTGTGCTACTACAGGTCAAAAACCTCAAGGAGCAGTTGATGAAATTTCATGAAAGAACAACAAGGAGTTAGTCACACTGCTATACTGGGACACGTGGGAAAGTTGATGTGTTCCCCCTCCTTGGCACTCCCCAGCACTCCCCCTCCGGTTAGCTCATACTGCCTCAGTGTGAGAGAGAGACCCCCCAGATGTCTCATTAGGTATATCATTAGGGAGACAGCTGGAAGGGGGTGCAGACAGCTGACACGGGGCCGTCGGGGCAGGATTAGCTGTGACTTTTTGGAGGGGTGGGGTGTATTCAGATCTCATGTCCAGTGTTTCAGGGTCTCATACGATCTGACACAGAGCCAGCGAGGTAAAAGTGCTCAGAGCTTTTAGTGAAAGTGACCTGAGCACGTTTTTAACTCTGACTACAAATCATGTTCAGATTTTTGGTGGAATGTTTCAAGTCTTCAGTGGAAAGAGACGCTAAGAACATATCCAAACGTCTCCTGCAGCATAGCACACGTCTCAGCCACTGATCCGTATGTTCAGTGTGTTCTGACTGAGCTCTGTTCCTTACTCGTAAAACTTGCAAAGCTGATCTATATTATGAATCCTTCATTGTTAACATCCATGTGTCCTAGCCTGCAGTATTCCCCACTTTCTTTGCATTACTTATCACGATACTGCCGCAAACCGTCGGTGGAATTTCGGGAAACCAGCGCAGGAATGTGACCAGCAAAACGGAGGAGACCCACATGTGACTCCATAATGCTACGAGTGATCAAAAACTCTGTAGAGTATCTTTAAATATCTTTTAAGTTTGTCATTACTTAAGGCTGAAACATGCTTCTCAGGCTTGCACACGATGTTTACATCAAAAGAGGAGTTTAACCAACTAATCCAGCTGACCTGATCTGCTCCTCTGCATGATGTGTTTGCTTACCAAGATATGCAGCAAAAAGCAGAGAAGACGACGACGGCTGCAAGCTTGTATACATGGATGTAAACAAACCAGCATCAGCTTGGCGTTGTTTTATGAGGAAGGGAATGGATTCAACACATGAGTTCTGGTGAACGTAAAGAGAATATTTGTTCCACAGTACAGTACTTTCTGTGCGGTGGTCCAATAAAGTTTGAATCAACTGCGGTTCAAGAAGCATAAAGAGGTCCCTTGCATTCAGGATCCTCCTCACAGTCGATTCAGAAAGACCTTCAGGCTACAGACCTCCGGTCGATGGAGAAGGAATAAATAAAATAGTGAAAACAGCGTTTAGAGAAGTCACGATGGACAAATGAGGCGCTTGAAAGTACGTCGTGATAAATGAACAGGACGGGTAAACACTTGCAGTGGGTCATGTTGAGCGGGCTCTCGCTCTCACAGAGGCCTCAATACTTCACCCATTAATGCGCTCTGCGCTGACTCATGGATCGCTCATGGCTAAATTATAGGTTTGCCTTTGCTTATACAGTCGATGGAGAAATTAATGACGTAGCAAGCCACAGTTAAGGCGTTTTTTTACTGATGATTCGTTTACAGCTTAATATGCTTTTCACATTAGAACATGAAAAGTTGCTCCATTGCAAAGCCGAGGGATAAAAGCCTTGCTGTGTATATGTTACTGCATATAGAGTGATATATGAAATCTAATGTTCCTAACTGCTACATTTGAGATCCAAGTTTTCTGTGTGGCGGGTTCGTAAAAGTAAATGTCAGAATTTCTCTTCATTAAGCTCAACAAGTGTGTGCACATGATGAATGAACACATCCTGAAAACTCAAACGTTTAACAGCCAACAAGCACTTTGAAACTGTATCTAAGGATTCTAGATTCAACATGGCTCCTCCAGACTGTGGCCCTATACATATGTAGTTTCACCCTTTAATACAGCCATTGTGATGCCTGTGCATGTAAATGAAACATGCAAGCATGTGCAGATTACTGGTTATCCGGTAATGTGTGTTATATCGCATTTAAGTCTGCAGAATTTGAAATCTCAGCATAGTTCAGGCGTCATTATTGTGATTACTGTGTGAAGCTCTTAGAACACTGTAGAACATTCACAGTTTGTAACTCTTATCATGGAACAAACTAATATAATCAAAAAGGACGGCACAGGTACATCAGGACAGTTGACAGTCTGTACCTTGGACATATCAAACATGCTGTATTAGTAGTCCATTGCAAAATTACACACCTTAAACAATCCACAAAGGACATTTTACATTCAAGATTTTTTATTTCCTACAAAAATCAAGAAAGGTCAGTAAAATCCAAGTTACCAATAAAATGTTTCAGGTTGTTTCAGTGCAAGCACCTAAAGTTATTGAGTTAATGTTGCAACAGGACAGATTCAGGCGTCGCCCAAAGTGTCCCAGAGATTAACTCCACTTTTAATTTGATATTTTTAGGACTCTCCCAGCTCTCTGTACAGTTATGTTTTGAAGAAAACCCCCAAGCACAAATGCATGTGATGAACATGGGAGTGTGATTATTGTAAGAGCAGCACTGGTTGGGGGCAGGGAGGAGGGTTTGAGGGGGTTTACATTCTTGGGGTATTGCATTTTGCTGCACTTATGCTCCCTCAACAATGTCGTGCCTCATCGGGGCCACAATCCTCAGCGACCACAGGGCTGAACGGGGCGACAGCTGCCAAGCCAGAAAAACAACGGACGCCATTTTACTCCACGAGAAGCCATGAGAAATTCCTGGAATGGCCGTGATTGTAATGTGGTCCTATAAGGTTACATAATGAGGGCGCTTCATAAACATAATCTCCGCTTCCTTTTCGCTTCCTCCTCCCTCGATTTCACCTTCTCATCTCCTGCCCGTCGACAGGCTCACGTTCTCACAGCGTTGGATCCATTTCCCCACCCCCCCCTCTGTCTTTTACATATTTCACATTATGAATTTGGACTTACACAACTGTGCTTACACAGCTGTTGTTTGATTGCAGTTGTGATTTTTCTTATGCACAGTGTGTGTTTTTTTAATTTCAGGCCCCCTGACACCAGCTCACCCCGAGCCATGAAACAGTAAATATCTATAATCCAATGTTCCAGGACTGAATGATGATTTCTGACTATAGTTTGTAGACAAATGATTTCTGTTATCTCAGAAGAGATTTGTATTCTGTCTGTGTTTTGCATTCATGACAGTGAAGTCAACTCATTTTGATGGAATCGCTGTTATTGGCCTTCAGTGAAGTAAATGCAGATCTGTGATAACTGAGTTTAACGTCAGAGAAGCAGCAGCGAGTGACGTATTGTCATTTTCAGTCCATACAGTAGCTGGATGCCTCGCTGCCACGCAGTGTTGCGTCCCATTTGTTCCAGTTGCCACATGGCGAGAGAGAGACGTCTGTAAAGCTGCTGACAGAAGACCTCCGTCATTTTCAAACTATGGAAGTTTCACATGTGTAAAAAAACATGAGAAACAGTCATGCAATGGAAGCAAACCACAAAGCTACAAACACTTTTTGGGCTTAAATTCACATGATTGGGCGCCATCTTGGAGTTCGGTAGCAGTCCAGTGGTAGCAGTTGATAGACGTGCATTAATCCAAGAAACGTCAATTTCTTATCTCCGTTTGTGGACTTAGCGTTTACCACCTGCGTCCATGTCATGGATGTGTCAGAGCTTCCACCTCCACCTCTTACCCGGATGCACAGATTGGGGTTATTGGGTCACTTTCTGTTCTGACCAGACAGACAGTGGTTTGAAGATGTTTGGCTCATAAGAACTGGTCAAGAAAAACACAAAATCAGATTTCACAATTTTGGCCCTCCATGAGAAAACTGTTGTTTTTAGAGGTCATTAGACCCTGAGCTCATGTCTCCGGTTTGCACAACATGTCATGGCTACATTCAGTAAAAAACATAAGTCATAACGGTTATGTATCAAATTTTTTGGTCTCAGGACGTCAAACTATAAAAACAAAAAAGTAACAAAAACCTCCAGTTGAGTCTAACACTCTCTTCCCATCCAACCTGGTATATTGTACTGAAAACCACTTGACCAACAGTGTTGACAGCATGAAATAACAATCATGTAACCGTGCACTTTTTCCACAACAGTTGGAACTACGGTTTATATCTGCGCTCCATAAACAAGCAAGATCGGCCTCGACACAGAGATTTGTTTATGGTGCACTCGTCGTCCTCTTTGGCCCGGCTCCTCTCCCTCGTCTTTGTTTCTTGGAGTACTTGGAGTGGGTGTTGTATGAAAAGGCCTATTTAAAAAGGACCTGAGGGACCCTTGGCTCTCCCCAACAGCTGCCCAGCTGTGCCCCTTGTCGTCCGCCCCACCACCACCCCACCCTCGAACCCCAACCACTCACCAAAGCCTTGACATCACAGCAGAAACGCGTACAACAGCGCCAGCAGCTACTGTACAGCTGTAATGAAAGGAGCTTTTTTCTGGGTTCTCAGGGTGATGTGAGGGTCAGTTTTCAATCTGTGCGAGGTTATCGGCTCCGTCTCATGAAAATATACTTAGACACTTTCTGTCTGCTGCTGAACAAAATAAATAAATAAATAAATAATCCCTTTGAATGTGATGCAATGTGTAATGAATGTTAAAAATCTGCAGACTGCATCTCAGAGCAGAAAGATTAACATTGATTTAATACCACTCTGCCTCTCTCTCCCTGCATGCATTGTGTCACTCCTCCTGCCTCACCCGAGAGATCCTCCCCCCGCCCTTCCCCATCCCCTTTTTCCTCAGGCAGGAGCGGCAGATGAAAGGGAGACCGAGCGAGCATGAAAGGCAGTGTCTTGGCAGTCAAGTTGACCTCCAGGCTTTTCTCCTCTCCTGCGTTTTTTTAATCCGTACCCTCCCACCTATTCACCTGTGAAGCCCTCCACCTCTCCTTCCTAATGCCTGTCTGCTGCTCCAACAACCCTGAAAAACCCTCTCCTCAATGTCCGTGGGTGGGATTGAGACATTTGAAGGAGGGTGATCAAGACTTCAACATCCCATTATTCCTTGTTTTTGCACCAGAGGGAGAGCCTTAAAATCTGCCTGTAGAGGCCAATGGGCAGGTTTTATATTTAAAGCACAGTTGTGTTAACTGCACAGGGAATGTTAAAGTGTTAGTCTCACCTTATTCTAGCACTCATCCTTTTGCTGATAAGGCAAGAGGATCAGGGAATGAAGATTAGTGTTTATAAGAGGGTTGAGCGAAACTTGCTGATCTGGGGCGGTTGCCTTTGGACACGCCACAAAAAGGCAGCGTGCAGAGTAAGCATGAACTCATTGTGTGCAGGTGTGAGTGTTACCAAAGGTGAATGATGGAGAGCTTATTTGTGGATATGAAACGGGGCCAGCCAGTGTCTAATAATGAGATCTGTTTCACAATATCACCATTCATGCAGAGAGTGCTTTTGGTAGACGCTGCCAGCATCACAAAGGTCCATTAGTACTATAAGTACATTTAGTAGAAGTATAGTTAATTTAATTTTGTTTCAAGATCAGTGTGTTTCTTTTCCAAAGAGTCTACGATGAAAACACAATTTGAAGATTAAAAAACTCACAGCAAGAGAAGCCCAGACAGCAAGATACCATAATTATTAATACTTATGTTGGATGTTTGTCAGATTAATGCAGATTACAGCATGTGATGTTAGAAAAGCCAACAATTTTCTTTATGTTTGAGTGTGTTAATGGTTTTATTTGCTCCTCGTGTGAGTCGTATGTGGGTTTGTCATCGTGATGAATTATTTTAAACATCTTTTAGCTCATTGTTTTGGTTTTACATCTCATAACTCTGTTTGGATTCGAACACTCGGCAACAACAACAACAACAACAACAACAACAACAACAACGTCAGTGTTTGCTGTGTTTAAGAAAGAAAGAAAATCCTTTAATAAAAAAAGAAAGGTGTTGTATTTATCGTAATAATCTGAATGAATAAAAACAAAGTCCTTGACTTTGAGACAAAGGCGTTGCCACGTGAGAACAACAGATGCCGATACAACTGGTGAAGCACCAAAGGAACTTTGGAGGGGAAGAAATAACTGGATGAACTCAACATCCCATCCCTACAAAGCACCTGTCAGGCCTGTTGGTTGCTAGGCAACAGCTCCCTTCTCTCTCCTCCACTTCTCTTTATTCTGATAGTCTGTTTTTTTCCTTCCTCCCTCTTGCACACACACACCCTGAAAAACCTGGTGTTCTGCTTAGCAAAGAGGTTTTTATTACCTCGGGGATGGCTATCATTTTACCACACCGAGACGGGGAGCTGGTGTTAGCTGCCGTGGTGTGGACAGGTTTAGCGCTGAGGCTAACTAGGTTTGGGACCAGAGTGTTTCTCTCCCTCTCTGTCTCGCTCTCTCCCCTCTCCTTCCTTTCATAGAGATGAACAGCAAGGCGCTAACAGCCATAGGAAATCAGGCATGGAATTATTCAAAAAGCAATTCAGTCCAAACAGTGGGGAAGATAGGGAGCAGGCCTTTCACTGAAGTAGGCACCTACTGAAAAAACACCCACCACCCCCCCTCTTCATTTCACCCTGTGAGTGATTAAATGTTGGAGCAACAAGCTTGAACACTCAGTCTGTGACTTTACAGCACATAATTCAGTCTATTAACAAGCAGTCATAACTCTACAGAGAAAACAGAATATATATAGTAAGTTTTGACCAAACAGATTTTTTTATCTAAACTTCAAGCCATGTTTTCTTAAAGATAAGAGCGTATTAAACACGAGTTAATCAGCCACTTTGTTTTATTCAGGACTTCATTTTTGTGGAGGCTTCCTGCTGCTTGTCTTGGACGTCACATGCCAATTAAGACGAGCAGATTTAATGTAATTATAACGAGACCTTCAAGAGTTAAAAAAGGGTTTGTCGATGTGCATTTATCTGTCACAGCTACAGATGTGAAGCCCTCTAACTGAACTTTAACAGGCAGGTTAAACAACAGGCTGGCAGTCAGATAAGAGACACAGTAACTGGAGATGTCCGCGGCGATCTGACGAGGCTTAGAGGGGGGAAAAAAGCTGCCTTTATGCACTCTGCCTGATGAGCCAACGAGGAACAGCTGAGCAGACAGCCGCTCAAAGGGATGATCAGCTGATGAGAGGCAGGTGTGCAGGAGCAGGAAGCCTGCCAAAGCCTCCAGTCCACTTTGAACACTGTATCTATCTTCCTCTTTCTAAAGGAAGATAAAGCTGGTTGTTGATATGACATACGTCATGTGCATAACTTTGTACGGCTGATAATGAACTTTAAGCAAACTCTGGTACGATACATACAGCAGCAAATAAAAGTTAATTATTGTATAACTTCTGCAGATAAACTAAAATAAACTGTGGTCAGGTGAGTTGACAGCAGGATGTAGTCATTTATTCTTCATTATTAGTTTATTGTGATGGAAGTAATATATAAAAGTAATTTAGTGAACATACTTATGTTCGTGTTATGTCCGTCTCTCTCAAGACATGCTTCTCATTTGGGATATATCAAATATGTTGTGGCAGAAATGTAATGATCTTTATTTATTATGGAATTATTGCCTGGATGGAAATTTCAGGAATACAGCAAGTGTGACAAATGTTGAAAAATTGTGTCTTGAGCTTGAGTCACTTTCAGTTTTTTCCTTAATTTACATCACGGTATGTTGATAAAATGTAGAATTCATGTGACATTACATTCCCCACAAAACATGTCCGCTGCTGAAAACGAGCTGTTATTTATACATATTTTTAATGATTTAGCATTAGCTAACTTTGGACTTTGACAGGAAAGTGCTACAAACTGCAGACACATATCCTGAATGTACACGTGTCCAAAGAAGGCTCCGGCATGTATCAGCATATCCATCCATGCCCGGAGAGAACCAAGCCGGAGAGAACGGGCTAAAACCAGGAACCTTCTTGCTGTGAGAAGCACCGTGCCGCCTGTCAGAAAATCTCAGCTAATAAAAGCTACAGTCAGAATTAGATTTATTCTAAATATGCTGTTTACATGACCGTATCAAAATCAGAATATTCTAAATAGAGTTGTCTTTAGTTTGTATATTTCCTACAGAGCACAACCTTAGGCACAAAACAACGCCACACTGCAGCGTTGCAGTTAGAAGCTTCCAGCGATGGCTACAGTTGCTCACGTGTCATCACGCGTCTTGTACCTTGTATCTTATACTCATGTGTTTGTTACTAATGGCTGTATTTTGCAGGGAGTCTGCAAACTGCAGATAGACTCAAATTGCTGTTTCTGTTTCTGGAAATGTGACCTCATCCCTGCTGGTTTTGTGCCTCGTGTCCCCAGAAATGTTTTGTCTGACTCGACTAATAGGCTAATGAAGTCTAAAGCCTGGTGACTTTCTTTCAACTGCCAGTTTTTTATAATCCTTACCACAAGATTTGAAACAAGTTTCAGTGTTTATATAGCCAGGAATGGAAAAACACTCCAGAAATCTGAAATATGTCATTTTCTTCCCAGACATGAATTTCAAATAAAAAAGCAAATTGCCGAGAGAAACGACGCTTTGTAGGAGAAACAAGTGATGCAACACAGAAAAGCAGCTACACAACATTTGGTGTTCGCTCTTCTGTTCGAACAGCTGCTGATAAACAAAAGCAGGAAAGACAAACTCTTATTTGTTTGCACATTTTTGCACATAATCACCCTCAAAGATTTTCTGCATCAGTTAAGCGGACAAGCTTAAAGTTCCAGATGCCGACATAATGGGGACCCGGTCGTCTCTGGTCAGATGAAAGGTTGAGCAGGTGGTGGAGGTTTGTTGATACAGGAGCGAGGACGTCTGGAGGAATGTTCCAGATGTGATGATAGTTCACAGAGGAAAAAGAGGAAAAAAGGAGAAGAAGCTGAAAAGCAACAAGCAGAGGAAGAAGTGAAGGAGGTGATGACAGAGAGGAGGAGACGAGGAGAAGAAACTTTTGGGTACTCAGTGCGTCTCTCTTGATATACTCTCTTGAGTGTGTGTGTGTTCTGTTACAGGTCTACAATGAATCCTCCAAACTTCTCACATATTCTCAGCTCTTCCTTTTCTTCCTCTCGCCTCGCTCTTCTGCCTGCTTTCATCTCTACATGTCCGTCTTTATCCCTTTCTTCTTCACAGTCCCCACCTGTCACCTCAGCCTTTCTTGTCCTCTCTTGTTTGATCCAGACTATATGTCTTAACAACTATTGGATAGATATTCATCAGATTGGATGAATTGAAATGAATGACAGTGATCCATGTTTACATATTTCAGCTGATGTACAAGATGCATCGGCACAAACATTTCTACAGGTGTCCATGCAGACGATGAACCTTAATGGCTGTAGACTTTCCTCCTCCTTCCTTCATTTATTTCTTCATTCTTTCACTCCACACTCACCTCCTCCTCCTCCTCCTCCTCCTCCTCCTCCTCCTCCTCCTCCTCCTCCTCCTCCTCCTCCTCCTCCTCAGTCTCTTCTTTTTTCAGTCTGTCTCGTCGTCTTCATCTCGTCCTTTCTTTTCTTCGATCATCATCTTGTCTCTTCTCTTTTTGCCGTATATCTGAACTCCTCTTCTCCTTCAGCTTTCCGCCTTTTGTCTGTTTTGACATCCTTCTAATTCCTCTCCCCCCTCCCTCTCTCCCCTCTCTTTCCGTCCTTCCTCTTCTCTTCCTCTCTCACATCCTCTTCGTCTTCTCTACTTATTTCTCTGTGCACTGCTGCCTCCAGGAAGTGCCTTGTCAATAGGAACTATTGAGCGTGGCCGGCCCCGGCCCAGTTGGGTCTCTCTGGGCCCGTCAACAGTTGTCTTGGAGAGGGACAGCAGCGGCCAGAGCTGGCGGTCCTCCCGCTGCGCTCCTTTGACCCGGCCCGGGCCTGAAGCTGCTGGGCTGCCCAGGCTTCCAGACCAAACAAGCCAGTCCAGAGCCAGCGGTGGTGGTGCTGGTGCTGGTGGAGGATGTGTACGAGTGTGTGTGTGTGTGTGTGTGTGGGCTGTTTAGTTGGCTGGCTGAGCTCAGTGTCACAGCACAATGAATCCTCTGGCTTGGATGGAGTGTCTGACAGTCACTGGCTGACCAACATTTCTGCGATTCCTGTGTTTGGCTTCATTCTTGACATGATGGGGACAAAAAGAAAAAAAAATGTTTGTTATATACACAAGTGCAGAGATTCTTTAAATGACTGCAAACCGTGTCAGGAGGCAGAATGTGGAAAAATATTAAGGGGAAAAAATGACTTTTGAAGCCAAATAACACAATCTAATACACGGTATGGAAAATATAAAACACCCTGTGCCACAGAGTGCACAGAACGAGCTGTGTGTCATGCAGCGTTCACCAAATATAGATGCAGACACATTTCAATGAAACCTGAAAGCCTGCACTTTAATCTCAGCCCTCTTTGTTCAAATCCAGCGTTGGAGCACAAAAAGAAAAGAAAACATATCATGACCCCACTCCTTACTATAATTACACATTGAATATACAGTATATGTATGCAGTGTCTGGCTTCAGCCCTCTGTGACCCTGAATAGAATAAACAGAAGGATGGATGCACAGATCTACTATGTAATTATACTAATCAGTCACAGCCTCTGTTTCTGAGAGGGGAAAAAGGGTCAGAAATATGAGATTTATGTGATTTTATTTTGCTCTCCTTTTAAACGCCACACAAAGACACAGTCTCTCTGCATATGTGCATGCAGTGCTGAAGTTACACCATATAGAAACTATGTTCGGAGCCGCAGTTTGTGGCCTCGTCTCTGAAGAGGAGAGAGAGAGAGATTTCTGTGATTTTATTTGGCTCCTCTTTGGCGTGATGTAGGAAAACACACTGCAACTGTATGGGTGCATGTGATACTATAATTACACAATGTACATACTACAGTATGTAATTATACTATAAACCACAGTCTGTGGTTTCTTTCAACAAGGGAGGCTGTTGTTGAGGAAAAAAAAGGGAAAAAGTACGAGTGCCTTCCTTTTGCTTTTCTTTGCCATGCAGCTGCAGAGGGACGAGACAACTTTACTACCAATGCTAACATGTTCAAACGTTTCTTCTGAATATTACATGTATGTATTTACTTAGAGCGGTCAGCCTCTGTCCTTCCTGGGGACAACGCAGAGCTCATGCAGCTGTATGCTGTAACGTATTGAAGGTAAATGTGGGTCAGACAGTAAACCTCAGTGACAGCCTCCCTTTGTTGTCAAGGAACAAAGATGCTTTTGCATTGCTTTATATACATGTAGAAAACCACACTGTGAATGTATGCACGAATGTGAGCGTATAATAACTATGTATATATGTACTGTATGATTATATACACCACAGTTGTGCTGTCTCTGTTGTTTAGAGAAAAAAGAAGCACGGCTTTCTTCCAGCCTCTGCTCACGCTCATGTTGTAGGAGAACATAAATGTGAGTGTGTAACACTATACAGTATTTACACAGTATGTTGTTGAGTGCTGTTTTTAAAGAAAGAAGAAAAGATTCGCGTGCTTTTATTTTGGCGAGATGTTGAAGAATGAGAGGAAACGAGTCAAAACAATCCTAAAATGCAGACTACAGATGTACATATGAGAGCATGTGAATCTATGTTTGTTTACAGCAGAGGAAGCCTGTGATATCGAAACCAAAGAAAATCCACCCTTTGGTTTGTTTGCTTTGTCATGTTGAAAGAACAAGAATGAAGACACTCGAATACTTCACTGTAGTCACTCTAAGACGTGTAAGAGATAATGTACAGTGAGCCGGTCATCACCACAAAATAAACCCCGGGCTGACGGAACATTATCCTGCTTCTTATACAGCTAAAGAAATGAATGATTTGACACAAAATATTGATTTTAAAAATGATCTTATTGCATCTGCTGTGTCCTCCAGAGTGACCTGACCTGCGTCCAGAGTGACGGCCTGAGAAATAACAGACTGCTGTAATCGACGAACACAATAACGTAGGAAAACAAGAGGAACGTATGTGAAACTTTACTCTCTATAATCATAGAAACACTCCAGGTCTTTGAGTAAATAAAACCAACCAACCACTGTGGAGACACCTGCAGTCTGCGACCGAGGTGATGTAAGAAAAAAAAAAAAAAGCATGGAAAGTATGAAACCGGCCGTAAATATACCGCTGTATAATCACTATGTATAAACACATTACAAGTATGAGTATATGTTTTATGGATTGTATGTATAATTACAGCCTCTGCGACTCAGACACGAGAAGGGCAGATTACATGATTTTGTAAATATGTAATTTTTTGTGTGCAACAGAGAAAAATGAGAAATAACATCATATGGCCAAAAGTATGCGGACAGTTTTGTGTACTTTTGATGTAGGTCTCCAACTGCTTATCCTCATCAGGGTCCCATGGCACACAGAGACAAACAACCATTCACACCTATGGTCAGTTAACCTGTTAAGTGTCTTTGGACTGTGGGAGGAAGCTGGAGTACCTGGAGACTCGGTGAGAACATGCAAACTCCACACAGAAAGGCCCCAGCTGAGGTCCAAACCAGAATCCTTCTTGCTGTGAGGTGCTAACCACTGCACCATCGTGCCGCCCTTTCAAAGATTAAATCTTACTGCTGGAACACAGAATGATATTTTATAGTATTTAATAGTGTACTTCCAACGTTGTGGCAGTTCAGGGAACTAGTTCCTGTTTCAACATGACAGTGCCACCGTGCACAAAACCACGTCCATGCAGAAATGGTTTTCCCAGTTTAGTTTGGAAGAACTTGACTGGTTTTTGCACAAAGCCCGCACCTGAACCCCGTCCAACATCTTTGGGATCAACTGGAACACTGACTGCGAGCCAGAACCTTTATCAGGTCCAACATCAGTGTTGGACCTCACTGATGCGCTTGTGGCTGAACACGACCGAATCGCCGCAGCCAGATTCCAAAATATGGCGGAAAGCCTGAAACCAGAAAAGTGGAGGCTGGTTTAGCAGCAAATTAATGGTTTAGATTGTAATACTCATGTGTCCATATGCATGGTCCGACACTTTTTGCCATGAAATGTAGACAGAATACCCCAGAATATTCCACCACTGTAAAAAAGTTAAATTAAAGTGAAATATCATCAGATAAATATCAAAAACTATAAATGTACTTAAGTTTTCAGTCAGGATTTCAAATATCGCGTAATTTTTACTCTTTTCTGACATTATGTAAAAAAGACAAAGCTTTAAATTACATCATTAGACATTAGACTATCATAAATTGATAAATATACTTGGCCATGTGTATAAAAGCAGTTTGAAGTATAATAAATATAGAGTTACTCCAAACAAAGACAGATTCATGGGTTATTTTTCATCGTATATGTTCTGTGTGTGTCATATAGTCATATTTATGTGGGTAACTGTGACTGATACAGTAAAAACACACCTGAAAAATAATGAAAATGACACCTGAATATGTTTAAATTAATTGATTTTACTATAATTATTTATATTTTTCATATTTTACGGCACTTTTCTTTCCTCCATCTGCTGAAATAATGTTAAAAAACACTGTATTATATGTTAAATCATTTTTATACCATAAAATCACTCCACCGTGACACACTACATTTTGCCATCATTTTAATTGAACTCCCCTAACGGTGCTAGCGGTGTTCCTAACACTGTAACTCCATATTGATTGCAGAGAACAATGGAGGCCTGAAGGGGCTTTTGTAGCCCGGCTCTTGACAAAGGGCCTCGTGCCGCTCAGAGACGGATAGAAATATAGCGTGGAGTACAGCGCCGCCGGACTCGCCTGTCACTGCACACTGAGGAGCGTTTAATCTCCCTCACAGCTCATCCATCACACACTGACAGCACAGGACACAGCAGTGAGTGTGCACACCTTAACCTGGTTATTCGAGTGTTATCCGTTTTTAGTAAATAAAACTTGAAAGCACTGAGAGAGGCTCTCTATATTTCATTCACATGCACAGATGCAGCTTGATTTTGGTCAACGTGCATAAATGTCATAACCCTGAATGACCTTGCTAAGCTCATAATTTAATTATGGGTCGTAGGTAGATTTGGATGTCAATAAAACAGCATGGCGAGCGAGCAGTTCACCTACGATCACTGCCGCCATGGGAATCCTCATTTATTTTCCCTGTAGGCCATCAGAGGAAGCCGAACGCTTTCATAAATTTTATGGGGCAGACTCGGAGTAGACAGGAATATTCTATTAATTTTTTTTGGGCAGGAAGGAAACTCGATCCCACATTATCAAAGGTTCATTTTAAGGTCTGGCAGCTTAACCCGACTAATGGTTAAAGTATGAGCAGTACCAGGGTGCCTCTGTTTGTCTTTTTCCTGCTGCACATGCCTGCATATTGTGTTGTAATGCTGGTCGTGCTGCATTGATTCCTACTGTGTTCTGTGTGGTTCAGGTGCTGCTGTAATTTTGGTCATTTTCAAAAGGTAACAATCGTCTCATAATGACATCTGCATTTTTCCCTTGAAGCCTTCCTTACAGGTATTCATTTTTAACCTGCTGCATAAAGATGACCTTTTCCTCTCTGCTGCTCACTGGCCTTACACATCCTGAAGCTATTGTAAAATCTTATCCAGTCCTGAGGAGCAAAGGATTTCATGTAATATAGAGAATAACTATTCATGCAAAACAAGGTAAATAGACAAGCATCAGTGTAGTAGGTGCAGAGCAGTAAACTTTCAGACATAACGTGGCAACACTGCACTCTGAAACACATTTTCAGCGACTTGCACAGGTTGAACTTTGGGCACGAAGTGTGCTGAACCCAGCAGTGAGCTGAAGCCAGCAGTGAGCGCACCGCAAATCACATTCTGTCTGAAGGAGCCATAATAACTTAAAATCTAAGCTTGAAACAAGTGCTCAACAGTTTGAACTGACTCTTCAGTGCCTCTATAAAATGTAAAATTACATTTTGGAAGTGGCATTAAGTCTGATCTTCATAACAAGGTGTGCCTGCCTATCCAATAATGTACTGCAACGTAGAAACATGGAGATACTTTACTCGAGTAAAGCTGCTGGTTACCATTTGTCTCTGTATGAAATCTGAATGTGAAAGTGTGACCTGATCAGTCAAGGCTCCTGCTTCACGTTCGTGCACCAGAGTGAAGACAAGAACGAAAGAATAGATGCAAAGAGCTGATTTGCAAACTTGCAAAAGCCGGACACGTTGGGCCGTGCTGTTGAAAAATACATGAGCCGTGCAGCTATTTTACAGAATAAATAAGTGTATTTCATCATGCTCACAGGATACTGGCTGATGGCAGCACTGTGAGAACTCCAAGGGGGTGATGTTTTCATCCCGTTCTTTTATTGATCTGTTTGCAGGATGATGCCCTCGGTGGAATAATTAGTCAGGTTTAATTTGGCTGTGATGCATACGTTTCCAAAAGAGATAAGAAAACATAAAAATAGCATATAAAATATGAAAATACTCTCATGAAATCAAAACTTAAAGATAGGAACTTAAAGTTTTTTGATAGTAATCAGAGTGCAACTAGGTCAGACTGTAGAAGTGGAGACAGACAACAAGCTGTGAGGCATCAGCAGGAAAAAAAGGGAAATCTGTGGGATGCTGACACTCAATATGCTTTCCTGACAACCTGGAGAGGTTGAAGCTAATCTTGTTAAATTAAATGATTCAATCACATAAGCCATTTTGAAGCTGAAAATCTGTGGCTGCCGCCATGTTGGCTCTCCCGTCTCTTCAGTCTTGTGGCTAATCTAAATATCTGCAAAGATGTACATCATCATCAATCCTGCATAACTTTAAGCCTTAATATAATCCGAACAGGTGAGTTGTATATAAATTCACCCTCAGTACAGTTGTCATGAACGGGGAAATTAGCTACAGAGACCAAAACTGTTTTTTGTACCAGGCTGTAAACATGTTTATTTCTGCTGTGAAGTTGGACATTTGAACATGGGGACTTATGGAGACTGACTCACTTCTGGAGCCAGCCTCAAGTGGACGTTAGAGGAACTGCAGGAGGTACTTCGGCATTGGCTTCACTTCACTTGCTTGGTCTGTGTGTCAGTGAACTGGTCTTTTGCCGAGCATAAAGTCCACCTCTCGTCCGACATCAGCTGGGATCAGCTTCAGCCCCACACACATTGATGGATGTATGGTAATTCATATTAATAATTTGGACATGGTAAGTCCATTTGTTACCACTAAGGTAAGCGCAAAATCATTAGAGAGTGAATAAAAAGTTAGACAAAGTTTGACTTCTATGTCTGACAGTAATTTTGATTTATTATCTCATAATCAGTATTTTTATTTTTCATCATGCATAACTTATTTTTTCTAGTTTTCTGGGTGCTCACAGATCAGACAGTTTCTAGTAATCATCTATGAAGACGTTAAATCTGAATGACCTCAAACTTCATTCATGTCACAAAGGATGCCATGATGTCATGTCTACTTTTCCACTCTTCACCTTCTTTCTGTGTCAAAAATCCCACATGACAACCAACTACGCCGAGGTCCTGCTATCTAACCCGATGACGCCGTCGTGCGTCAGCCTCTGTGAAAAATATCCTCCGTCGCCGCCTGCGGCAGCCGTGAACTTCCTGTTCGCACCTTCTGTCCATCGCGGCGCGCCCGACCCTGAGCACACGGACCGCATGAGCTCTTGTCTTGACAGTAGCAGCTAAGTTTCACAGGCCTGCTTTAAATTCCACAACGGTAGCATTGTGTTACCTCAGTGTCATCAGTCATGTTCATTTGGGGCTGACAGAAATGGAGGAGGAAGTGTGTTTGTTGTGTGTGTGTGATCAGAACGCTCTGCAAGGTCAAACAGAAGTGTGAAAAGTGAGAGTGAGAAAAAGAGACGTATTGTCGGTGGGGTGTGTTAAGTTTGTCGTTGATGCTCCTTTCTAGGTCAGATGTGTGGTGAAAGGGAGATTTGTACTCTCAGCAGGGCTACCTGCAACTGGCTTAAGGTTATAAAAATAAAAGTGAGAGAGGGAGAGAGAGAGAGAGAGAGAGAGAGAGAGCTGTCTTTCTTTGTTGTTTACCTTGAACGTGAGATGGAAGACAGTTTTCGCATGTGGAACGACTTTCCCCGAGCCTTAATGACTCCTAATTTCATGGCAAATAAACTAAACAATGATGCCTTTGAGTCTTGCTCCATTTGTGAAGCACCGCAACGAGACAAAATCACATTCTTTTCCAGTCAAAGTGCAGCTTAAATGTTCCTTTCTTATCAAGCAGTCGACCTGCGAGTGCACTCTGTTGTGATGTTGTTTTTCTATGCAGGTCTTGGAGTCTGTTTAAGGTCCGTTGGAGGTCACACCAACACTTCTTTCACTTAGTGATTTATTTAATTATTAGCACACCGGCTCCTGCAGAGTAAACAGAGTCAGCAGTTCATTTGACGTGCTGAAAGTTGTTGCTTTGACTCTTACTCCTCATACTTTTTCCAATTAACTGAAGATGAATGACGAATCTTTACAGTAATATATCGCTATAGTGGGTATGTTGTTGGTTAGTAACATGGACTGATTAATTCACAACGACGCCCAGAAGTTAAAATTAGCACTCAATAAATGTGAACTTTACCGACTTTAGGGCTTAAGCTAATTTTCTGCTTTAGTAGTGCACATTCCCCAAACAACAGTTTTACGTCACATTTGCAATTTGCAATTAATCAAACCACAAACCAGCTGACACACAGTGAATACAAGGCTCATAGGTCTACAATACTACATGCAGCTCATCCTGCTTTTGTCTTCAAGGACTGGCGACATGTAACATTTTATTGCAATGAAAACAGTAAACGTTGAAGCAATACTGTCGATGGAAACGTCATGTGATTTTAAGACACGCTGCGCGCCGTGAGTTATGGTTTGTTTGCATGACCTTTCTCTCTGTAAATCACTAAGAATACGACCAGAGGGGATTGTAAACACGCCCCGTCCTCCTCGTCTGCCTTGAATCGTCCTGTAAAACACTATTGAACACTCGGATACGGTGACCTACACCGACATTTTTCCCTCATGATTGCACATCATGGGTGAACATGTCAAAACAGCTCAGAGATGACTCTCAACAACCAGGGCCTTCCCGTCACCCTCTAATCCAGCAATTAGAGACAAGGCCAGAGAGATGGAACAGATGTTCCATAAATGGGAATGGCAGAGGGAGTTCTGGCCCGCCGATGGTATTCCTAATCTCTCCAAGGAGGACGACCAAGCAGGGAAAGGAGCAGCCACCCTGCAGCAGCACATACACACAGGTCAAACAGTACTCTTCTTAATAATTCATGGGGCTTGTTTTAGGCTCCATCAGTTGTCAGAAGGGTGGGGTTTGGTACTTGAGGGGTCACAATGCTTCAAGTAAAGTGATCTGACAATCACTTTACCCCTCCCCTTATACCTCGGGGGGGGATGCGTACATCAGTTTCTGTAACTTTGCAAAACCATCTGACGAGCGTGGCCACATGGCCAGAAGTGAGGAGGTGAGAGAGAAGGCAAAGAAAGCAGGATGTGAATGTCTAGTTCTTCAGAGTTATTTTTTTTTATCACGTTTCTGATGTACAAAGCAGCTAACTGTCCAAAAACCATGAAGGACGTTAAGTGTGCATAGTTATCTTCATTTAAACAATCACTGTGTTATGCCCTTCTCTGTTCACCTTGCCTTTTAAACAGCTATTCATATATAGCTCTACTTTTTTGGAGCATATCCCAGCTGTTAGCATGTGTGATATGTCTGGTGCAGTGGGGAAACAGTGGTAGGACCCAAATGCAGACTTCAGTTCAAGGATTTATTGACCAAGATGGGGGTAAAAAAAAGAATATCGAGGCAGGTGAAGGTCAAAACCAGACAAACAAATCCAGAGGAGCAGGCACAAAATCCAAACTCCAAGTTTCAGTCATCCACGACACAGAGTTCAGAGGCTACAACGTGAGGCACATCGCAACTTAACAATCCGGCAGGGACTAAAAGGTAACGGGCTGGTTAAGTGCTGCAGGCTGATGAGGGAAAATGGAAACAGGTGAGGGCAGGAAGGTAAAGGTGTGGCCGGATGTTGGTGTGAGAGAGGAGAAAAGGTCCGAGGGCATCTGGTGGATCAACCCAATATCACGCCAAGCCAACCTTAAACGTGGAATCAACAGTACTAATATCTTTTTTACAGTGGATAATTATTTTAGACTTTATTTGTATATTTAAAGGCTTCGGGTTTTTCTGCCTCCTAGTGGTCAAGAATCACTTGAAGCAGCTTTAAATTGTAGATTTGGATGAGTCAGATGCTCATTATTATTATTTCTACAAAATAATGCAGCCCATACTTGCTTGTTACTCGTTATTGTGAGTGTATTTCCTCTAAAAACATGAAATTAATCTGAATGTTTTGGCATTAAAACAACCAAATGTATCAATACAAACCAGTAAATGTCACATGGGCCTGTTGAATCTTTGTCCACCTGTTTTTCCATGCACAGTCTTGTTGGATTCAGGTTTAAAACAGAAAAGAGCTTGTCTGCACGATGCTGTTGCAGATGGAGTGAAACAGATTTTTACAGTCAGGGTTAAGTCCAGACTCTTCATACTGCATTTTGAAGTCGTGTCCAGCAGTTTGACAGTTTGTGCTGCTTTTGGCTCTTGGCAGTTTTATGTGTTACTTCTGCTGTCCAGAAGAACAAACGCTGTGAAATCAGTTACAGCAGTAAACCGCTGTGAACACAAAGGAGGAGTATCGTGAAATGTGTCGATGTATTTATTTCATTGTTATTCTGTAAGGTGTACCTGTTAAAAACACTAACCTCAGGCTCACTGTTGAAGTTTTACCTAAACTTAAAGCAGCTTTCACCTCGGTTTCATATTCCCACACTCCATCCAAGCAGAGCGTATAATAAACAAAGCATGACTTCAGTGAGGATAAAAACATAATTAATCTTTAGGACAAATATAGATTACAGTAAAAATCTGAATGTTTTCGGCGCTTTGATTAATATAATAAAGTTATTTTACTCTTTGAGTATTTGGTCTCCTGTGAGCTGCAGCTGAAGTCTTGTTGCCGTGGTGTTCCTTCACCTGTCAATCAAACAGTATGGGCAGGGCTGTAAAGCCTTTTCTCCTTAAATGGACTTCCTGTCGATGCAGTTTGAGCTTCTATAGGTGGCAGTCTTTTCTTTGTTTTCCTGTTGTGCTCATAAATGATGTTCAGCTGTACGGTAACTGAGCAGATCAGAATCACTCTGTTGTTTTTCTGCTTTGAAAATGAAAAATAGTGGAAACCAACTGATGTTATCTGGCCGACGCCTGAGAAGAATCCTGCTGTCAGATGGGCATCCACAACCTAAGCAAGCAAACAAACCTATGTTGGTCCCTAAACTATCATCAGGTCTATTCCTGCTGCTCAGTGGGACCGGCGTTCTCCAAGGAGCGCTGAAAACCGGATTGTTTTACACACACCTGTTCCTGAACGTCACTCAGCTACACGCCTGTCTCAGAGGGAGCGCAGTTAATCGCTGATTTGGCACACTTACAGTGACAACATACCAAGGTCCAGTTTCAGGAACTTAGTACACACACACACACACACACACACACACACACACACACACACACACAAATAGATGGAAAGTGCTGCGTAGATCTACACACAGTAAAACACACACTTTCACTAACACATGCACACACACATGCACATGCACACACACTATTACTACCACATTAGCACAATGGCCGTGTAACAGAAGACAGTGGAGCCTCATGATGAGACAAACAGTCCGGCCGCTCAGCAGCCATCTTTGATTTTTTTTCCTCTGTTGACTCACCAAAATAACTTCAAACTGTGCAGCACACACGAGGCATCGCTTTCAAAGCTGAAACGTGCAATTATTTTCAGTTGTGTGCAAAAAAAAGGGTGATAGTTTGTGTATACTGGAACGCTCAAAGCTTTGTGGCTTTGCCTGAATGGGAAACAATTAAAGTGCTTCTTGGCAGCACATGAAGCCAGACGGTGATAAAAATGGCTTTTCAGCACGGATGAGGCCTCTCGGCTCGGCCTGTCTGGAGTCATGAGATTCTTCTAGAAAACTTTCTTCCTGGACTCAGATTCTGCTCCTTTTTTTTTTTCATATTTCCTCCTCACAGTATATTTGTACACACAGCTGCAAAATGCAACTTTCATATCATTGGAAGAGCAATAAATAAAAAAGACCAAAGTCCCATTTTTCTTTGATATTGTCTGGAGTCTTATCGTCTGAGCTTTCAGAGTTGATTGACACGCGCTGACTTGATGTCAGCGCGTGTCAATCAACTCTGAAACTAGCTAACCCGTCTAACTCAGCAGGGTTTCCTCATACAGGGTTTCTTTCATCTGTCTTTCAGTCGGTGTACAGTATGTGCTCCTTAAAGAAAGAGCAGACTCCCGAAAGACTGTCCGACATCTGAGGCAAAGCTCACGTGACTGATAACCAGGGCGTGCCGAGCTAGCACGACAGCTAACTGTTTGTTGTACCAGGCTGTAAACGTGTTTATTTCTGCTGTGAAGTTGGACATTTGAACATGGGGACTTATGGAGACTGACTCACTTCTGGAGCCAGCCTCAAGTGGACGTTTGAGGAACTGCAGTTTTAGGTGCTTGCCACCTGGTTGAGATGTTTGCTGGCATATTTTTGTGGGGTACAATGTCACATTCTGGAGGGAGTTCGCCTCATCACTTTATAGACACTGTACAGCCACACCTCCTCCTCTCCAGCTCCTCCTCCTCTGGTAGGCCGGGCGAGAGGTGATTTAAAGGCTGTATAGCAGCATGAACAGGACTGGTTAGCAGAGAGGGGAGTGGGGAGCAGGAATGGAGAGGGAGAAAAAGTGGGAATGGGATGGAGAGAGGAGGAGGAGGGGGAGGAGCGGGGAGGAATGGAAAGCGTCCACCAGCGCAAACACCTCTGAAACAGAAACATCCATTTAGCAGCGAAAACAAGCCCCCCTCACAAGACCTCCGTGAATGGGCCACTTCAGCCGGCCGAGGAAGTTCCATCGAGGGGCAGGATGTTCCCCTCAGGACGCACTTGAGACGGGCTGAGGGCCAAAAGCCTGAATACATAGACCCCTCTCTCTCCCTCTGTCACTGTCCAGCTTTGCCCTCCCACCCGGGCCGAGTGGCTTCAGTACCCCCCGAAAAAAACCTCCCCGTCCTCCCCTGCCTGCCTGCCTGCCCCTTCCCCTCCTACCAGCCGTTTACTGAGCTGCAGCCAGCAAGGCGGCGAGGGAGGGCGTGGAACTGTACTCAGCAAACAAAGACAGAGGGGCAAAGACTTTCCGTGATTAAAGAGCAGTTAAGATGCTATGAGAGGCTAATTTGTTCACTGTGTGACAGAATCAACAGGAACTGGGAGCAGAAATCTGTGCTGCCTGCATTTCCTGCAGCCATTTAAAAGAGAATGCCGCTTTGATTTAGATTTATAGCTCTTTTACTGATGTCAGCACAAGTTTACTTTTGCCCTCACTGCATCCTTTATGCGTCTTAATGAGTTTTTAAGTTTAGATTTTAAACGCCACTTCTGTCCTGAAATAAGCTACAATGAAATAAAACGTTCTCGTGCACACAGTTAATCAGATCAGGTGAAGAAATTTGATCATGTATTTACATGCACTGCGATGAACACAGTTCACATGCAGGCGGCCTGTCATTTTGCTTCTTTGTATGCACACACACACACACACTTTATAACCCACTTTACATGAAGTCTCTTATCACGTGACTTAATTATCACATTTCGGTCATGTGATGACACCTGGGCCGCCTCGCTGAAGACAGAAGGATGCAGTTAAAAGCTCTGAAAGCGATGAAGTGGACCTCTCCTGAGCAGAGAGTATTTTTAGCCATGCTAGTGGTACGGCTGGACTGTTGGCCTGTTGGTCCGATGGTAACTGCTCCAACACTTTGTTCCAGACTGAAATATCTCAACAACTATCGGGTGGATTGCCATGAAAGTTTGAACACATTTGTAATGAATCACCTGAGTTAACATTAATGAAATTTGGTACACAACTAATTGTAATTTGCCCTGTCGACACCTCGAAGGACTCCTAAACTTCCCTAGTAACACCTGAAGGTTTGACTAATACCTGGAACAGTCGTTACCCCATAAGATCCTTATGCAATGGAAACATTGTTCACTACTTCAGGAAATAGGATGAACCTTAGATACGACTTGACAACAGGAGCTATTTCCAGTCCGCTCAGCTCAGAACTATGAGTCAAAGTCAGTAACATTGTGTACGCTTGACAAACTAATTTGCAGCATTGACTGTGAGTCAAACACAAATGTAGAAACTGGGCACATAATAAACCAACCAGAACACAACAGTTTCATGGTTTAGTCCATGAAGTCCACCTGGATCACGCTTTGTTTCAGAGACATCTCAGGCTGACCGTGGAGCCGTTTGACTGGTTTGATCGTCAGATTGGGTCGCCGCAGCATGATCTCAACTTCTCTACCGCCCTGCAGACAAGCAGAATCAAGTGTCACTCAGGCCGTGGTGGCTCTGACGTGTGCCGTCCGTGTCCAAAAAGCTTGTTTGTGTTCAGTGAAAAATGACGGTAAGTTAGTTTGCAGAAGGAAAAACAAGCCACTGATATCTGTGCCTGCGCTAACAAAGAGTTCAGACAAAACAAACTCAGACACTCTGCAAACAAATTGACTGTGGTGTGTGTTCTGCGGTATTTTGGTTTCATTTCTTTACACATAAACATCTAAACCTCTGATCTGTTCACCATGAATCACAAAGTCTGTTTTGTTTGACTTGTTTTTGCCACAGGACCTGTTTGTTTTTCCAAAAATATGCTCTCAGTGACAGAAACAGCAGTGACGAACGCTATTATAACATGTTTATTGAAAACCTTTTTTGACAGCATAGTTTGTCAGGCACAGAGAGAGAGAGACAGAGAGACAGACACACAGAGAGAGAGAGAGAGACAGAGACAGAGAGAGAGAGAAATAATTGTATCTGTTTGCCCAGAGGGGTTGTTGTGGTGGAATGTTACAGAGGATTCATGATCAAAACAGGTACATTGCAACAAACAAGCTATGAATTAAAAATAAAAAAAACATCACATAATGCCAAATGGTTAGTTTCCACCTTTCTATGTTAGAAACATGAATACAGAGGGAGGACAAATAAATTATGTGGGACTGAAAAAAAAAAAACCTTTTGTGGAATGCACAATGAAACGTGACGTAACGGAAAGAGAATCAAATAAGTCAAAGTCGTTTCCTCTCTAAGATTCGAACAAAATAGCTCACACGGCTACATAAAACTCTACCCATGTACATCAGCAACGTAAAAGCATATTTCAAACTATAAATTAATCTGGACTAAATGTCAGGTTAGAACTGCGTGAGAAAAACTGAAAACGGGATGAAAAAGCTGCGTGAAAACTAACCTGGATAAAACAAATGAAATAAACGTGGATTATTTTGATATCTCTGGAAGAGAAGGAGTGTTTCTCTGACACCAAAGGAGGCCGGTGAAAAACACGGCTTCATCTTCACTCCTGATTCTTTTTGTCCAACAGAAAAACAGAATAAATTAGTCAGTCAGAGTAAAGACGACAGGTGGTTAAAGGCCGATGTGTGACTGTACATACAGTAAGAGTCCCTCCCTGCTGAGGCTGTGCTGTTTATTCATTCCATAGCAAAGAAAGCGTGTTCACCCTTAAAACGATTTGTTGTTTTCAGCATCTGTCTGTTGAGCGACGCACACAGACTCAGGTTTTAAAGGCCATAGCTAATATTTTTGCACCGGAGCTGATGATAATGTTGCTGTTCATTCTGAGATGAGTATTCCCTGAGCAGGTGTTACTCCTGCATTTTAAACAGCATCGTAAAGATTTCGATACATTTTCTCCAATAAGAATCCTGATGCCTGTGCTGATGTTAGCAAGCTACACACTCAGTCACAAAACAAACGTAACGGCACAGCGGCTCCTCCCGAATGTTTTGCAGTTAATTAGTCGTACATAACGAACGCTACATGAGCGAGTTAGCTCGCTGCAGTAATTGACAGCGCGGCCCTTAGCAACGCTGGCCCTCAAATGTCAAGTCAACAGTTGCCGCGGGAAACGCCTCACAAGCTCGAAGCTTTAGATGATTACTCCTTTACATTTTGGCAAATTGGCACAATTAAAAGTAACATTAGTGTTACGTCAATACTGAAGAAAGCTTAAAGACGTGACAATTCCTGGTGTTATAACAATCATATTTCACTCTGATGTCTAAAGGGATTCATGCATGTTTAAATATATGTCGATTATGTGTGTGTGTGTGTTCAGATTTAACTGAGTTACGACTCAGAAAAGGAGTGATACTTGGACACAAAGTGTTTTTAATCCATGAGCTTTGTGCGACTCCTGCTGACTGCACTCATCAGGCCATAAACAAGACAGATATTAAAAACAACACATCATTTTTAAAAGTGATCTAAGAGACAGAGGCTGTCAGTATCAGAGCAAAAAGCTAAAAGGATACAGAAAGAAAGGCGAGGGAGGGCATCCAAATAAAATAGAGGATAAATTAAGCCAGGGGCGAAGCCTGATGGGGCATCAGTATCTATTAAAATGACTACTCTACATCATCATCATCATCATCATCATCATCATCATCATCATCATCATCATCATCTTGTGGCTCTTTAATGAAAACACTGAAAAGCAGATATCTATGAATAAAAACACTCTCACCATAGGGAAAGCTTTTACCCAGCATGGAAGAATAAATAAAACAAAACACCATCCGTTTCATTAGATCCATCCAACCTTTACACAAGTGCCTTAAAGTCTGCCTTGTTCAAAAGAAAATACAAATCGGGCTAACATGTACATAGCCTGCTTCTAGTGAGAACTGCTGTTTTTTTTTTTTTATTTTATTTTTGCACTTATACATTCAGAACGTGATCAGAATCAATCGATTAATCTCCTTTTTGTTCGCTAAATTATTCCAGGCACTTCATCGGGGGCCAAAAGTCGACTGAAAACAGAAATATCAATAACTGTGTGTAACCTTTCACTTCACAAAGACCTTGTTTGTGTGCATAAACCAATCACAAAGTTCATAATCATAAACTCTCCCAGTGTAGCAACAGGATTAAATACAAATGTTCACTTTTTAAGTACTTTAAATATTGGGGAGATTTCTTTAAGTACTGACAGTCTTGTTGGGTAGATACGACACATTTCCTCACACGCTGGAGTAAGGCCATTGCACAGCAAAGTGTTACCGCGGTTTTCCATTTAGCAGCGAGCGAATCATGTTTCCGAACCCTTCAGTGCCACTCGAACGTCGCCGTCCTTTTGTGACTTTGCTAAGAACAGACTGTAAACACTTTTTCGGGGGTCAGCTGGAGAGACGACTGCATAAACGAAGGGGGAAATATCCGTGTGGCATCCTGCACGTGTAACCTCCGCCCACCCGCCTACATTCGACAGTGCAGTATTTGGTTCAGAGATCTGGAGAACTCGGGGAAACAGACTTGTGAGACTAATTTGGCACTTTTTTGTTTTATTTTAGCACACTAAGCTTGAAGAAGGATCCACCACAGACCTCAGAGTCTCCTTTAACAAACCCATATATATATATACTGTATATATACTTTATTTGCTGTGTGATCTGTCAGCCTCACAGCATGCCTTCATTTCAGTATTAATACTATAGAGCAGCGATAAAATCTCAAACGTCTGGGCAGTTTTTTTGTTTTTTAGTAACACTCAAGCACAAAAGGACATTGCAGCTCTACATTTCTGCCTTCAAGCTGATGTTTTTTATACACGAGTGTGCACACAGGTGCCGAGTGTCTTGCTCAAGGGCACTTTGACACCGCACACAGCTTGTTAGCGTCGACCCTGTGACCTTTCTGTTACAATATAAGAGTTTGAAGCCTTTACAGAGAACCTTGAAAGTAAAAAACAATCCACCTGGAAACGCTTCAACACACCAGATAACTAACGGATATACTTTGTGACTGTGTTAACTTTCATTGCATTCTGAGTGTCTGAAATTGCTCTTGTGCACTAGCTGACGATAATTTACATTGCATTGTGGGATTTGGAGTACAGTAGCGTACATGCCGTGGACATTTTCTGTTCCATCGTGGCCATTTTGGATATTTTAAATGAATATTCTGCACATGCCGTGCACCGGGTAGCAAACAGGCTACCAGTCCACTCTAAAACGTATGAAGTGTTTAATAGTGTGAAAGCATGAGGGGGACTTTTCCTCGAACATGCTGCTGAGGTTCTCTGAAGGCTTTTTTATGATTCACAGCTCGTTGTTATTGGTGCTCAACGTGTCTTTAAGTACTTCAGTTATACTAAAAGGCCTCTCTGGTACATATCAACCAAGCGCTGCCATTTTCTTGCCCAGCAAGAGTTAATCGTTGCTTTGATATCGCAAACGTCAACTTTTCAAACCAGAATTTGAACTCAGCGGATAAAAAAAACAAAAACAAAACGTCCGGCTCCTTTTCTGGAGGAGCGTTCGGTTCACACGCCCTCCTCACGCCGCGCTCTCTAAAAATCATCTCCGCGTCTGTCATACATTCTAATTTCTTGAAACTGTAAACGAACAAACGAACAAACGACAAAAAAAAAAAAGATGGATCAAAAACCAGAGGAGTCTGCCAGCTGTGAAAAATAACGTCGCAGTTCTGTTGTAAAATAAGTTACAAAAAAAATTGAAATAAAAATCTTTGCGTACAGTACTAAAATCCTAAACTAGACCTTTCGAACTTAAGAACCACATGTTAAGTCTATAAATATCTTTACAAATATACACGTTAATTATTCAAATAAACCTTTTCTTGATTAAATGATTTACACTTTCATGACAGTGTCTTCTAGATTGCAATGCTTCCATCCTAAAACAATACTTTAAAAAATGTAATTTTTTGTCTTTTAAGTACATGGCTGTGGACAGCAATATGATACATATTTGCATTTATATATTTACAATAAATCATTTTCTAGATACATAAAAAAAAAAAAAAACCCAACAACAACCTCCGAACCTTACTGTATTAATTACTGAACGGCCCTGAAGCTTCGCCTGACGTCTGATGAGGAATTTGTTCCATGATTAACACAAAACTGTTTTTTTTGTTTTGTTTTCGGGATGCGAAAAACGTGACGATGGCGTATGAATTCATGAGAAAAAACACATTAATATGCTCATGTTAATCCTCTCTGTTGTTGTTGAACGTCTCCTGTAAAAGCTGAGACAAGTTATTGAGTGTCTTCGGAAGAACGGGTCCCATCGTGGAGCTGATTCTGGCTTTGCTGGTATCTTGTCAAGACCTCGAGCGTTTATCGCGATCCTAAAGGTCCTCGCCTACTGGATCACCAACCAGTCACTGACCAATGCCCTTCACTCCCTCCACCTATGTCCCTTTTTTTGTCTTTTTTTCAGTCTCAGGAGGTTCTTTTATCCCAGTAGGCACGGAATGGTTTCACCCCACAGATTGTCCGTAACAAAAGACTGGCCCAAGTACAAAAATATAATTTCATTTCTGAAAAGAACACAAACATGGTTCAACGGCAAAAAATAATCCTTCAATGTTTCAAGAGTCCCTTGGGAGGAGGAGGAGGAGGAGGAGGAGGAAGAAAACTCAGTCAAAGAGGATTTTCGACCGAGAGTTTAAGACGAATCGACGAGCTGAAGCACTGTGGAAGTATTGCATGCAGACTTTTCATTTCCATATCTTGAGGAGCTTGAGTCACTGAGAGGTGTATGTTAGTCACAGAAACTGTGAGGGGAGGAGGTTAAAGTCCGACCAAACCCCCGGCCGCCCTCCACAGTTCAGGTTTTATGTCCTAATCACCCCGTTACTGGGGAGCTGTTTGGGAAGACAGGGCTCGTCAGGCAGCGGGTCGTGGGCGAAAACCGAGTCGTCTCCTGAGGAGCAGGTGCTGTTGGAGTCCTGACAGGTGGGTGAGTACTGCTCGAAGGGCACCGCCAGGTCCAGGTACTCCTGTCAGGGGAGAGGTCAAAGGTTAAGATAATCAAGTGAGTGAATGTTTCCTTCTCACATAATGAACATTTTTAAATTTCAGTTGTACAAATAAACACAAACAACATTTTAAAGAGTAAAATAACCGTTTGAATCCTGCATCCTCTTGTTAAAGGCTAAATATGTGATACAAACGTATGATCTTTTCTCTTCCATGTTTGATGACCGGTGACTGGCTAACGTCTCTTTCGTCCTCCAACTTCTGATCTAACAATGTGGGTAAAGTTTCTCAGCCACGTCTGATCAGACCTAAAAGGAACTGATTTAAATCCCACTTGTGACTAAACTCCATCCATACATTCTGTTTCACTCAGAAATATGTCACATTACAGAAGATGAAGTCGCTGTACGTGTCTGTGTTTTCCAGTTTAGGTGAGTTACAGCGGTCCAAGGTGAACCTAAAGCTAAATCTTTGTGTTCTTCCTGATGTTTCCATATTATCAATGAGCAGCAGCTGTGCGGGGAGGGACTCACATCGGTGGAGGTCATTGATAAAACCCGGTCGTGATCTTCTACCAGCTGTCTGAAGGTCGGCCTCTGTGATGGCACCGCATGCCAGCACTCCCTCATGATCATGTACCTGAAACACCCACATGAAGGTCACTCTGCGTCTCATCCATTAAAGTCAAAACGTACATTTGCAATAAATATCTTCAGATCTTCGATGGACTGTTTCCAGCGATTCGTACTGGTCTACTTGATCTGCAGCTGGATTGTGATGCTCTGTAATTAAAGTTAAAGCTCATCGTTTCTGTTTTTTTACCAGTTTTCTCTTTCACAGTTTTCATTTCCAGCTGCAAGAAGACCCTTCTGACCACAGTTTACAGTGAATGGAAGTCTTCAACAACCACAGAAAGGAGCTGCTGATCATGTACGATAAGTTAAAGTGTTTTAAATCAGATTTCCAGTATGTTTTAATGTTCAAAATAAATGCTGATTGACTTTTTAATGATTCAATTCTATTTAAAATTCACTAAACTTCAGTGACTACATCAGTTTCAGCCCTAAAGTCAAGGCCCTGGCTCCAGTACAGTGTAGAAATGTGTTTTTTTAATGTGCATGAAAGAAAAAGGTCACGGATGACACATTTAATTCATAAAAGTAACATTATGTAATAACTATAAACTTGGTTAAACTATCATATTCTATTAATAGGTCTACTGTTTTATCACTTTTCCAACAAAACAAACTATAATAACATAAAACATCTGGTTTTATCTGCCCTGAGCTGCCTCCCGTAAACACACGGTGATCAAACTGAACTAGAACTCGTAAAGACACCTACAGTTCATGGGTGCAGTTGGCAGGTTTGTCCATCCGATGTCCCTCCTTCAGCAGCTTAAAGAGTTCCTCTACTGGGATTCCTGGGTACGGCGAGCCTCCCAGGGTGAAGATCTCCCACAACAACACCCCATAAGACCACCTGAACACACACACACACACACACACAAAATGAATACAGATTAGAGGTCAGACGGCACTCATGGCCTGAAGCAGTTCCACAGATAAACCAATGAGACCGGTTGGGGAAATATTAATCTTTGATTGTGTGTACCGCACCCATTTTAAGAATCAATCTGACATTCTCAGTCGATCTGTGTGAAACTCTTCCTTCAAGGCAAAAAACAGACAAGCGAAGACATAGAGACAGATTTTGGGGAGCTGAATAAAGATATTTAATCACACAGACAGCACTTCTTCTGCAGCCTCATCGTTTAAGGGCAGATTCACACAAACACTGACGATTTAACCCGGTGATACAGATTTGTTATTTATTTCATTTTACAGACAATCTATCAAATCTAATCAATCATCTGCAACATGTTAGCATTTAGCATGAGTTTAATCTTTAAATAAGTTTGTGTTTCGGGTATTATACTGCTTCTTTCTTTCTGTACCAGCAGCTCGACTTTACGTCTCCTGCATTATTCTTAAACGGCTAAACGAAGGAAGGTAATCAGATAATGGCGGTCTATAACCCAGTGTACTATTGTTGGGCCGTTTGTCCGGTGAATCAGAATCAGACCCCTCCTCCTCCCACTGCAGCGCTCAGCTGGCTTAATCTAATTATCCACGCTCCGGTCCAGAGGGCTGAAAAACAGCCGCTACTGGCCGAGCCGGCTAGTCCTCCATGCAAACAGTGAGAAAGTGAAAGGAGACTGTGGTGAAAGAGAAACATCTATATCCAGAGGGAGGAAAGGGGAAACAGAGGGAAACAGTTGTAGTTGAGTTCAGTTGTCTCGCCAGTTATCACAATTGGTGTTCTGGACTCATTTAAGGTCGGGACAGATTCAGGACCATCTCAGAGACGTCCAGCCGCACGCTCAGGCTGTTATCATTCAGTGCTAGTCTAGTCAGCTATTAGCTGGTTAATAGGAGGAGGCAATCAAGATGTAAACACTTAATATTTTATCGGCACCTGCAGCAATAAGAGCTGAAAAGAATGTGAATGAAGGCCATGATGTTTGACTCTGTGTACGAGAGAGCCGCTGAATACTGGTTTCTTAAAGGCTATCATCTTATTTATCTTCATAATTTAACGTGTCTAACCAGTTCCTGCCTTAAAAATCCCACAAATCATAAGTACTTATTCCTGCCAAAGACTCATGTATCGTCGTATCCTATCAAAGTCTTCCCTGGTGATCAGGCAGAAGCTTCTCTTGACATGGCTGGAGGAGGGAGGTAATCAACATTGCACCACCATCACCAAGTCGGTTACTGCAACTAAAGAAGGCAGCTAGCCTCCGTCTGTGGAGCAGCTCAGTTTTTGTACTTGGTGTCAGTGAACAGATTGTGGAACTTAAAGGAGAAGATGTGTCAGCCAATCGAATCAGCTGTATTACTGTAGGAATAAAAGATGAAATATATCACAACATATGTTGAAGCTGTGATGCAAAATTATAGCACGGATGCTTGTACTCATAATGCCATAGTTTTAGAGCTTCCCTAAACGTCCCAGCATCGAGATCTATTGTTCTACTGGACAACGATGCATTTATTCGTGGTGTTTTCTACCCTACAAGTCAAAAGCTCGTCTTATTTTGCATATTGTGACTTTGATTTTTACTTTTAACGTGTTAAAGTGTCAGTCTGAAGGTGCGGTGAGGTTTGTTCTGCAGCCGTCACAGACTTGCTGCTCAAGATAAAATCCTCACCTCCATGATACCAAAACCAAAAAAAAAAATGAGTTGAGATCTAAATTTATTAGCAGAAACTGTCACTTGGAATCACAACATGATGCTGCAAATTACTTGCAGGCTCACTGTTTGTGTGAATCAACACTGTGAAAGTTCAAAATGGCTCCCTGAGTGTTCTCGCCGCCTGTTCTGCCTTCAGAGCAGTAAATGTTTGGAAGGCTGCACGAACTGTCACGCCAACTGTGCCGTGTGAGCTGCAGCGCGCAAAAGTTTCCCTTAAATTCATCCCTTCTCTCGCTGTTTGCTTGTTTGACAGCGAGTGTGTGACAGATTTGCTTTAATGTGTTTTAATTGTTGCCCCCGTCTATTTCGGCGTAACATATATCAGTAAAAACCATCACAGGTCAAAAGTCAAAGTCCCCCCTGGGTGTGTGAGAGTAAACTGGCTGCAGAGCGACTACTGTATAAAGGGAGGAGGAGGTTTGGCGGGAGGATTGACTCTGTAATCCAGACCTGCTGAAATAACAGAGCAGGCTGATTCTCCTCTCGGCCCGTTCCCAGTCTAGTGTAATCACACGGCGAGCCAGTGTTGACAGGGGCCCGTGTTTGGCTTGGATGGCTGTGCTGGGGACACAGCGTCTGGCTGCAGCCGCCGGGGTGGAGGGTGGAGGAGGGGAGTGAGGAGCAGTTTACAGGGGTGGGTGGGTGGGTGGATGGGGGCTTCAGCTACCGCAACACAGATTGACTTTGTGACCTCCTTGTTTAAACCTGCCTTTCTTCTCCTGATCGCAGCCAACACAGGAGCAATCAGAGGTCGTAAAGGGTGCGTTTATTTCCACTGCCCCGATTTACTTTAGTTGTTGTGGCAAAGCTCCCGGAGGGGAACACCTTGTGATAAATCCACTGACCCTCTTATCTCTCGTCTGTTCTGGGGAAGGTTGGATTTACGCTGATGAAACAAGTAAGATGTTGGAGCTCCGTTGTGTTTCTGTCTCTCTCTGATGTCGTGTCGGGAGATTAAAGAACAAACGCAGCGAGGAATGTGGAGCCGCTGATACACAAGAAGCTCAGGATTATCAAGCGAGCGCAGACGACAGCGAGTGGGAGATATTTGGTGAGGGAACGCTATGATTCCATATTCGCACGCACAAACTCGAGCTTTTGATGCTAACGCGCTCAGTCACGATATTTCAACACCCGGATTCCTCCGGTGTACAGCGGCTCCACATGAGTGCGCAGTTGGCATGCAACGGTCGGTTTGTGCAAACTCACACATCGCTCTGGTGCGTGTAGACCCGGTCGAACAGAGCCTCCGGAGCCATCCATTTCACGGGCAGACGACCCTGCAACAATAGAGACACAACAGAACCGCTTCAGTCAGCGGAACCATTCTGTACAGAGCAGACAGCAAAACATGGACACAAACACAGTTCTGCCTTGTCCTGCCATGACTGTCTCAACCACATTCACAAAGTATTATGTCGCTAATCTTCAAATACACTTCTAAAGGTTTCATTTCTGCAGGAAAAATATATTCAGATTCATCATATTGATGGTATAAGTATGACTCTTCTGAAGTTCCTTCAGTGACCTCAACAAAATCTCATTTTCACAGGTAAGAAACTCACTCAAGCAGAATATTTAATGTCCATACAATCCCTTCATGCAAGTCTAAAAATCATTAACCAATACTATTTGACTGACAAAGACTCCTGATGGAATGAGACTCACGTTCGTGGTCTTTTTGTAGTAGTCTATATTGTGCACGTCTCTGGCGAGACCGAAGTCGGCGATCTTCATAACGTTGTCCTCCGTCACAAGGACGTTTCTGGCAGCCAAGTCTCTGTGGATGCACTGAGGGAAGAAGTACAAACGCATCAAACACACGTCGACACAATGCATTGCACATTCATGCACGCCGACGCGCCGAGGGCTGACAACTTTCATTTGCATTTTACATGGTGACCTTTACTCAAACTCTAGAACCTCGTTCTATCTTCTTCTTTCAAACCATTAACTAACATTATAAGTTGATTTCTGTCCACACTGAGGTGGTAAGTTTAAACATTTATTCAGCAGACAGTTCGCTGGCTGGTCTGAAATGCCCCAATTCATTCCCATGTTTTCTTAGGAAGTTTAGAAAGGTAAGCACTGGCCAAAGCATTCTTATCTTGGACGTATTTTTATTTCCTTTGGGATAATAATTAAGTTGGGGCAACTTAATGCCTCCAAAATCATACATGCATCCACACAGAGAAGCTCTTGAGCGCTTTTGAGCAGTAGCGACAGCGTCACGGCGGCTGACCTTCTGCGAGGCGAGGTACTCCATGCCTCGGGCAACCTGGTAGGCGCAGGACACCAGATCTTTGAAGGTGAGCTGCTCGTCTGGGATTTTACAGGTGTCGAAGGAGTAGTCCATGCCTGGCGGCCGGCGCGCCCGCAGGTACTCCCTCAGGTTGCCTTTAGAGGCATATTCCACAAGGACATACAGAGGACCTGCACGCAACACAGAGCACAGAGTCACTCTCACAGCACGTCGTTAATTATCATGCTAATCATCTCCGTAATGAACTGCGGCCTCACCGTCCTGCGTGCACGCTCCAAGCAGGTTGATAATGTTTTTGTGTTTTCCAATCATCTTCATCATCTCCATCTCTGACACCAGGTCCGACAAATCCTTATCTGTGGCATCGTCTGAGACAAACAAAACAGAAGGAAACAGTGAATCAGTGCAAAGGACAAAAATACTTCAGTCTGAACATGTGGCTGTAAATTATTTTGTGTACAGGGAAGTGGGAGGTATGTGGAAAAAGAACGACAGGTTGTTTCTGATTTCCTTCATGAATCACAAAGCAGCGTACCATCACTGTCACTGTCAAGGTCGTGCATTCCTTCCTGCAGTGCAGCCACAACAATCACTAACCTTTCAGCATTTTCACAGCAACAGTGAGCGGCTTGTTGGGCTTCTCCTTGTCGATGCCGACAGCCTCGGCCATCACCACTTGACCGAAGCAACCCTCGCCCAGAGGTTTACCCAGAGTCAGCCTGAAAACAAAAAGCAAGACAGGCTCAGAGCTTTGAATTTCACCGCGAGCACTGTTAAAGGCTGTTCTTAATTTCTCTATACAGTTTTGAACGAGACTGATTTGACTGCCAAGCGCAATAAGCGTGGAGGAGGGTGTCGTGGTGACCTTGATGTATTGATGGCTCACATGTTTTCGCAGCACAGAACGGGTACAAGGACAACAAGCACAGTATCTGTCAATTCTGAAATATGTTTCTTGGCAGCATGGGAAAAAAAACAAAAAAAAAAAAAACGCAGACCGCCGTGTTTTCTTTCTGACAGCAGCTTAAACTGCGGTGATGAATTTAGATCTGAAAGAGATTTTTCAGGGTTTCTTACCGTGTTCGAGGAAACTCCCATTTGGGGTCAGAGGGCAGCTCCAGCTCCGAGACGTTGGCGAGCATCGGCCCGTCGCTCGATGACAAGCGGGCGATCCGGACCAACGGGGTGTTGGAGTTCATGGAGGAGTTGGAATCCAAGGACACCTGCTTGGGTGCAAAAAACAAACTGTTATAGTCTCTGAAAAGGACGGGATGATGTTTCAAACAAGCAGACAGAGAGAAAAATTCAAATAATTCATCATCATAATTCAAAAACATCAATTTTATATTGAAAACTCTGACTGGAGCTGTTTTAAGAATCTAAATTCATGTCCTGTCAGTGGCAGATGCCAGATCACTTAACTGTTTAAAAAGTCTAATTGATTTTAAAAGTAGACAAGGCCAATAAAACAGAAACTGAAACTGTAAATGTAATTAAAACAAAGATTTCCTCTTGAGATGAGAATGTCTGCAGAGAAACTGGAGGAACTTCACGTACAGAACATTTTGCAGAAATTAAACTGCCACCAGCTAACCTTAGTTCAGTTTTCTTGATGTAAAAACAACATTGAAGGACTGAATAAATGACTGAATAACTTGTTGAGATGGAATGCTTTTTGGCAGTCACACATCTCAGGACCAACGTCAGAGCTCTTTCGGCAGCTCGGGGTTTCTCTGAAAAACAGCCCGACTTCGGACACCAGCGGTGACTTTTACAAACAGCCGGCCTGTGGCTGTGCACAGGAGGAAGCAGGCAGTAACAAAGACAAATGAAGGAGGATGCAGAGGTGGGCGAGCGCACGGCTAGGTGGGATGGACGTCTCTATCCATCAGCGAGTTCCATTCCCAGAGCGGCGGTCCTGTCGCCGAACCCGCAGGCTCGACGTCCTCCCACCATTTATCTGACTGCTGTGGGGGAGCTGATGGCTCCGGCCCTGCTTTTGATGAATCTGTTTGTGTCACAGTCTGCCAGCTCAGGCCCTTCAGGTGGGGTCCTGAAACAAACATGTCCACTTACCAGACTTCCCTCCTCAACTCCTTGACTGGAGGAAAATGAGAAAAAACAGCCCTGACCACAATTTCGGAGGCATGAAAAGTAATATCTGATAGAACATGCCAGGGGTTTATGAGAGATTTACTGAGAGTTATGAAAACGAAAGGAGAGAACCACGAGATTAGCTTTACAAAAACTAAGCAAAGATTACAGAAAAATGCAATAAGATCTTTCTTTGTGTTCCTTATAAGAGCATTTATGTGAAAGTATTCAGAGGCTACAATTATCTTTGAAAAGACGAGCTTCATACCTGATACAAGCCTGCTTTTATGCAACAAGGACTAATTAGAAAAAAGACATCATTGTACAACCTTTCCAGCTAAATCCCGACATTGGTTTTATTTGTTTTCCAAGAATTATGACTCTCGAGTCATAGTTTTCTTTTTCTAAAAATGCATCTTTTTGCATTTTTAGGATCACAACCCTTCAATTACGAAGCTGGAAAGCTGGAGCTCGCACAGAACAACCACACAGCGGCTGTGTCCTGCACACACCGGCGGGAGTCTGGCGGGCGGGCGAGACGGATAACTTAAAATCTACATTTTAGACATTCGGATGATCTCTGCGTCCACGGTCACAAGATGCAAGCCGTTCCGGGACCAGAAACCAAAAGAAAGAGAACAACACGGCACTGTGTGATTGTTTTCTGAAGATTATATAAGACAGAAGTAATGAGAAAAGAAACAGAAGGTCTGGAGCTCAGATAGAAGTCGTTTGATGAGAGAAAAGCCAGTGAATAGAGCAGAAGACGAGGGCGAGGGCAAACTAATTAGTGTGGAGAGGGAAAACCTGCAAAGGAAAGGTACTCTGGCCTGGTCTTCAGAAGACTTTTTTCCCTCCTTGGACATGTCTGATTCTCATTCCTGTTTTGACTCAGACTTGTCCAGGTCCAGCCGCTGATGGATGTTGACTCAACTTTTCTTTTTTCCTGCCCGTCTAGAGAGCGCGACCCCCCTGAACAATCTTGCAAAGCCAAAGCTTTTCCTAAAAAACATCATTCCTACCATCACTTAGACGACGAAGTAAATTGATTTCTTCATCTGACAAACCTGCAGGTGCAGAATTTAGTCCACGCTTCTACGTGTCAACTACCAGAATCCTCAGATCTGCATCAAATCTCAAGGAAAATCTTTCCATAGAAATTCAGGCATTCAAACACAGCCTTCCTATTTTTTTTTCATGCTTGGTTCAGTTTAGTCGAGGGATTTCAAGCTGTAGAAAATATATAGACATGAAGTGGTTCAGTTCAGGAGCTACAGCTCATGCGTACAAAACTTCCATCCATCTATTGTCTGTACCCGCTTGTCCTCATTAGGGGAGCTGGAGCCTATCCCAGCTGACTTACTGCACCACTCATTAGATGAGGAGATTGATAGTTAGCTTAGCTTAGCATAAAGACTGAAAGCAGGGGAAAAGAGCTAGCTTGGATTTAAGATAATAATTAGTGAGCTTCAGTGGTCTCTGATACCTATTTAGTCTTTATGTTGAGCTAACTATCTCCTGGCTCCAGCTTCATATATAAACAAATGTACATATTACCTGGAGACTATTTTCTATTTTACTCTTAAATACGACTTATCCTGCTCTGTATTCTGTTTGACCTCTGCTCTTGGACTTGACTGAGGCTCGTCTTGAATGCGGCCTTGAGACACGATGACGTGAGGAGCTCTGCAGACTGCAGGCGGTGGCGATGCAGCTGCTCCACTTTATGTTCCTCTCCAAACAGTTGAGGGGCGAGTGTGCGTTACACAGAGAGTGAAATCTAAGACTAACACTGACAGTCACAGGAGGGCATAAATATCCCTGGACTGAATGTGCTCCAAGATAAATGTGAACACATGTCACCAGTGTGATGCCTTCCAGCGTCCGCACAGCGTCATCAAAACAGCAGGACGGAGAGCGAGATGCACGACAGATAGGCGCACAATAACGTCTCTCTTAGCTCGCGTGACTTCTGTCCTGCGTGTTGAAAAGACGGATACTGCAAATACAAACCCTTCTGCAGGTTTCTCATTGCTGATGCAGAAAAATTGCACTATTTTTCCATGAGTCTCCATAACTAATTCATGGTACTTCCTTGAGTTAATAATATTACTCCATCCTTAACTGTTGACGTTTTTCAAAAAGAGTCAAAATTCAGCTGAAAACAGCGTCTGCTGCAATGAAAGTGTTCAACAAGTTCCTGATATGTTTTTGATAATTTATGATTTTTCCCAACTCTGGGATCTGCGTCTGGAATACTTGCTGGAAATTTAAAGGTTTTCCAGGAATTCCAGGACTCTCAACAACCTGTAATGTCTCCAAAACCTCCCGATGAAGCCAAGTGAGTTCACTGAAATGTTGATGAATTAAGAAATACTGACAAAAGTACCTCAGTGCCTTCGCTTTTTCCAACACAGTTTTATAGGAAAAAAAAAACACACACCACTGTGACACGATTTCAACACGTTGGATCAAAATTATTATCCGTGCGCTAAAAGCTAAACTAAACAGACAGAGAGAGAAAAGAAAGAGGGGAAAGTGTTTATACGAATCTTGTATCTACTTTCTGTTACCTGTCTCTTGAGGGGGAACTTTGATAGTTTCTGCACGGGCGGCGTCGGCAGCGTCTTCTGCGTGGTCATCCTCATGCGGCAGAGGACGACGATGACCACGGCGAGGATGAAGAGCACGCAGCCTGTCACGTAGATGAGGATGTCAGCATAGTAGTCCTCCTTCTCCGGGCTCACTGCTTTAAGGAGGAGGAGGTCAGAAAACATGGGGTCAGTCAGACAACAACATATTATTGAAATAATGATATTTTCCACAACTAAATCATTTTTTCTAAACAATTAAAATGAAATATTGCTTTGCTCAGTAGCACGTAGCAGTTTTCTGAAGAATAACATCTATGAATCAAAACAGAACATAGTTTTATCCTGCAGCAGGTAATTGCACCTGTGACATGCTTCTCCCCAGGGAGGTAATTATTGTGTTGAACACCTAACACACAGAAACATCTTTAAATTGCTTCGTAGCCTTGAGACATTTGAAACAGACGATCTGCTCTGATTAAAAAGTGTCTTTCGATGCAGGCTGGATTGCATGTTTGGTTCGTCCAATTAAAAGGGGTGATAACAGCGCCGCCGCGCACTTAAAATGTGTTAACAAGTAGCAATCTACGATAATGTTCGATAATTAGGTTTAAAAATGAACGTCAAAGATCGTGCTGCAGAGCAAAACATGGCTGTCAAAAAAAAAGAACAGTGGCAATCATGGTTTCATAGATTTTAATGACATTTGAGGGCGAGGAAAAGGACGATGAGAGTCCAAAGACCCACAGAGAGAAGCAGAATATACCTGGAAGCACCGTCAGCCAGGCAGAGTGGTAAGTATAGCCGATAGAGTTCCCTGCCAGACAAGTGTACTCGCCCGCATCCTCAAAAGACACATTGGTCAAGAAGAGAACCTCTAGCTCCTTATCTGTAGTGTTAATACCAGCCGTCTGTGGAGGATGAGAAGGGGATAAGATGGAGGAGGGAGGAAAGAGAGAGAGACAGAGAGAGAGAGGAGAGATATTGTGAGCCCAAAGCTTCTTAGAGGAAACACCAAATGTACCCTAAAGGAAAGGACAGGAGTGAGGCTCTGAAGGAGTCAGCACTGCTGTTTTATTCGCCGCCACCAACACCTGGAAACACCCAAGCAGCACCTTCACCACGCTGCGAAAGAAGCCTGCCGGTTTAATCTAAAAACAACACACAACCCAGAAACTTTTCACACTGCAAAAAAATCTCCTTCTTATCTCAGTTTGACCTGTTACGTCCTCAAAGTCTCAAAAAAACAGACCAACTGTATTAAAATCAGGTTCTTGCTGTCAGATTTGATAACTTTGAGCTCTTTGAGGGACAAAAATGACTCGATAAGACGTCAGTTTTTGCAGTGCCATTTTTTCAGGTTGCTTCTACGGCACGTTTAAATTAAACCAGCATGAAGTTTACCTGATAAAAGCAAAGCGGATCCCTTCACCTTCACCGCATGACGCCGGCTCACGAGCGATCCTCTCAAAACATGCTCATCTTTGAGCTTCAAATGTGGAGCGTGGGATGTTTTGAAATGTTTCGTGGCCGTACATCTTGACAGAAAGCTGCTTTTATATTTTCGGTGTGCCTCAAGGATCCGTTAGGGAACCACTGCTTTTCTAAAATACACTTGTTTACGGTTTGTAAAAATCTTTTACCATTGTTGCAGAATCCACATGAAGATATTAGTTCACTAAACCAGGATGGACTGCTGAGATTTGTGGTTACATATATGTATAATTTTGAAATGACTTAAAAAGGGACATCGCTGCAGTTGTGGCTTTTCGCCTTTGACTAATGGTCGGTGTGATGACCAGTGGGGGAGTTTGTTTCAAACCCGCTGTCTGATGTGGCTTGGCGGGGGTGGGGGTGGCGTACTCTCTTTCCCCAGGCCTCAGTAATGAACAGTGACATCCAGACCCGGCCATGAATCAGAGTCCTGCTGCATGCTTTCATATAAAAGCACATTAATACAGCTGGAGAATGCACTCCCAGGGAAATCAATACCGGTCTCTCTGTGTGAGGCATTATTTGGTCGGTGGGGGGTTTTACGTGGGCTTTTATATGTGTGTGTGTGTGTGTGTGTAAAGGTGGTTTGTGGGAGAGTGAGGGTGAGACTTTTGAAGTCATTGCAGTAATTGAAGGTGTGAAATTGTGTTTGTTATCGATCGGGAAGGAAGACAAAGTGGCACTGGGCGTTAAAATGGATGATAGCTACTAGCTAACAGAATGTGAGCATTTAAATCCAAGCCAAGGGATGAGTGTGTGTGCGTGTGTGTGTGTGTGTGTGTGTATTAGCAAGCCAGTGAGCCAATCAAACCAAAGAATAACCAAGAAGAGGAGGAGGAGACACGGCAGAGGATCAAATGTGGTGAAGACGGCTGTCGCTCTGAGCTCAGGATTTACCTGGTTTGTGTACCTTAAGCCAGAAAGCGTTTTCCGACTTGCCTACAAAGTTTGAGGCTCGACACCAGTACTTCCCGGCGTCTTTCTCTGTCACGTTGGACAGTTTCAACTTACTGCTGGCCTCAGTGTGTTTACTGACAACACTCTGTGAAGGGAAAATTGAGAGGCACAGTGAGGCCTTTACAGCGAATTCCTGCACAGGACACACACTCATACATACTGTGAGCAGGCACACACACAGTTTGTATTTCCAGTTAGCATTCAGTGTATTTTGTTGCGCTGAGAGCTTTTACATATGAGCTTTAAAGCATTACAACGTCAAACCTTTAATATTGCAAACACACACAGTAACACAGGCTGTCTGATGGTAGATTAAAGCCATTACAGTATGTCAATCAGTGTGTACACTGGGCGCACAGACACACACATTGCTCGTGACGGGCTCTCCAGCAGAGAAACTGCAGATGAATAATTAAACGGGCAAAGCGCATAAAGGAGAAAACATATCATGTTTTATGATTGCTTAATGAACATCCAGGGCTCGGCTCCAGACGCCGCCTCCCTCTCCCCTCTCACGCCGGGGCCGAGTCGCTCATCGTTAACTTTTTTTTTCCAGGCATCAAAAGAGCGATTCAGGCAAGAAAAAGAAAATCTTGCATGACCCCCCACCTCCCACCCACAGCTGTATTTAACTCCTACAGTATATGCCACACATGAGATGTCGCAGAGAGTCTGAATGAACTGTGGTGGGGCCAGAGAGAGAGAGAGAGGCACACACACATCACTCAGTAAATACTGTTTCAATTATGTGGTAGTCGAAAATAGAGCATGGAGCCGCGGTCTGGGCTTACAGGCTTGCTTCTCCCCCCCTCTCGCTCTCTTCGGTTGGCCTGTCTTTCTCCTCTTTCTCTCCGTCTCTCCCTTCTTCATCTCTCCATCTTACCCCTCTTTCTCTTTGCGTGTCCTCTCTCTCTCTTACTCCAGATCAGTTTAATGCAAGTGAAGGCTACGGCGCGCAAAAGGTTAAATAAAGCGAGGGAGATATTAAACGGACGTCTTGTTCTGTCTTCTTAGAACAGTCATAAATCCATTGTTTTATTTAACTAGGACACAAAAAAAAGTTTAATGGCTGTTTGAGGCAGTGAATCATGAAATGCTTTGAAGGAGACACTTTTCATCAGCTTTATTTTGTTACCTTCAGAAAGAGCTAGGCTAGCTGTTCCCCCTGGTTCCAGTCTTTATGCTAAGCTAAGGACAGATCAGAGCAGTGTCAATCTTCTCAACAATAATCATCACTTTCCCCTGAATCTGAACTTTTATGCCAACTGTTCACAGTATGAATATATTCTATTTTTCTTTTTATCTAATAAATGATGATAACTGGTTAGACGCTGGGGCGATGAGCGTCCCTCCTGCAGGTTTATTAATTAAGGCTTCATCTGCAAAACAATGCAACATTGAGAGCCTGAGCCCGAGGACGCTCCTCTACTTTGATATCTTTATTTCTTTGCCGAATAACGTAGAAATAAAACCGTGAATCACTTTAAGAAATAGATGAAGCCGGCGATGTTGCTGATTCCACGTCTGAAAATACTTTTTCTGTCTCCTGTCACTCTCTTTCTCTCTCGTCTCTTGTTTCAATTTCACCTCTTATTTCTTCCTTCTGCCTCCCTCGCTCCCCCTCCCACTCATTCTCTAAGTCTCTCGCCCTCCATCTTTACCCACCACTCTGTCACACATTCTCTCTCTCTCTCTCTCACTCTCCCTGCTGACTTTGCCCTTCCTTGTGTTCCTCCACTCATTTTTTCCATGGCTTTTTTGGGTGCCTCTTCCCTCTCTTTCCTCTCTCCTCCTCCTCCTCCTCCTCAAACCACGCGACGCAGCACATCTGACGGCAGCGGCGGTTAACAGAGCCCGTCTCTCTCCCTGCGTTGCCGCCACCACGGCAGTTAACTTAGTCCAAACCAGATGTTTGTTTTATTCCCTCGCTCTCTCTAGAGGCAGAAAAAAGAAAAAAGGGAGAGGCCAAATAAGAAAGCAAACAGGCCTTCTCGGTTCTTTCGATGGGAGTCTTCCTCTCTTCACTCCAAATAAAAAAACACGCCTCACAGTGGGTTCAGGGTGTTGTCCTCCTCGGCGAGGAATACTTTCTACTCTATTCTTGAACGCCAACGCAGCACGGGGAGACGGTGACACCTCCAGGAGTTGCTCTTTAAACAGGAGCAAACCCTCCTAAGACTATCTGACGCCTTCCCACTGCTCTTATTTAACCGTTATTTCACGAGGGAGTGTTTGTGATTGAGAAATGCCTTTTAAAGAGCTACAAGATGCAGCGCCAGAGCGACCATGAGACACGGGAGATCCAAGTCAGGTGGACACTGAAGAGTTCATTCCAGTCAGGCGAGACAGAAACAAAGCACATCATCGATTTAAGCTTCATCAGAGTTGGACTATCGGTGCAGCAGGTGTCTAAAATACGACCTTTAAGGTGGATTTGTGTGTTCGTCAGGGTGCTCCTATCTCATATACCTGTTTTTGTTTATTTGGTCTTCTTATCTCTCAGAAAGCAAAATGAAGCTGTCCCTTCTTATCGTTATCATCTGTTATTCGTGTGAAAGTTCAATAAATAAAGTTCAGGGAGAAATATATATACGCATGCCGCCCAATAACTGATGAGATCAGCCTCGTGTTTCCTCCTGCATGTAGAGATTGTTGATAGAGAAAACAACGTGGAGCCAAATGAAAAAGCGCTCGGCGATCGTCTGCTTGGATCTCATTTTCAGTAGCTAAAGGTAGCTTTAGCAATAAGCCCTGAAGGTGTGACCTCGATCGAATAATCCGGGCGCGTGCTTCCAGTAGGACCGGCTAAAGACACTGGGCTCCTGGCTGATTGGTCAGATGAACTACTGGTTAGTTGTCATTATCAGAACAATATGAATACATTTAGGTTGGCAAGTGATTCTAAGATGTGATCCTAAGATGAACTATGGTGGATGCTTCCATATCAAAAGAACTGAAGGAAGGAAAGACAAAAATCCACCTTTAATTATGATTTAATTGACTTTAATCTACCTTCGCCACGCTAGAATTAAGAAAATGCTTCATCTCAGCAGCAGCACAGGTGTCACATATAAGAACAGAAAGCCTGACTGTAATTCGCTCTGATATTATTTGCTTAATGAGTGTATATTTATATATGCTGCAGTACGTAGGAAAGTGCAGGTGAAGCTTTTCTTTTCTGTAATGAAGGTGTAGTGTTCGAGGAACGAGCTCGTCAATTACACGCCGCAGTGAAAAGAGCCCGCGGGCCCTGCAGACCCGCCTACTGTAAAAACTCATTAAACAATACATTTAGGGGAGATTAATTATGAGTGAAATTATCATAGGTTGAAGTCTACTCCAGGCAAACGCCGGTGAGACTCGAGCTCATTAGAGCGCCTGGCCGCAGACCCACCTTCAGGATGTTGACGTAGGGAACGCCGTCGGGGCTGTAGCGGCTGCCGTTGACCTCGATGTGTTTGAGCCACTGGATGTGCGGCTGGGCGTCGCTGTAAACCTTACAGTGGAACTCCACGTCACTGCCCACCACCACCGTCTGATTGGCCGGCAGCCCCGCCTGGAGGATGGGCCTGTGAGGGGAGCGCTCTAGAGGAGAAAACGCGGGGTCATCCGCACGAGAATGTAGACGTAAGCTTCAAAAATCTTCCATCAACAAGTCTCGTGGTTTTATTTTTTTCAACCACTTGTGAATGTTAATTAATTCATCGTTTTACCGAGCACATCCAGCTGGTACGTGTGGGTGATGGCGCCGTACTTGTTCTGCACCACGCAGGTGTAGTTTCCCCGGTCTGACGGCACGGCGCTCTCCATCACCAGACTCCACTGCTGGTGTCTCAGCTGGAGGGAGGAAAGAGAGGAGAGAGAATGTTCAGGAAATTTGTGAGGATGCTGAGTCTATTTGAAGAAATCTCAGGTTGAGTTTGGAGTCACATTCGCAGGCCTGACAGACGTCAATCAATGATAAGACGCAGACTGAAGTCAAGTATATGTTTCATATCGCACTTTAAGAACATTTTGGAAGCAAACCAGATGCTTCACTAACAAAGAAATCCTCCTATTTTCACACATGAGCGCTCTGTCCCCTCCAGCTTCAGATCTCTTCCCTCGCTCCCTGCTTTGATATCCTCTGGTATAACACATCACAGAGCGGCCAGGCTGGTAAACAAGAGCGGTGCTGTGTTCAGCGCATGTTTACCGAGGTGCAAACCTCTCTGTGCAAACATTTCTAACTTTAAACCTCCTTTTATTAATCGCATGCCGCTTGATGCAGAGCAGATGTGATTAGCAGAAAACAATGTAAATGTCTTGACGGGAAACAGTTCTTCGTGCCCGCAGCGGTCGGATTAGTTGTCTGGTGCAGGCTTTGGGGTCATATTTTATACGAGATGTTTTTACACTGAAGATGACAGGAAGAAATGAGGCGGGACATGCCTAATAATTCTCAAGACGCGTGATTGCTTAACGAATTGCTAAACAATGATGGCAAGAGGATTAAAAACAGAATGCCACAAAGCCCAGAATGTTTGAGCAATCAGTTCAACTAATTGAAGTAATGATACACAGAACATTTCATATGGGATTATTTTCATAAGAGAGCGCTCAGTAAAGTCTCTTAAAAGAATCTGCAGAGAGAGCAGGCAGAGATTTTTCTTTTTTGCACCTCTGAAATTGGTTCCACTCTGCCAGTCAAGAGCAATCCATCCCTGGAGAGTCGAAGGGTAAATTTTGCGTAGTAATTCAAACCAGGTGTGGCTGGATGGCAGCAGCAGCAGACAGATACTAACTTGACAGATTCAGAAGCTGCTCAGAGGCTGAGCGAGCAGCCCAGCACAGCGAGGCGAGAACAGAGAACCTGCTACGCATCGATAGGCAGAGTCTCCACGGGCCAACGGGGGACGACCTCCGCAGCTTAAGTGGAAACATGCGGCGCAGATGCCTCTGCCTCCGCCTCCGCCGCCGCCGCTGCTGCTGCTGCCGCCGTGCGACATGCATGCAGTGAACTGAAGGAGGTCAGAATTACTAAAGATGGGAGTGAGTGATGTCAACAAAGAGGCTTTTCAGGGTGGAACACTTAACATCACCTGCGTAGGAAAATGTGTCGACCCAGAGAGCGCTTAGTGTTTTCACAAACGTTTAACCCCACGCGTTTAGCCGAGCGTGCCAGCCATTCACAGAACGTATAGAACCGTAGATACACACTCTCCTCCCCTCCTTCTTCTCCTTCTGTCTTACAGTATACACTCCTCCACTCTCTCCCGTCTTGGAGGTGCATGCGGAAAATAATGTAGCAGTGTAAATATTATGCCTGTGTGTGCTTTTTGCAGTTGCGTGGTAACATAGACCAGGCAGCCCGCTCAACGCTGGCAAATGGTTTTTCAGAGCTGGCTGGCTCCACCCCGTCTACCCCCTCTCAGAGCCGAGGAGTCAAACTGAAGTCAATGGCTGCTCTCATGAGCAGATGAGTGACGCCTTCTGCTGCGGTCGCTGAGCCCAAAAGAGGAGGATGGGAGGAGGGGGATGAAAAAAACACAGTGATGCATGAGGAGGGAAGCTAAAAGGTGGTAAAATAAGAGCTGAAGTTGATGCACAGAAGAGGCCAAGACCACCAACAGAAACTGCGATCAGAGTCTTATTCAGGTCTTCATTTCATAACAACTCAAAGCCTCAAAAAGTAGCTTCTAAGTACTACTGCTTTGAAGTACTTTCATTTTGGACGGAGCCTTCACTTGTACTTTTGACCCCTCTGCATTTATCTGACAGCTGGAGTTACCGTGCACGTTCTGACTTTCACATTCAGCTTCGGGCAGCCACGGCTGCCGTCAAGGAAAAAGTCTTGCACGTTGCCACTCGGGGCTTAGTTTCAGCTCAATAAAACACAAATGTTTGACACAATCTGTAGAGTGGCATGTAATCCTTTAACTTAATCTGACAGCATGAAAATCCCCAAAAACTGGAGATACAAGATTTATAACCCGGCAGTTTTTATCTACACATTCTGATTATTTCACCAGTCCACGGTGTTTATTTTTAGGGGAGGTTGGAAAAGAGGAAATCTTCAAAATAAGAGCTTCTCGGAAATACAGTATACTTTGGATCTTCTTACTTTTACCCATTTCAGAGCGAAAGGAAAAAAGACGACTCGCCACCTTGCTACAGCTGCTTAAAGTGTTAACTATTAGAGAAAGGCAATTTTCAAGTGCAACACACGCTCAGTGTGAAATGCTAAAAGTTAATCATTTGTGGTAATTATGAACTTTGACTGACATTTCTGCTTTAACTCCCCTCCGTCCTTCCCTTTTGGCACATTTAATTATTTTCTCCATACATGCCACTTGCTTTTATTACCATGTTACACTGCCTAACCCCTGTTGAACCTGCAGCATTAGTCCCCAAACGTGATAATCCCATCCATTCCAATCACGCCAGATTCCAAACAGAATTAAATTATTAAGGAGCTTACGTTAGAGTCATACGAGGCTTTAAAGGTTTTAGGGCTTTGGCTGTGGACCTACAGAAGGGCACAAGCCATGGGAATGGACATGGAGTCTCACACTGCAAAAAGTGAGACATTAAACCAACACAGAGGAAAAAGAAATGAGGAGTAGTTCAGGATTTTTTATTGAATTCTGTGTTTTGTGTGAGAAATATCTCGACACCAACAAACTTATCTGTCTTATTTTAAGATATTTTATATTTTTGCTTGCCGTGCAGAGCCTGCCATGGAAAACATTGAAGTTACCTCACCATGCTGGCAGATTCTTCACTTTATTTTAATCAAAACAAGAATTCACGACTCCACCGCCAGCTTAAATGGCTCATAACGACGCAGACATTTTTTGCAGTGCAGCAGTTGTCTGAGAAAACACAGGAAGCTCTGCTCCCTTTATAGTCCAAACCCTCCCTCTTCACCTCGCAAAATAGCCCTGTCAGAACCAGCGGGGCCAGTTACCAGAATTTATGACTATGTCAGAGCGGACCAGTGGCCCGGATCTGTGCTACCGTCTAATTTGACCCACAGAGAAAGCGGAAGCAGATAGAAGCGGTCCTGAGGGCTCTCGCTATTAAAGCTGGCAAAGTTTGTAGGTCTGTTGCCTGAGTTTGGCTCTACACGCCGCTGCACCAACACAGAGGAGAAGAAAATTGGAAGTGGAAAATGGGTAAGAAAACCAAATAAACAGGATAATCTGTCTTTAGATATCAGTATGTATTTGGGTAAAACGACAGGGGAGACAAGTGAATGACCGTGTCAGGTCTAAAATTAAAAAGGAGTCCAAAAATAATCTTTGCAAAGTGTAGGAATTCCTACGCGGCCTACGGAGACTCACAATCCAGGCTGTGTTAAAATCTGGATTGGAAAAACAAGGATTTAAAGTGCTTAAAGTCTTAAAAAGTAAGTGTGGAGCCAGTTTAAGAGCCCTGCCTTGGAAACGCATCAAAACAGGGATTGAAAAATCAGTTAAGCGCTGAGCGACCTGGATGGAATGAAACACAATAATTACATTGTCAACTTTTGTCTCGCTTGTGCCGCCGCGGTTTAGCATGAACACAATAAAAACCCTTCCGCCATATGTGGCAGCATACAACAGCATTGGCTTTGGCTGTCAAAGACTCAATAGGCTGCCGACACGCCCACCTCTCCCCACCTCCATCTGATGGCTCAATAGAGGAGTGAACTCTAACCTTTAGGCCCTGCCCCTCCATAATAGAAGGAGGCTCCGAGCGGCCACAGTTGTCTGGGAAGGCGCACAATGCTCCGGCACGTCGCCCTGCAGGAATTTTATTTTCCATTTTACAAATGAGCCACACATCCTATTTACCGTTTCATTTAGTTTCAACAAACGTAGTGTTTAGTTCTCTGTGTTGCATTTCAATGGACTTACAAAGTGCCTGTAAGATAGAAGTGAATGTCTAAACAACCTCCAGTGTGCTCATGGGAAAAAATACACTAAGTGGATGGTAGTGTACAAGTACGTATGCCTGCAGGCGGCTGATATGTGACAATTATACAAACAATATTGACATTTTGGTGCTGAAGCCGTTGATGATTTATTTAGCTGTATAACGAGTAAACTTAAGCAAACTCAAGTCAGCATTTTCCCCTAAATAAACACGTTACTTCCAGGAAAAGTATGCAAAAAAAAAACATTCAGGCCATCAAACTGTCCACTGAAAATAAGACTGACTGATAAAATCATTTTTCTCAAATGCAGCGTGACCCACGACAACAACTCCTTCTAGGAGACATTACTGCTCAAAGCAAAGCACCAAAATATGCTCATCCTGAATAAAAGACATTTTTTGGAGCTGAAAACTCACAATTAAACAATAAAAGCATCATCATCATCATTCCACCTGTCATGTATGACAGAATCAGTGTGATACAACGTCTTTATTCTGCCCTGCAGTATCATCTTTGTTTGTGCAGCTCTCCTTCCTCACTGACATTAACACTACCACCACTTAAAAAAAGCACATTTATCCTTGATTATACTGTCAGCTTCAGAAACTGAAGAAGGTTTTGGGTCCATTGAGACAGTCGCAGGATAAATTACTCTCACAACACTGCAAAAAGTCTGATACAGTGTCACATTCAGGTTTAAAATAGGTGTGATACTTAGAGAATCTTGTGAACTCTGCAGACAGGAACAGGGGAACCAATCTGCCTTGATGTGCCTGTAAGCTTTGTCACATTTCAAGTGAACCTGATGAGACTGTACCTCTCTCAATACATCTTCACATTTTGGTGAGTGTAACTTCAGGCTGTATAGAAGCTGACACTGCATATCTTTAAGGAACAAAGGAGGAACACGGTGCATCCTCAGAAAGGACACTTTCAACCACTCCAGGGTGAACACAGCAGGTGTTTTTGTAGGCAGGTAATGGATCATAATGGTCCGTTCAGACAGTAACTTCCTCTCGTACGAGTGCAGATCTGAAGCTGCTCGGAGTGAATGACAAACTTGCTGGTATGCAGTGCCGAGCGGAGTGGACTCCATTGTGCTTTATCAGCATGGATCAGTCAGCAGGTCACAGTTTACAGCCACATATGCACTCTGGAGAAGCGTGTGACAAAACCGTCCCATCACCCGTCCAAAGCTTAAAAAAAAATCAGACACAGCTTGGAAATTAACCACGGCTGTCAAATCAGAAATGATCGGGTCATTTCAGTACGGATGCGAGAGGAAGACGGCTTCACCTTGAGGACCCTGTTGGTGGAATAGAGTCTTTAGAGAGCCATTGTCAGGCTGTCAGGACTCAGGGTGCCCCCCGACCCGCCGCCCCATCCACCCCTAACCCTGCAAGATGAACTCATCACATGCAGATGTGATGGCGGACTGTGACATGGAGGGACTGAATGTCTGCGCTGACAACAGATTGCTGCTTTGTGTCTGTGACGTGTCTGACACAATGACGATTCAATCTTCAGTTCGAATCGTCAAAGTTTGACGACTGAGCCTGAACCGATGAGTCAAACATCGCAATGCGACTTACAATGAGTTGAATTTCTGGTTTCTAAAATAAGATAGTCTAAGATGGTAGTTAGCATGAGCAGCATTTGCCACCGTGACTGAAAGGACAAAGACAACAGAGGCAAAAGACGCATCTATTTGACAGGTGACCTCAACAGACAGCAGAGAACGTGTGGAAGAAAAATGGGGTTGTGAAGGTGATGATATAATGGCATTAGGCACATCACTCAATTTTATTAAAGATAATGTGACTTGATTTTCAGTGCAAATATCTTTCAGAGCAAAATGAGTCATTGTGCCCAGCATTTTAAAAGTTTTTTTCTTTTTGCAGTGTGCAGGGTGGTGGTGGTGGTGGTGGCGGTGGGGTTAGCAGAGGTTCTGACATTAGGACGGGGGTGACACTGTTAACCCTGACCTCACAGGCTTGTCTGTCACCCAGCACCCTGATTCTTTAGAGGATGACCTCTCCGTTCACCTCCCTCACGGTCATCAGCGGCCACATGGTGATCGGCTAACTGGATTTTAAAAAACAGCCCCATGACGGGAGGGAGGGACGTGATTACGTCTCGATGAAGACACAGAGGGAAACGTCTCAATGACTGCCACCTCCATCTGATTAAACTGCGCGTACGCCTGCTTTAAGACAAACTCTGACAATTTTCTTTAATATGGTCACCGGTCAACATGATCCAAGAATTTTAAGTAGCTGTAGAGCTACGCTTGTTCCAGATGAGAGATAACATCAGTTTAATTATGGACTGAAATCATAATAAAGACAGAAATTATACACAGTTTGGCTGACGGGGATACCCAGAGGTCAGAGCCTGGAGGGATGGATTGTGGGATGTCTTAATAAGGCCTCAGCGCTATTAGAAGTGCACCAAAATGATCTTTTGCAGGTACATTTGAAGTTATATAAAGCCCAGTTAGCTGAAGGTGAGTTGAGGGAAGTGGTGAACAACAAAATAAAGTTAAAAATAAAGTCGTTTCTTAATTAACCGATCTCTGACTGTCAACACACACCGCAAATATATGTGAGCAATGTCCTGTTTGGTTGAGACACTTGAGTTGGACCATGAGTTCCTATACTTGGGTGGCCACGGTGGTAACTACACCCAAGGCAATGGTCGGTGCCAAGTTTGACCCGCTGAGCTACACAGAGCGGAAAATGTACAGGAATTCGTCTTAGTGGCTTGCTGACAACTTCTAATGTCACAGCTCACACTGACACAATGCAGTACAAGGCCAACTGGACCTCACATACGCTGTGAAAGGCTTACTATGGATACTCAGCTATACATATCGCTCTCTAATTATACATTTAACATCCCGTAGGAGCATGTGTTAAAGCAGGGGAGCGTTACAAAATGGCTACTGCTGCAGAGGGAAATAAACAAAGCAGTAAACACTGCACAGGTCCAATATCTTAACACGGCCTCAGTCGGCATAAAGACTCCAGAAAAGGGACACAAAGGGGGCATTTGGGTGAGAAGTCAGAGATTTGGTGAACAGATGGAAGAAATTGCTGAAGTGCTCTGACCGGTCAGTCTGGGATTCATTTGCTGCTAAAAAAACTCGAACCGCAAACTTCATAATCAGCAAATCATGCGTACTAAACACGCTAAAAGTTGCTGTCGGGGAGCCACTTCAGTGTCCTGAGTGCTGGTGACAGGTGTGTGTGAATCTGTGTGTGTGTGTGAGAGAGAGAGAGTGGGGACAGAGGGAGGGAGACAACTGCTGTTGGTCTGCTGGGAGCAGATGTTGGAGATCTTTGTAAACTGTTAATAGCTGCGGGATCTCATTACATTTAACTCTTTAAATGCCGAAGCTCCACTGGGGAGAAAGCGTCTCTCATTGCCTCGCTACGATGCCCGACACATGTTTACTCTGCTCCAGTTTAAAGATGCAATTTCAGTGCCGCAGAAAACCATTTCAATGACCTCCGTCATGTTAATCGTCTCCGTCACAGATGCGGGAGTTTCTGCAGCAACGTGACTTTTGATTAAAGTAAAATTATGTAATGTTTTATTACAAGTTGTGGCATATGAAGCTTGATTTGTTGCTTAATATCACATTTAATCTATTTTTTGTGTTTTCATTAGATCCCGATATGAATACGGAGAAACACTGACCTTTAAGTCAGAGGAACAAATTAGACCTTAATTGCTTTTTTTCCTGTAAAGTTGCTCTGAACTGAGTTTTAAAGTGCCGCGTCAGGGTCGCTCTCCTTGACGCAACAGTTCAGTTTTGAAAATGTGAACTGGAGTCGATGCTTTTGCATTTAAACTGTGCGAACATATTAAGGCAGTGTGTGTGTGTGTGCAGGACTGAGAGGAAGGAGAATAAGACAGAGTGCAGAGCGATCCTGGAAGAATTCACATCTCTGGGCAAAATTTGAGGATTTATATGTCATTAAGTTTGAGTTTATTTTCAAGCAAAACACACGTTTTGACTGTTTGAATTCCGATCTTCTTACCACACCGAGTTTGTCTTTTAATCCTACAGCTCAGGGCCATTAAAAAGAACACAAAAGTAAACCAAGCTCTGTTACTTTAAGCAGTGCCATTCCACATGAGAGCTCAGTGTTTAGAGTGAATCCGATGACAAAACTGAGTACAACAGCTGTTTGCTGCACTGCATTACTGTCAACACTGAGCTATCACGCGAGCATGCTTGTATCTCTATACCGCTCTCTTTTCAGCAACGTAGCTCGACCCTCTAAATTTATTTCAGTCACCTCGGAGTGGCCCCGAGTCCTGCTGGGGTGAATTTTCTGACCTTTATTTACCGTGAGAAAATTCACCGAGCATGAGCCCTCTTTCAACACTCTTCTTCACACTCTTCCAGTTATAGAAATTCACACCAGGGAGCATCGCAACACTCACACTGATCTACTGACGGACACACAGCAGCTCCGCTGGACTAGCAGGGGATTAAGATACCTTGCTAAAAGGCACTTTGATGGTAGCTCGTGAGGGCAGAGCATCACCTTTTCCAGGCAGATTTAAATCTTTAATTCACAGCGCTGCTCTCGTGACCTTTCCATGTTAACATGTTTGAAGTTAAGTTCCCTCACCTTGATGCCTCCCATCCTCTGTTCTCCCTTGAACTCTTTGCCGTTCTTCAGCCAGTGGATAGTCGGCATTGGGTTTCCGGCGGCGGCACAGCGGAATTTGACAGTGTTGGCGGCTGGAACGGCCAAGAGCTTCTTGTCCATCCGGTCAGGCCTGGTCCAAAATGGAGCCTCTGTTGGTGAAACACAAAACATAGAGTTGCGTCAGTCACTGAAAACTACTTCTGCAAAACAAAGCCTATGCTTTACTAGGACAGAACTTTTAACGGATAGTTTTATACAGTGCTGAAGGGTCCCAAGTCTCAAGTCGTTTCAATAAAACTCAAGTATTGAGTCATTCGAGACGTCCAAGTCAAGTCAAGCTATGTGAGACGAGTCCAGATGGAGTTTCAAGTGATTTGAGATAATCCACGTCAAAGTCCTTTCAATGGATATGTGATATCACCGGGCCAGAACCTGAGACTTGAATGTTTTTGAGTCGGGTCTGAAGCATTTTTATAACTTGAATCTGACTTGATTCTGCCAAGATGAACCATGTTTTCATCCCAACGGATCAGTCCTGAGTCGTCCCTTTTCTGGTGTATTCTTGGATCACAGACATTTTGATTAAGACCCTCCAGGAATTCACTGTTACATGTTTTGGTAATTGCTAAAAGATGGCACAGACGGGGAAACTTGCTCTTCTGCCCTGTCTTCAAATTGGTCCATCTTGGATGAGTTATGTTACTTTGCCAGAACAGATGTGAGGTTGTGGTTTAACTGGAGGTCTCTCCTTCACCGCTCTGATAAACAACACACACAGTACCTGCACTCATCCTTCTCCAGCCCTTCTGTCTTTAGAGATACAGTTAAGTTCAGGATGCGTAAACGGCGTAAAACTCAGTTTGACAGACGTTGAAAGGGCACAAAATGGGGGCGTGAAGCGTCACGAGGACCAAACAACGCTCATCATCTTCTTCCACCCTCGATAACAATGCAGGAGTTCATTTGAATCGTCCGATCCCGAGTTTGGAAACCTGTCAGGGCGATTTATTGAGTTGTATTGAGAAGACGGTGGACAAAGAGAGTGTAGCGAGTAAGAGAGACCTATTGTTCCTGCTGTGTGGGTGTGGAGGGTGAGAGCACTGAGGCATGGCTCGCTCACTCTTTATAGGTCTGTGTGTGTGTGTGTGTGTGTGTGTGTGTGTGTGTGTGTGTGTGTGTGTGTGTGTTTTCCAGGACAAAAGCTGGGGAGGTGGCTGACCGGTCATCAGATGTCTCTTTTACTTTCTAAATGCAGAGAGAGAGAGACGAGCTAATTAGCATCTCAATGTCTGCGCTTGTGTGTGTGTGTGTGTGTGTGTGTGTGTGTGTGTGTGTGTGTGTGTGTGTGTGTGTGAGTGTGTGTGAGTGCGATCAGACTCGGGTCTCACCCTCGAGCACCACATGGACAGGTTTTTATCTCATCGGGACAACCCAGGTGAGATGTCAGTCAAAGAGGTGTTGCTGTAAAATATCACCTGTCAGTGATTGTCTCTAATCTGTTTCATATGTGTGTGTGTGTGTGTGTGTGTGTGTTTATCACAATGTCTGATATATTCCTGACACACACTCTCTGGCTGCTGTCATCAAACTTTGGCTTCAGCTTCACAGAGTAATTACAACCAGATCGAGGGAGTGATTCAGCGATGAAAGACACAGACGTATCTTCTTAGAAAGCAAACAAACCGAACGTTACTTCACTCTGTCGAACAGACGATAAACTGTGTGTGTGTGTGTGTGTGTGTGTGTGTGTGTGTGTGTGTGTACAAACTCTAATGGAGCAGCTGAACACAGCTCCCTGCTTGAGTTAGAGACTCCCCAGCTCGCTAAGACAAACGCTCTCCACGTGCAACCCACACACACACACACACACACACACACACGCTGCCTCCACCTTAAAAGGGAAATATCTGTTAGATTTCATTACTTCTCTCCGTCTGTGTCTCCTCTGTCTCGGCGTATTTGGAGCGACACTCGGCGCAGCGTGGGACAACCCTCCAAGGAGTCTGAACACATTGTTTTCTTGGCATCGTAATCAGCCACACACACTCGGTCAAAGAGAAACACACTGAGTTTTTAAACAGTCTCTTTCCTGATGTGTGGTCCTCCCTCCTCCTCCTCCTCCTCCTCCTCCTCCTCCTCTCCTCCTCCTCCTCCTGCTGCTTGCTCCTGAACTCATCTGGGCCTGAAAACACCTTCCTGCTGCTGATGATCCTTCAGCCACGGTTTTCTTAACCCAAAATAGACGCCTGTGCGGATTCAGCACGGGCCGTGGGTGCTCGTCTCGTCTCCATGGTTTTGTCCCCAAAACACACTTTAGAGTTTTAAAGGTGACCTTTAGTGGCTAAACGCTAACTGCTGCTTTCTGCACCAGATCATGTGTTAGTCAAATCAGCATCAGCGCTGTGACGTCTTCTTCATCTGGAACTTTCTGTAGCCGGTGCACAGATTTCTTTTGTCTGTTCCTTTGCTGATGATGCTAACCATCCTGTCCATCAATCCCCAGCAGAGACAGCATCACCCGGCGTATCAGTCAATTTGTACCATTTCACAACAAAACGCTGCTTGTTTTTTAAAGAGGCAGCTATGAACTGAATTTTTCTCATCATCAACCGCTTCTGGAAATCACGGCTCAGAGTACGTTTCAGGGAATCCGAAGGTGAAAGGACAAAAGCAACAATCAAGACCTCCAGCTCTTCAGAGAGGACCTCCTCTGCAACACTACCAACAACTGGACATGAGAAATCTAGAAAATAGATTATTATTACTTAATACAGACGTGATCTTCTTATTTGTTTTGTGGTAAAATAGTGCAGCCAAGAGATTTCTTTCTGATGCTTCTAATATGAGGCATGTGAGTGTTTGCTGAGACATTTTGTGGCATCAAAATAAAAAAGAAATTGCAGCAGTCGATATTTGGATTTCAGCCGTGGAGTCCTCTCTCTCTCTCTCTCTCGTGTGCTCAGCAACACACAGGAATCCCATCCTGTGTCTAATTGGCTGGATGGTATTTCCTCAGAGGAGGGGAGCGGGATTTTCTAGGAGGAGGAGGAGGAGGCGAGGAGCAGGGAGGGGAGGGGACCGGAGCAGATACCCCTCAAACCCCACAGGGACACGGGGGGGTCTTGAGATAACCCTACCCTGCATGGATATACAGTCACTGTAGTGGAAACTGGTTTCTCTCTCAGCTCAGCAGTATCATGTCCACCTGTCAGTCGCAGAGGGTTAACCGAGGAGGGGAATCTCTCCGGGAGCCTAAAAATACACGAGTGTTGTGCTGTTTGTTTGGTTTATGTCCGATAACAGACTCCATGACGGAGAATGCTAAACGCCGACAGAGGTCAGTCTCTCGATACGGGATTTGATTACAGCTACCGGTATTACAGTTAATCCTCTGGAGCGGCATCCGAACTCAAATGATTTGACGGCCAACACAAAGATCAGCGTACATATTTCAGGTTTTCGTATAAGTTCTGCACACTTTACAACATCTGCTGCTGCTCAAAGAGCTGAGTGATTTTCCTGCTTTCCCTTTTAAAGTTGGACAAGATGCAATCTGTATTCAGCATTCGGTATCAGGAGGAGGTGATGCCTTCAGTCACTGTCTGTTTGTTGTCTCAAGACTGGAACTCGTTTGATGAAATTTGGTGGAAAAAAAAGAAGCGATTACTTTTTGGTGGAGATCCAGAATTTTTTCCAATCATTCATTTTCTTGCAGAGTAAACCTTTTTTTTTTTTTTTGCTTCAATATTTTCTCATGAACTACTGCACTTACTCAAAGGAAGGAAAATCAGGCACAATCCCATGATTGTCTGCCACTGTGTGTGTTTTGATGCAGATCCAGATGCAGATTAAAATGCTCTAAATGCTTTCTGTTATTAGAATAACAAGTTAAGAGGACTGCGCAGCCTTGGCAGGGGTTAGTGCCGTCTGAGTGCCGAGTGTGATTACATTTTCTTTGTTTTTGGACTCGGCATTGCCGTCACAAGAGTTTCACACACATAAAAACATGCACCACCCCCCTGCAGCTCTCTGTTCACTTTTCCTCTGACTCCTGGCTCTGTGTTGCGGGTCGGAGGAGCGTGACTGGTGGCTCTGTATCAGCCCGACTTCAGTGCAACAGCAATTAGCTGGAGCAGGACACACCGCGGTGCCGATCGCCACAGCACAAGGCCCTTCAGCGCTCAGACACCGATCTGGGGAAAAGGAGGAGGAGGCGGAGGGGGAGGTCTAATTGTGTAATTGTATAATTTGCCCTCGCTGACGCCTGCGAGCACACAGGCAGATTTCATTACAGATTACACTGGGGCTCTTTGAAGGCACGCTGCCCCGGAGGGCCTGCAGGGACTCAAGGCAAACAGAGTCGGAGGAATGGCGGCCGCGGAGCAGCGTAGCGTGGCCCGGCGTCCGGCTCTCTGCTCTCCTGCCAGGGTAAACAAGGAGGCTGCATAGCTCAGGAGCACAGCACAGCACAGATTAGGCTCTGTTAACATTCCTCCCCCCGACACACACACACACACACACACCCTGCCCTTTCACTTCACACAAGCTCCGAGTGTGTACACCGCTGCAAAAAAAACCCCCAATCTAATAACTCACACTCATCGTGTGAGGGCGGACGATGCTTCTATCTCTGACCTTTTATTTGCTCTTCTGTCAGGTCCACATGAAATGTTCATACATATTCGAAGAGGTCAAAGGAACTTCAGGACAATAATAAGTCAAAATAGATGAACTCATTTCTCTCATGAGGGATGACGTTGCTCATTTACTGGTGTGTCGAATAAAAACTCTTAAATGTGAACGGTGCCATCGTCGCTCTCAGGATCAGTTCTTACAGTTTATTTCTGCTCATATCGCCTTCCCAGACGCAGATTTCATGGGAAATTTTCCCATTCTTTCCCCCAATGTTTCCTTGGTGATTATCAGTTGTCATTTAACTCACACAACTAAAGTGGAATCTATGAACTTTCTGCAACCCACATCCTGTGTGCTGCCTCTCAGAGCAGACGTGTCAGCCTCACAGTTTGGTCATTAACAGTGCCTCATGTGTGTGAAGGCCTGCTGCTGAACCTTCGTCTGCTCGAGGTTTTCACATGTGAACTAGAAAGATGCAGAGGTAACACACACACACACACACACACACACACACACACACACAGCTGCTATCTTTCTCGAAACAAAAATCTGGTGTGAATCTTACAAATTGTTCGATAATATCATTTGTGCGCAGCGGCGTCTCTGCAGGATTTACTGTGGCTGTCGGGCAGGCGTCTATCTGCTCTGCCTTTTTTCCCAGAAGGCCTTGGGAGACAGCTGAGCGAGTTCTGGAGGCTGGTGAAGAATGAGCTCATGACTGCAGTAGCTAGTCTGTCTGTCTGTCTGTCTGTCTTACTGTGTGTTTGTCTCTCCTCTGAGAACACTCAGCTGTGGCCAGCAGCATCACTTCAACTGGCAGCTCCGGCGACAGCTCGGAGTGACTCAACTCCTCAAATCTTCTCTTTTTTGTGCCATCTTTTCTCCCTCTCTCTCTGCAGTCGCCTCTTTCTCGTTGTCAGTCAGCAAAAATGTTTTCCCTCATTAATGCTACCTCTCCATTACCGTCCTCCCTGCGTGCGGAGGTGGACGCCTTTCCGCTCACCGACAGGGACTCTCCGTCTGGCCGCCGTGTGGCTCGTCACATGGCTCCTTCCTGCTACAGCCCGGCTAATTAGCGGTGGCTTAGCGGACATTAAGCAGCGATATGGGGTTTAACGTTTCTGGGCTAATCCCTCTCCTTTTGGCCAGGAAATCGGAGCCTCGTATGTCATGAGGTAGACTTACATCCAGAGATTAAGTCTGGCAGTCTGAGGCTATTTACTGGTATTCAGGATGTCTGCAAGTAAGCTGCAGCCACTTCGGACCGTTTAGAAAACACTCCATTCAAACACACTCAGGTTTTACATTGCAGGTGTTAAGCTGAGCACAAAGACAGCATCAGGAAGCTTTCTGCAGTGTTACTCTTACAGCTTGTTCTGCTGCTTCTCTTCTCTAATCTCTCTGATAAGAGCAGCAGCCTCAAAGAAAAAGGCAGCACCGTACGAATGTGAAGCTAGATTTCCAAAAGTGAGCAGAATGCATGGATTAAAAGTTGAAAGTGATAGCCCTGAAACAAAGACTATTAACAGACATTGCTGTGTTCACTAAATCAACAATATGAGGAGGATAAATCAGGACTATTGATCTGTAACTCTGCCTTTACTCTTCTCGTTCCAATCAGCAGCTTCACTAGCAGTTGTTGTTTGCATGTTTGTGGCAGACTCAGCTTCCTTTGCATGCTGTCATCACCAACAACTGCTGCTGCTTTCAAATACACATTTGTATTTCCTGCCTCCTATAACAGTGAGGAAATACTTAACATCAAGAAAACGCAGCAGCTCTCCTGAACATTTCCCAGTTTCAGCATCTTTTTTTCATTATTTGGACATGACGCCTCTACTGTATTTTAAGGTATTGTTTTATTTTGATAGTAGAAAATGGTGTCAGGAAATGAGGGGATGACAATAAAAGACAAACATGCTGTACACACCTAGCTGAAACTGATGCCATCTAACACAACAGACTCGCACTGAGCGCTGCCTTCATGAAGCTCACAATCGGCCTTTGTTTAAACTGAGCGGCGTTCATTCAGCTGGACGATCATTGTGGAGGCTGCAGCTTGTGGTGCTAATGAGCTGCACTGTGTTATACTGACAGGTGTTTCTATTAGCATTAGATTGGATGAAACATTAAAGGCGACCGTGTGCTGTTTGGGCTGCTGTCACCGTCTCAGTACTTTACTTTGAGCGTGAGGATTCAGGTCGGAGCTTTGTATGAGACGTCATGGAGCGACTTTGATTTCAGTTGGACACTCCATCACTGAAACAGTTCTATATTTGGCTTCTGGCACCAATTTTGTTAAGCAGTTAAGGTGGACCGGGACTCTTTGACACTGCTGGCACGTTTTTCAGTTTCCCACTGACGGCTCCAGCCCACTGTCAAGACTCGTCCAATCAAATTCTTCTTCGTTGAACGATTGTGAATCGTACGCAAACAGAAATAAAGTTAAATTCATCCATCCAAAATATCTCTGGAGGTTTCTGAGTTCCTGCGTCAGGCTCTCTATTGTCTCCTTCGCTTGGCTTCTATCCCGTCATCCCATCCTTTCACCATATTTCCATCATTTCATTACTCTTATTTTTTTTCATCTGTCTCCGACTGTTTGCTTCCGCTGCCTCCCTCTCGGTACGCGGTACAACAAAGGCAGCACAGTGTGGCGTCTGGCTGGTCGAGAGCCCGCCGAGGGGGTGGAGACGCTTTCTGTCTCTCTGGAGTCATGCTAGCTGACAGTACAGAGCGTGTAAAAGCGCACACGCAGCCAGCCGAAGCAGCCATCCCTCACCGCTCTTTGTTCACCTGCACCTGAACTCGGCAAGCCTCCGAATGCCAAAACAGCTCACATCACAACACAACGCCGAGCGGGGTGTTACCCGCCGGAGAACCAGCGGCTTTTGATCTGTGCGATAGCGGCGTTTAGTTTAGTGCTCTGGGGAGACGCTTTAATGTGAGCACAGCAAGACGGCGAGCGTTTAAAAGAGCCATAGAATCCCAATTACAGATATAAAACTCTAATCAGCTGCATAAATCCAACAAGAGTCGTGTAAGTGCCGATAAAAGCTCCTTTCTGAGCAGTTCTTGTGGCTCCTGCAGACAAAGCCTTTTATCACGATGACACGTGAAATGAGCCTAAGTTCTAAAAAGCAGATTAACCGTTGACATAAATGACGAGATCATCGCTGCGTGACTGCAGCAAACACTCTAACACACACTAATAATTTAGGGTTAGCAACACCAGAGTCCCAAAAGTAAGAGGAAGAAACAGACAGTCAGCAAGGCAAGCATCATGCTGTTTTTAAACTCTAAACTAAAGTTACTTTTTAAATTAAAGTTACAGTCAGATAATCAGAAAAAAAAGTTACATATAACTCCTGCTGGGTGCCATTGTTTTGCACTTTAAAATTAGTAATCATGGTTTCTAATATAAAAATAATCTGATCTGAAATGTGACGTGTGCTCCACGCCTTCATCTTTTTTCAATCTACTGGAAATAAAGTCGTAGAAAAATGAAGTAAAGCTGCGTCTTCTTGACTTTAACGTGTTCACTGCAGCTCCTGCTTCATTCAGCAGTGTGTGTGTGTGTGTGTGTGTGTGTGTGTGGCAGCAGGTGCTGCACATTAAGCTTAACGATGTAGCTCACAGTGCCTTAATGGAACCCAGCTTGTGTTTCTGTGTTTTTTACTTTTCAGTGACATATTTTGAGCTGAAATTTCCATGCATAGACGTAACAATTAGAAACCCGACTTTAAGGCACAAAGTCAGTGAAACAACATTTTTGGTGGTTTGTGGTTAAAAATATGATATGCAGATGTATGTTCCTTCTTGTGTCTAGTTGCGTCTCCAACCCTTCTTTTCATTTTAAATCAAAGTTCTGTCGCTTTAAAACTTTGTGAGATAACTAATTAGTTTTTAGTTCATTGTTTAACGAAAAAATAGTAATTAAGAATTCACCATTTCCATTACCTCCATCTTCTGGATCTTCGTCATAATCTTCGTCATCACCAGACGACAGAGAATCTGAAGAAGAAAAGACAAAATGAATATTTAGATTTTTTTTTAAAAAAATGGGGGACAAATCTTATTTTACATCTGCCCTCATTCACCTGGACAACCTCATTTGAATAAAACGTCTTTATTCTTTCGACTACTTGAACTTCTCTAACATCAGATAAGACAAAAAGTACATCTGGAAAGGTCGAAGACCGCAATCTGTCTCGTGCACGACCAGAGAGGGAAAAACAAAGCAGGAATCTCGTGCATGTTAAATGCTCATTGGAGCTTAAATGGTGTGTGTTCACAAACAAGTGTGATTATACAAATGTACACACACACACACACACACATATGTGCGTGAATGCATATTAAACGTGACTCTGCTCATTGAGAAACTCATGAATGAGTCTACAGTTCTCTGAAGCGTGGTGGCTCGCTCAGATATTACAACCAAAACATTTCCACAGACGTTAAAAATTAGAGGGTCATTAGTACACACACACACACACACACACACACACACACACACACACACACTCTTCCTATCTGTGTAACACACACTAGCTATTGCGTTTCAGATGGCGTCTAATTATTCTCCAGCCGCAGATACGACTGTTTAGACCCGCTGTACGGCACATTTTCACCGCGCCGCGTTGTAATTATTTTTAGATGTGACCTTGAAGTTTTCTGGTTCAGCTCCACAGGTCTGCTTAATGAGAGCCAGCTGTTACCTCGACAACCCCGGTGAGCTAAAAGTGCTCCTGAAACAGTCGACTAGCAGGTTTTTAGTTTGACACCTCAGTCCACGAAAAACTCAGTCAAACGCCCACGTCAGCTAACATGCTAATGTTTAGGTATCATGTTCACCATCTTTGTTTAGCTCGTTGGCATGCTAACATAATTAGCACTACACACTGCAGGTATCTGGTCATAAACTGAAGTATTGGTGAGATATTTTAGGTTTTTCCTGTTCGTTAACGTTTTATCGAACAACTTTATTGATGAATATGGAAATGAACTAGAATGGAGTCCATCAGGAAAGCAACATAATCCGATACAAACCCCAGATTTGCCAAGCTTAGCTTAGCTTATCTTTTTCAGATATAGAAAGATGAGCACACACATTCAAAGAACTTATTTTAACATTATTTTTCACAGTGATCAGAAATATATCACGTAAGAGGAAGTTGTGATTTGCTTTGTTAAATTAAATTTCCTGGGTCAGTAATGAACCTTCAAACTCAATAAATTCAACATTTACCTTCGTTTCATCTTGAGAACAAGTGTTTGATTTGTATATAACCTGCTGCTCAACTTTAAAGGAACAACAGTTGAATTTGTTGGGTAACACAGGAAGGACAAGCTCAACTTGAAACAATAGATCAGGCGTTGTGGCGTTGTGCTACAGACCGCTGCCAGAGACAGTTTAATCTGTCCCAGTAAATTTGGAAACAATTATCTGAGCACAGCTTACTGTTTGCTTTGGCTCAAACTGATGTGTGACTGTGTATGCACACAACATATTCACTAGTTTTAGTCAATTATCTGATAACCCTTCCAGATATTTATGTTGCATCTACAAAAACTGTGCTCATATTCACACATTTCATGTCACAGATTACTTCTTTCCTTCACATTACAGCCTCTTGCCTCCAACATGTGTACCGGGTGTGTGTACAATGCGAGCTGGCCCACTCGCCGCCGTCTGGACGCCGTCCAGGTGCTAAATCTGATACCGCTCCTAAATATCTGACACCTTACTCAAATATTTGAGGAAAAACACAATAGTCCATGTGTGTTTTAGACGGAGCTGAGGCTCTGTGTTTAGAGTAGAGGGAGGAGAACAGGCGGTTACAGGAGGGGAGAACAGGATATTGCTGCCACATACTGTAAAAAGTCTGATTCAAGTCATTTAAACGCGTACCGAGTGTTAAAACCATGTGAAATGTCTGACAATGGGCTGCGATGAATTCTCTTTCTGTGTGGTTTTTTTGCCTCCTGAAGCGCGCTGGAAGCCACGATGGGAGATTTGAACGCTGACTTGGAAAGATGGATGTTTTTAAATCTGTGATGTAGGGAGTGTGTTTGTGTGTGTGTCCTCCTGCAGCCTGGAGATGATATGTGAGTCCAGGAGGAGAAGCTGTCCACCTCTGATCAGTTCTGGAAAAGGCCATTTTCTCTGCAGCTTGCAGCCAAACGCATGCATCTGTGTGTGTGTGTGTGTGTGTGTGTGTGTGTGAGGAGGTGGGGGGTGAGTTGAGAGGGAGTGAATTCTCTCATTTCTTGCCACCCCATCTGTTTTCAATGATGAAATGTTTCGAGCTAATTGCTTTCTAATTAGCTGTCAATAACAGCCTCAGCTGGTGTCCATGAGTTTTACGGGGAAAAAGCCGCCAGACTTTTAAGCTACTGCTTGCTCCCTTCTGACCCCCCCTCCTCTTCCACTCCACCCACACTCCTCACCTCCTCCCCTCACCTCCTCCCCTCCTACATTCCTATCAGAGCTCTGTTTGCATCACACACTTGTTTGAGACTTTACTCATCCTCTCGTACGATAATGAATTTCACCTTTGACTGTGAATCAGGAAGGGGAATCTGTGTGAAACTTGGCTGTGTTAGCCGGTGAAAGTCTGTGCCAGTGTGATACTGTGTGTGTGTGTGTGTGTGTGTGTGTGTGCAGCTTGGCAGGCAGCTAACCAGGAGATGAAACCGAACAAGAGGAGAAAATAATGGAGCTTTCCTCCTGAGCTACGTTTTCACTGTTTTTCTACGAACCGTTGTGAAAAGCTGTCGTGTCGCGACGTTGCCGCGGTGACTGATCGACGATGTTTATTCACAGAAAATAGTTTTGTTCTCTGTCGTCTGTCAGACAAACTGAAGCAGGTTGATGTTCAGTGAGCTGCAGCGCCTGTTTCTATCGGAGCTCCACGAGTGACGTCAAAAACAGTTTTTATCTCGTTTAAATGTCACTGAAAATCTGTTTAGTTAACTTTCATTGAAGTCCTAACCAATAAAACTTTAATATTTATATGATGACCTTTTTCAAGACAACCATTTGTCACCTGTACGTACCATAAAGAGTTTTACAAAGCATAACACTTCTGATCTATGGGGAACTAAATATTTCAGCGCACTGCAGCAGAGGAAGTAGTTTTTGTTGGAAATCTCAGTGTTGTTAGCAGCATGTTGGCTTGTGAATGAAATCACAGGTTATGGCAGCGGTGTGGATATTAACCAAGAGCAGTTCAGCAAAAGTTTGCACCTGTTTTCTCTCACAGATTGTTAAACTTGAAGGATTTTTGGACGGCTGAAGGATGAAAGTAAAATGAGAGAAATGAGAAAAAAGCTAATTTGGGATATGAATTTGTTTAAAATCTCATTGCTGGTCTAACATGCAACCAGTTGCCAGTTCCAGCCTCCCGTCCGTGGTATTTTACCCGTCTGTCCCCCTGGCTGTGAGGACCGCAGGTTTAAAACCCCTCACCTGTCACTCGGAGGGTGTAGTTGAGCAGCGTGTTGCTGTGGGCGAGCCGGCACGAGTAGACGCCCGAGTCCTCGTACGACACGTTGATGATGTGCAACACCCTCTGGCCAAGCCGCGTCCGGTTGCTGGGCATCAGCCCGGTGCCATCTTTGTACCATATGACAGGCTCCGAGTGGTCTTCCAGGTCACATGACATTTCCAGGTCGTCCCCCATGCCCCGAACATAGTCCTCCAGGAAGGCTGTCTCGCTAGACACAGAGTCTGCACACAAGAGGAGGACACAGAGAGAGGTTTCAATTTAATTCTGGTCTTTCTATCTGCATGGTTACATGATTCAATCTTTCTGTTGGAAACTTGAGGACGTCAGGATGACTTTAATAGAATAAATGATTGCTGGAAGCAGCCCGCTAACATCAGGACACAATGTGAAGAAAAAAACTGATTTTCTACCTGCAAAAATCACTTTTCTCCCTGACAGGTATATTTTGCAGAATTCTAATAATTATGGGTTTAGGATTTTGTGTAAACACCTTCTTACTTTTTCCACAGTGTAATTAAGAGGCAAACTCCGTCATAGAGTTTTCTCAGTATAAGAAAAGACCCCCGCCTCCCGTCCAAGACAAAGAGGCAGTGATGCAGAATTAACCGCCGACCTGCTGGCGAGCTATCAGCTAATCTGCCTCTGGAAGTCAGGAAAGTGAAACTTTTTATACCAGCACGACGACGGAGACAGATCTGGGCTGTGTGGATATGAAACTCCCCCTCCCCTCCTCTCCTCTCCAACCTTCCCTGTCAAACACCAGCTCATTTACTCCAGCAGCTCCGTGCGCCAGCTCGGTCAGAGCCAGGGAAAAATCAACATGTTTACTAGCTTCACTAAGGATGCCGCTGGAGATGGAGCGACACGTCTGGATAAATAAACAGAGGGTGCCCTTGTGCATCCTCACGTCCTTCAATTGGAGGTGTCTCCTCATCCAGACCTCAATTACACATCACGGCCGTCAGACAGAAACAAAAAAAGACGACCTCATGCGCGCTCTGGTCGCTCTGGCAACCGTTCAAGGGAGCGCCACGATGTACACAAACACAAGGACACTCATAAGCACACAGACGCATGCATACTTTCACATATGCAGGCGTGTAGCACAAACAACCGCTGTGAAAGTCTTTCAATGAGCTGCTTGGGCAACAGAGTACACAACACACACTTGTTTGCGCACACAAACGCACACCCACCCACCCATGGGAAAGACTGAATGAGGTGTGTTAAGAGCGTGATTTATGATGGCAAACACACCCACTGTTGACCCGCTGAAAGGCCAGCGGCCTTACAGACGCTCGCTGACAAGCAGCGAACGTGAACGCAGCCCTCTCTCTCAGACAGCCTCGAACTGAGATTAGGAAATTGGACTTGAGAGGCAAGGTTGAGATCAGGAGCAGCCCAGACGAGACACTCTTCACGGGGAATACGTAATAGGTGCTCTAAATTATAGATGCTCTCTTTCAACGTGAGGCAGGCTGCTGGTGCGGACCGAGGCGAGCCAAAGGAGAACCAACGCAAGACAGAGGTGCTGTTTATGCAGGTAACCGGCGGGTTTCTTTGAAACACGTCTGGATGCCGGCATATCATCAGTCCTCCAACACCAAGCAACAGAGGCAGGAGGAGTATGACCACAATGGAAAGATACTCCTCCATTACCTTTAAAGATCTCATCTGTCTGTTTATTACCCCAAAATAAAAACAAAACAAAAGAACTCTTCATTCCTCATTGAGATCAAAGAATCCTGCGTCTGAAATTTGGAAAATTTTACAGTTTTCACAAAAAATTCAAATTCACCCAAAGATTTGTGAATTTAGTCAAAAGGCACCTGGACGTCTAGCATACAGTAATGTGTGCTGTTGGTTACATCGTCTTTGACCTCTAAATCACCAAATCAGAGCTCATTGGAATATTTTTTGAGCTCATCTTGTCTTGAAAATAAAGACCTGAACATGCAAAGTAAACATTTGCAGCCACTAGATAAATGTAGTGGAGTAAAAACACGCACTTATCCTCAGAAATGTACAAAAGTCTTTGAACTACTTGAGAAATTTGTAGCGCGGTGTGCCACATGCATGCAGCGAAAAACACAATGTCCTGTTCTTCTTCTGTCTGCTTCATCTCAGCCTCGAATTCTTCAGACGTGGAGACGCTCTCTGATTTTCTGCTCCGTGCTGCGGCTCTTAAATGAACTCAATAGATGAGTTGTGAATTGTTTTCTCTGCTTTATTACAGCCATTAAAACTACTGGAGATGTGAAGTGAGTAACGTGGCTGTGCGGTCCTCTGCGCAGCCTCTGGCTTTGACAACAATATTTACAACTTTTTTTTTTTTTTTGAAGCAAAAAGGCTCATTCAGGGGAAGAAAAACAGCGAGGCGACGGCGTACAGAGCATAAATTCAACCCCAGCATGAATGGCTTGCTACCTATTACTTACGACCTCCTGTGAAAGAAAAGGAGAAAATGGGTCTTAGAATATCTTCAGGTCTTAAACATGGGGAATTGGGCTTTATGGGGTAGATATAATAATCTCCAGAGACTCGTAGCTCACTTTGGCTTTATGGAGCCCGAGCACTCGAGCACGACCTCCTCTGGCAGCTCTGAATGAGCAGCGGCAGCGCCGAGGACTGACTGTTTCTTTGTATTAGGCACATATTTCCTGCTTAAAAGGGTTAGTTCCCCTAAATTACAAAAACATATTTTCTTACTTAAACTTTATGCTATCTAACCATGCACAAATTTCATTTTGAAATATTTCTGTAATATTTATATATTACTGTTTTCCCTTTAAACAACCACCACTATTTTTTCATGTATTTAAAGCATATCGTGGCCTCTTCTGGGGATATGGATTAGACATTACAGCTTATTTAATTATGATTTGTTAACAGCAAGGCAAAGCAATGCATGTGTGTGATGTTGTAAGAGGAATACTTTCGCTTTGATCCTGGGAAAATAGATAGGAGGAAACGTTTGTGCACCGCTCGCATGTTTACACCGCCAGAGGCGAAAACAAATGCAATTTAACGAACGAACAAAACAAAACAAAAGATATATCCCTCATACATTAAAAAAAAAAAAATCCATTTCTCAGGTGTCACACAAAAGAGCAAAGCCGTGTTTCTGTGGTCACCGTCGATGACCAAATATCCGTTCCTGCTTCAGATCCTGCACTTTGAAATGCAGATTTGAACGTGGAGGAAAAAAAAGCTGCTTTGAATAAAAGTGGATTTGGTTTGAAAGGCTTCTGCACAACCTTTCAGGACACATCGAGCAGCCGATGAGCTTCAGCAGAGACCGGAGCTGCCTCGTTGCACCTTTCGAATGAACGTCCTGTAATGCACGGTCACAGGTTTGATCACGCTGACAAGAGACAGTTCTCTGAAATGTGCTCATGTAAGTGTGTCAGAGAAATATGCTGAGAGGAATTCCTAATTAGTACGCGAGCACTTTAAATTCCTGAAGAGAAAATTCCAGCTGCTGTATGTCCAGCTGAGCAGCTCGGAGGTGGGAACATGTGGAACTGAATGAACCTGAAACAGGACTCACTCAGTCACCTTCCTCTGCATGTGAGTAAAGGTTGAAAAAAATTCAAACTGGGCCAGCGTGTCTCTTGTGGTTCTGTGCGTCTGACAGCTCGTCTTAATGAACCAGAGTCCTGGAAAGTTCTCCAGAAAAGGATCTCTGACCTGCATTTAACTGCAACCTGTTCAGGTGGAGTTAACAGAAGTGAACAACATCAGTCAGCAGTGTTACCTGCTGAATGCACACACACATTTGCATGAACCAGGTTACTGCAGGGCATGTAAACACTTTGTGAAGTGGCTCCCTGAGTGCCTGTGTACGTACTGAAGATCAGGATTTGGCATCTGGACTTCTTTCAATGTTTCGGACACAGTTGAAGCTTCTAAACTAGTCATGCGACTGCTTTGCATATTTCCACAACGAGTCACCCACATTAAATTACCAAGGAAACATGGATCCTGTGCTGCTGTTGTTGTTGTTGTCACATGTGTAGATATAATAGCATGAATGTGTTAGAGACTGAGTTTAGTCTGGGACTATTTTCAGCAGCAGAAGTAGCTTCCTAAAGAATACTACTGTTTCAACACTTTCATGCAGATGTTCATTAACCTTAAATGAGGTCATTTACATGCCAAAAATGTAAAATTACTTCATGAAAAATCTTTGAAACAACATTCAGCCCATCATCACAGGAGAGAGTCTTTAACACAAGCTGAAGCCATCGACAATCTGTCCTCGGTGACATTTATTTTAAGGAGATTCTGGCTAAAATCAATAAAAAAACAGAGAAATGATAATTGCAAAACAACAAAAAGAAGAAAGAAAATTCATTAACGATGATGCACGACGATGTTCTCATTTATCGGCGTGATCGCCCAGCAGAAGACAAACTCTTGGACGTACTTCACTTTGTGTGTTCTGCTCTGATTGTTATAAACGAACCTCGTGAATAAATCAGAGTCTGATGAATCCGATAAATCACAGAACGCTCGGCTGCAGCGTCCTGGTGCCGTCCAGCCTCTCTTATCAACTTCTAGACACTCCTGCTGTTTTCTCGTCCGGTAGGGCATGTGTGAGCTATCGGCTGCCTGTCTGGTGTGTGTGTGTGTGTTTATGTGTGTTTGAGGGGGTGGGAGCACTCTCGCCGGAACCTGGAGCCAGCTGGAAGCAATGTGTGATATGTACTCTTTGAGTGAGTGTGTGTGTGTGTGTAAATGTGGGTTCTGATATGTGTGTGTATCTGTCAATGTAAACGTGGAGCTGTGTGTGTGTGTGTGTGTGTGTGTGTGTGTGTGTGTGTGTGTGTGCTGTACAGACTGGACGGTCACTCCATAAATCAAGAGGCCCCTGCCCTCCTGGCCCTTCCTGCCCTCTCGGCTCGATATCATAACAAATAGCCCTTCAGAATAATATAAAGTCTCTCTTTGAGATGCTGCGTCCATTTAACGCGCCGCTTACAGACTCCATCTTTTCTGTGCGTCTGAAGAGGTTTATTTATCCTCTACAAACTTCTCCAGGGGCCGGCGGGCAGGCTGCGGCCCTGGGGATAAAAAGACCTCTTTATGTGGGAAGCCTTTCCACGCCTGCCTCTCTAACACACACACACACACACAGGCACTAACTCATACACACCCACTAACTGAAGGATTGCGTGAGGGATCCTGGTAGAACAGGAAGAAGTGTAGACCAGACCGAGGAGCCGTCGCCACGGCTGCTGTCGTATCAGGTCACAGGAGGGAACGTGGATGACGTTTAGCTCGGTACTTAAATCCAACAAGCTTATCCAGCTTTTAAGTCCAACATATGCTCATTTTTAACAGTGACTGAGCATCTGCAGGCTGTTAATAGAGCTGTTACATTAATGTCAATGAGTCATAAGATACATTTCCACATTATAGAACTTTCTTTCTTACCTTTTTGAGCAGAAATTTGAAGCTACGTTGTGTTTTTAAGTAGGACTGAAGCTGCTAAGTGATTTAACTTCAGGGTCAAATAAAGAGGAAGTCATAAGCTTCAGGTGCAGATTCATCTTTTAAAAAGGATTTCTCTACATTCATTTTTATCTAATCTTGCACTTGATTTGACATGATTGATTATTTTGACAGTGAGATGAAGATTAAACATCTACTGTCACCTCATTTCCAGCTTTGTTAACACGTCTTCAACATATTTTATCACCCTGATGTCACTGTCTAAGTTTCTGACACCAATGTTTGAGTCGCGACTTAATTCTGACTTTTCCCAATGTGTATCCTGAATGTCACACCTGTTAAAAAATCATGTCATCTATGTGTTTAAACTTCTCGCTGACTGATCTACAGTGCTGTTTCACAGCAAAGTTTTCTTGTTGGACCAGGCTGCTTTGCATAAACAGGAGCATCCCTGCAGGTTTAAACAGGCTGTCAAGAAGGATCATAAACAGTAAAACATTTCAAGACTCTTTTTCTTCAGGGGGGGGCTTCATAGCTACTTTTTTTTTAAGAGTCTGGTAGAAAAGCAGGAACACAAACCTTTTAAAACCATATCTGCATTTAAACCTCTTTTGAAAGTGATGGATTCCAGATGGGCCAGAGAGACATTCATCTTCATAAAACTTCCTTTTTTCCTCCTCCTCACTACACTCAGCTAATAACACAACAATGCCATGTTTCCAACATCTGCAGAGTGGGCTGCTCCCAAACCAGTGGCAAACAATTTAGCGATAAATGACCTTTTTTATTGCAGGTAATTAGTTGTTTGCTTCCACTACTGAAAAAAAAAAAAAAGACCGGACTCTCCTTTTTTTCTGTTTCAAAGAGAGCAAATACTTTCCACATTTCTGTGATCACTTACGGCCAATTAGTGCGCGTGTGAAGCTGGGATGTTTACAGTACGTCTGTACACATGTGTTTAAGTTCATCTGTGTGTATTTCTGCAGTGCAAACAGCTTATATGAATCAAAATGTGTCTCCGTGCAGCTTTTCACAGAGAAAAAGACCTTAAAGGATAATTCTGGTTTACCACAACACTGAAGTAATTGCTGAGATCTTGGAAACACGGCGACAGCACGACAACAAAACCCAACACAGGGCAACAAACACAAGATTTAGTTTTAGTGTTTAGCTCTTGTAACTTTTCCTGAACACGTTGAGAAAAAGTTCAAATAATTTGAATGTTTAAGGGTCATAAAATTATCAAAAATTCACTCACTAATGTCAGTTATGGGCTATTAAAGCTGGCTAATATTAGCCACTTTAAGCTAGTGGTGATACCAGACCAAGTGAGGCTGTAGCAGGAGAATGAGTTGAACTGAACAATGCTTGAAAGTTACTTATATATTTGTAACAGGAAGAATGTGTCATTTTATTTTCCAAAGGCTAACATGAGAGTCTGATATGGTTTACTCTGTGACGACAATCTTATTATTACCGATTAGAGTGATCGTGAAAAATAAAAGCCAACTTGTAATAAAAAGAAAAAGCTTTTTAAAGAAATTTGCTGAAGAGCTGGGGACACAGACACAGACAGACAGACAGACAGACAGACAGACAGACAGACAGGCTGGTCCAGAGTGTGATGTCCTCCACAGCAGCCCGTCTGTTCGCTGCATCCCGCCAACAGATTCTTTTACTTCTGCTTCCTATGCTGAAAAACTGGACCGGCTGCCAACCGTTTGGCACACTCAACACCCCGTCAGACAAGCCAGCATCACATGACCTTCAAACAGGATCTGTGGAGTTCCCCCCCCCCAACCACCACCACCACCACCAACCATGACCCCCACCCTCTCCATAAAGAGCACATTTCTCTTCCTCCATTTCACAGCTATGCCAATTGTAAATCCTGCTCTTCCTGGAAAAGCTTGCTCTTCTTTTTACCCCCCCTCTAGTTTTTTTCTTTTTGCAATGTGCAGTGAAAACCCTAATCTCTGTTTAATATGGTTTGGCCGGATGTAAATACCTTCGGACAATGCCCTTAATCTGGGCCAGCCTGACAACCTCACACCGTTGCAGGGAAGCCTGCCAGGAGGAGATGGAGAGAAAAGAGGGATGGCTCTCAAGGAGAGGAGAAAACAGGAGAGAGGGGCAGGGAGGGAGGGTTTCCCCAGCTTGTTGCCTCTATTCTTCTCCAAGCTGAGCCGCGCTTTATCAAAAGAGCCACTAAAATCAAGTTAAAGATAGACGTTGCCTCTAAACATCCCGCCCCGGCCTGTGCCAGCCTCCTCCTCCCTCCTCTCCACCCCCCCAGTGCGTGGCCCTCCGCTCGGCTGCGCTAACGAGCATCGGAAGCTACTGTACGTCCAGAGCATCTTGGCAGCGTCCAATCGTCTTTGCTTCTTTGCTCCTTTCATACCCGCATCATCACCCCCACCTGCCCTCCATCCCTCCAGCCTCAGAATAGGGCCTGGGTTTGGTCCATGGTAATTGTCATTCCAAAGACGAACTGGCCTAGTTTCAATTCAACAGACAAGTGTAAGAAGCTCGGCCCACAAAAGCCAGGATGTCTGCGAAGTGTGTGTGTGGGGCTACTATACAACATAATTACACATCCCTTACAAACACGTAGGAACCAATCCGATTACAAGGCGGCTTTTTTTGGATCTCAGAATTTGGACGTCTGAGCTTCTCTTTTGAATTTTCCCTGAACAGAGACAGCAGAGGTGATATTTCAGGAGTCAGCTGTGCACTTTATTGATTTAAGGTCACTCTGGGAAAGCCACATGACTTCACACACAGACACTTTGGAGGGAGAACTGATGCTTGGTCAGCACCGCTGTATCCAGAGTGACCTGCTGAATCAGGGAAGTGATCAGAAAAAGACAAGAAAAGGTAAAAAAACTGTTTGAGTTTGAGCTGCATCTGGAGAAAATCTTCCCAAACTGTAACTTCACTGCTATCTGTTGTTTTCTCATGAACTCCTCCTTAGGGTTACATATTATGTAGTTAATTTCTTGGAAGTTTAATTGGGAACTTGTTTTTTAGATGAGATAGGCGGACGTCAGTTTTTGGCTAATTGGGTAATTTAAATATCTGAAAAATCAAAGTGCCACCCAGTCAACGAGAGAAATTACAGGTACAGTTAAGAGGACATCCAGTATTCAAACTACAAATGATGTGAATTAATTACAAAGAGTTGATTGATTGTTTCTGTGACTTCAAAGTGATTCTGAATGTTTTAATGCAGAAAACATTAAAACAGCTGATGGAAACCATCTCTGATCACAGTGACACAGCACGAGGAGGCGCCTGATTGAAATGTTAAACTTTGACCTCCGCTGACCCCGACCCCTGCCCTGACCTCTGAGTGTGGCAAGTGCACCCCCAACACACACACACACACACACACATATACGCACACACACATACGCACACACACATATACGCACACGACTTTTGATGCTCTCCAGCTGCGATGTGTACGTGTGAGATGTGACAAAGACGTCAGTGTCATGGAGTGTATCAATGTAAAGGGAACCCTGGTCTTTTGGACTTTTGAACACACACACACACACACACACACACACACACACACACACACACCGAGACTAAAGCCCGACTTGTTCTGCGTCGAGGCGTCAGTGGAACCTCAGCAGCACTGTTGTGCATTCATCGTATAAGAAAAAGCCACAGTAATCGTGTTTACACTCTCTCACACTGACTAACAATGGCGACCAAGAGAAGCTTTGAGCTCGAAGTTAAAACCTCATCTAGACTTTAATTAATCCATCAAGCATCACTAAGACAGAGCTTTTCTTCTTCTCCTTTCAACAAACACGAGACACTAAAGTCAGCAAGAGAAACATGTAGCAGGAAGTATGAAGCAGCCAGACGGACCAGGAGGCGTCTACCTGTCCTGTGTAAACCTATGCAGGGCCGTAGCTAACAGTGAGGACCCTGAGGTCATGTTCTTTATTATTTTTATGTGGATTTTGGAGGTTTGTAGAGACCTAAACACACATGAAAGATTCTGGTACTTCTATTGTAAGGAAACTTATTTTTAAAAGTTCAGTTTCAGAGTTTAAGACTTATCCTGAAATGTTGGAGAAGACTGTGAAACAACATTCAGACTTTCATGTAAGGAATCATCAGTAATTAGTTACCCCTCAGTCGGTGTGGCATGAATTTGTAAAGCAGTTTGATTTGATGGGGGTCTGAAGGTGGAAGCAGGGTGTGTGTGTGTGTGTGTGTGTGTGTGTGTGTCTGGGTTGGGATCAGCAGGACATTAAAAGCGTTTACTGCTCTGTTTATGATGCTGTTTATTAGTGCGCTGGGACTGCGTGGGTCCGTCTCTCTCTCTCTCTCCGCCTGGTTGTTACCTCTCTACGTGAAACCTGCTGTTGGTCTCAGCTGCCATGTGCTTCTGATCACCAGGAGCAACCCGCAAACACTTCCTGAGCTGCTTCCTGTCGCAAAGCGGCGGCCTGCTACCGAACAACCAAACCACCAAACTCTTCCTCTATCTTCTTCCTTTTTTTTAACTATCAAACTGACAGCTGAGGAATGTGAGGGAAAATGACAATGTTATTAACACTAATAGACTCCCCCGGGTCTCCCGTCTGAACACGGTGAAGCTCTTGAACACACGACTGGTGGGTTAAGTGTGTTTGCTTATGAGTGCAGGACGAGAGCAGGAAAGCCTCTAATCCTCATCATCCCTCCCTCCTGCTTCCCTCCAGGATCTGCCTTCACTTAGAGCACAAACAGGCCACAAAGAGGAGCCTCTGTTTCGGAGCAAGAACAACTGGAGCACAGTTGTCCTGAGACATCTATACCAGACATCTATACTAACACGCAGCCTGAACACTGTACCGTCCTCTGGAGCCATGCTGAACATGAAATAACTTTAAATAACCTAAAAAAAAAAAAAAAATGCAGCGTTTGTTTCATCATTCATTTAGCGACGCAGCTCACGCGTTAGTTAGCCGTGCCCTGCAGGTACACCCGGACAGCGCCGCGTATCTACGGTGACCGCTTCAGTAACCACGGTGACTGCGCCTGTATGCGCTTCACTCCACTGCGGCCTACAGCGCTGCTCTGCCATTCACTGCAGAGTCAATGGAGTTTCCTAAGGAGAACAATGCAACAGTGTAGTGCTTCACACATGAAAATGTTCAATTGCTTTCCTATTGAGACGGCGCCAACGTGCCACTGAGCAAAACACTCGTACTTGACTTCCAACTGGCTCCAGAGAAGCAGCTGATTGGCTGACGGTTAAGGGCCCACAGAGTGATTACTTTGATTATTCATTGATCCCTTGATTATAGGGTTTATGATAATGCAGTCATATGGTGTGCACCTTAACCATTAGACTTAGACTTAGACTGCGCTTTATTGATCCCTTTGGGAAATTGATCAGGCTACCTGGGTGCCCCATTTATTACTTATTAGTATTAATAGTTCGATCTATTGATAAATGACAGAAAATCTACGAGAATATTTAACATTTTTCTTCCAATAAGCTTCAGATCTCCTCACACTGTACACACAGCGAGCACCAGCAAACACTTCAGCCAGCGAACACGAAGACGTCTCGCTGCCGACTTCTCTAGCTTTGTTGAGTGTTATAATGTCAAACAGAGGCCACTGTATCAGCGGGGTGTCAGAGATTACCGAGAGAGGAGTTCAGCTTCTTCATCGGTGTTGTAAGCAGCTTCTCCTCGTCAGCAGTCGAGGTTGATAAAGGTTGAAAGATGACTTCATGCTTAAATCAACCGTACACACTCTGAAGTAGAGCTCTTTGCTGGATAAACAAAATCTAAACCGAGAGTTAAAAATAATCTAACGTTTTCCGTTTCTGACTTTGCGGTGATAGACAGAAGATAAACCGCCCAGCGATGAGGAGAAAATTGTCATACGAGGAAAAAATGCAGCCAATTACCAGAAACGCCGCACTCAAAAATAACATTTCATGTGAATTGTGAAAAAAAAAAAAATTCTGACCCGCGTTATTCTAAAAAAAACAAAAGTCAGCTCGACTGTCACTGCTTCGCTGTTCGCCAGCACAACACCGACGTCTCTCCTTCTCTTCTTTCCAGGAAGAAAAAGAACTTCCATTACGCTCTGCAGACGGTACAAGGGTTTATTATTTTAGCTCTCCTGGCAAAATAACATAAGGAGAGAGGAGGTGAGGGAGGGAGGGGCGTGGGAGGGATGGAAGCAGAGTTTGGTTTCAATATTAGATGTGTCAGCTGCCCTGGATGTGGGGGGGCTATAAACAGATGTGAGGGTAAGAGCAGAGCCCGGCGTGAAGAGGTGAAGATGATGGATCAACCAGCTGAGAGAGACTCACGCTGTAAAACCTCCTATTTGGAGGCACTGTGCTTAATTATGGTCAAGCCAATAAGGCTAATTTGAATTTGTCCTGGCACGCACAAAGAAGAAGAGGAGGGACCGAGGAGGAGGAGGAGGTGGAGGATGGATGAGGGGGGACGGAGCAAGCAGATGTGTCAGAGCGAGCACAAGGAAGGAGGAGAGAGAGAGGAGGAAGAAGATGAAAGAGACACTCACACTCACAAGCAAGGAGGGAACACATACTCCTACACACACACACACCCCCACCCACACCGACACACACACACATTGAACACTGTCTGTTGGCTCTCTGTTTCCATTCACAGAAATGTAAATGGGGTGCAGCAGAGCCAGACAGGACAGCTCTGCTTCTGGTTAGTGGTCACAGAGAGAGAGAGACACAGAGAGACAGAGAGAGAGAGAGAGAGAGAGAGAGAGAGAGAGAGAGAGAGAGAGAGAGGTGTGGATTATCTCAAATATTAAATATTTAGTTTTTGCCATGTGATTTTGTAGAGAAGAACAGAAGGTGGCCTTTTTTCTCGGCGCAGTTTGAAAGCATGACGGATAATTGGTAATTAAGGGGAATTTGGTAATATTAACACCAGTCACACAAAGAAATGTAGCTCACAGAGTTTCACAATAAGAGCGTATTCAGATTGCATCAGTGGGAGGCGTGAAACAGGATCCATGAAGTCCAGTTTGATTAATAGATCCACGAGTTTAAATGAGTATCAAATGCCTGAACTCTGCACAGACGTTTGTGATACTATGAGACCGAAAAGTTCCTTTTGTCACATCGATGACCAGATGAACGGCTGAAAAAAAAAAAAGCACAGAGGGGGTCAACAACGCTGTGTTTACTGGAGCTCTCTGTGTTCACACACCTCTGTGATCTTGGTGCAAAGGAACATCATAGACGAGTATTTGTGTGTTTGTGTGTGTGGCTGAAGAGCGATTCGGGGGGTTGGAGGGAGAGTCAAGGGTCTGAGTGATGGGTGGGACAGATCAAGCCTGGATTGTCTCTCTCTCTCCCTTTGTGTGTGTGTGTGTGTGTGTGTTGGACAGCTTACAGCTCGGCACACAACCTGCCATCTGTTTGCCTCTGCCAGCAACAAAATACACTCTTCCAATGGGGTTGGCTCGAAGCTGGAACACACACACACAGCTCTCACACACACACACACACATATGCAAACATGTTTATACGTGCATGAGGGCAGTGTACATTGGCTCTATTTTGCAATCACCATTCATCATAACAATTCAAAATTATGCAATTATAGCAATGGTAGCCATAAATCCAGGTGTCAGCGTCAGAGAGAGAGCGAGAGAGAGACACCGGGAGATAAAGGGAGAGAGAGAACGGGAACAGGGGGAGATGGATGAGAAGAGGCACGTAACTTTCAATAAAGCACCATCAAGCAGTCACTTCACAGCACAATAATATTTTGTCAGATTTAACTGCTCCAGCTGACTAACCCCCGCACGCCCTCCAAAAACAGTCCTCCTGATACGACACAACGAGCCTCTTTGTTCCCTCCATGTCTGTCTTATCTGTTAAGTATCTCAACAATTTCCTTAAGGGGAGCTTTGTAATTAAAACCTCCCGTATGTCAACGGCGCTGTCAGCCGGCGGGATAAGAACCGCCCTGAACCGCAGCCAGAGGTAGAGCAGAGGACATGTACAGGTGTGTGTGTGTATCAATAAAGCAGAAAGAGTCGGGACATGCAGCCATCAAAGGGCTCAAAAACTGATGGAGATTTGAAAACACGCCAAAAATGAGCAGATATGAGGGAAGATTTGAGGCTTAAAATGGATCTGTGTGGGTGTCACATAATGTCTGTGTGTCGAAAGGGAGTGAAAGCTAAAAGAAAGAGTCATAAAGGACTTAAAAAAAAAAAAAATCCCACAGCAGAAAAGGTGGCAGGGGTTAAGACGTGAGCAGAACACACAGACAGGTCTGTATTTTCATCCATAATTCATCGAGTGACACGCGGAGGGGGATTCAAAAGGGCATAAATGAGGTGTATTAATACATACATAGCTGTGGCCTGGTTTGTATGAAGGCCGCTGGCTAACAATGACCTACTGATCTACAGCTGTCTGCTAATTTCTTCCATACACATTGAGGGCTCGCCTAGGTGTACGTTTAACCCAAACCTGAGAAAGTCTGATGACTTCTGGGAGGATTTTACATTCCGGAGAGCGATAACAGTGACGGCGAACGTCTAAATTAGGTTAGCAACACATTCAGTCGATAAAAAAGGCATAAACAACCAAAGGTTTCTGACTTTAAAGCTGCTACAATCAATATTTCTACACTAGCAATGGATTCAATAAGACTTTTAGCCTGTTTCAGCTCATTGTTTTGGTTCCCTTTGGTTAGATGCTCTCATCTCAAGCTCTGGTAAATCCACTGTGTGCTACCCTCCCAAGCACCAAACCAAAGGCAAAAGAAAAAGTACAATATGGTAAATGTCCATGTAGGGACTCTGTCCAAGTGTCTCCTCTTAATGATTGGGTGAGGTGACGGGGCGCAATCAGCAACTAAACCGCCACTAAATCCAACACTTTGGTCCTTTAATGACAACTTTTGGTAGTTTTGGTGAAGGTTTAGTTTTTTCCCGTCAGTCAGATGCAATAACTTGATCTTACAAAATATTGTCTGACTGAAGTACAGTTGGAGTCCTACAGACACGCCGAATTTCAGTCCGTATCAAAACAGTTCTGAGGTTCAGTTCCCGGCTCTGGTTCTGAAACACGAGGCACATTTTATCTCACAATTTAGTCTGATTCAAGCCGAACCATTTTCACTCCAGTCTGTGATCTGATATGAAAACCTTTAATAACATTTTGCTTAGCAACAGGCTTTTTCCACTCGTGCTCAACTGTGTTATCCTTGGAAAAATACTGCGTCTAGACAGTAATACTCTGAAAGTGCTTAATGAAAATCTCCCTAATACATGATGTGCTTATTGAAAACACACAAATGATGTTGTGAAGAAGTTGTGTTGAACTCATTGTGTGAATTTAAGACCATCTGCAGGTTATAAATATAAATAAAAGGTGACATCATTTTGCTGTAAACTGTCTTCCAGGAGTTCTGGAGAAGCATCCCACTATGATCCCTCGGTAAATGAGACTCTAAGCTGCGTTCAGTGTTTAATTCACATCCAACTAAGTGTCTAACGTGTCTGCTGGATTAAACGGCTGATGGACCGAGGATAGAACAGCCATTGTTAAATGAATCGTCATTCTCTCGAAGCTTACAATATTTGGCCTGCATGCTTCTCAGATTTGCCAAAAGATTTCTTGATAGTGTTTCCAGGGAAATGAACGTTCATGCAGAGACGGCTGCAGAAGAAGAAGAAGAAGAGAAAACCGCTTGGAGTAACTTTACACTTAAGTTGTGATAAACGGTCCAATTTTCATGGAGTCGTAGAAAAGCCCACACATGGAGCACGGCTCATCTACATAAATGGATGATTAAAGGGTAGTGATGTTGAGTACCCCACAGAAAATTGCACTACCATCATACTCGAGAAAATAAGCTTTCTGTAAATGCACGCTGGAGAGGCAGAGCTGCAGTATGTCTTCACGTTGAACATGCAGTTCATTAACTCCTGAAAGGATTCCTTAAAGAGTAGATGGAAGAAAGCTGTCAAGCAGACAGCTGACCTGCTGAGTCAAACTGGACATTGAACCTGTCAGCATGATGGAGAGTCTAAATCGTCTCTGCTGCAGTGAAATACGAGACAACGCCGTCCCTCGGTCTGCTGAGTTACTGATTCAGACGACAAATGCGGCGCGGTTTGTTCGATTCATTCATCAGGATGTAAAACGCTGAAATTTAATTCGTCTGTCTGTAGATCTGCTTATCAGAGATCGTCTCAGGTATTTCAGGACGGTGGAGGAATGTTAAGTTGGATCAGACAGGTGTTCAGCGTAGTTCAATTTTGTTGGAAATATATTGAAACAGATCTTTAATTACGGTGTGATCCGTGTGCAGGAAACTAGTTTTATGCTGCCATACAAGCCTAACAGCTGAGTTTGAGGCTGTTTGCACAAACTCCAGGCCGGCTATAAGGGCACTTCCATCATCTAGAAGGCCACAAGAGTCACTGGTACAGACTAGAGTGCACTTGGACGGGCTAGAGGGGGCAGAAGGGTAATTTGGGGGTGACAAGGAGAACAATTGAGCAGAAGAGATGGACACTTGTGACGAGAAGGCCTGAGTGTGAGACTGACGAAAACAAACCGTGGAGCAGATTCAGATGAATCCACAGTGTTTCCATTAGTCTGTTTTCTCTGCTCTGACACACTGAGAGGAGCCCACAGCTGTAAACTCAACACACACACACACACACACACGCCTTCAGGACAATCCTGTCACTATTAAAGACATACAGCGCAGAGAGAGGTGTGTGTGTGTGTGTGTGTGTGTGTGTGAGAGAGGACAGAGTGGTAGTGAAGACAAAAGAAATACAGCAGAGAAAAACACTGACAGAAAGAGTGAAGTGACGTGTGTGTGTGTGTGTGTGTGTGTGTGTGTGTGTGTGTGTGTGTGTGTGTGTGTGTGTGTGAATTGTCGAGCCTGAGCGTAAATCTGTGTATGGTGTGGTTTTAACGAGTCTCCTAACGACCCAAACAACCCCTGCTGACATTTACAGTCCTTGCCAAGGGGGGAGGGCAGGGGGTCAGAGACCTCACACACCCCTCTACACACAGAAACTCACACACACACATACACACACACACACCTACGCACTAGAACACACACACACATACACACACTGTCTTTTTCTGCCACTAAAAATGACACACTTGAAGGGCATACTGACCACACACACCCACGCTGTCTCCCTCTCCCTCTTTCACTCACACACACACACACACACACACACACACACACACACACACACACACACACACACACACACTCACAGCCTCTATCCTTTAATTTTTACGTTTCACTCTTTTCATCTTCTCCTGCAGCCTCCCTTTCATAATCCACCTCTGCTCGTACAGACATAACATTCACTTAACTGCAGACTCCACGTAGGCCTGCTCTGTCACACACACACACACACACACACACACAAATGCACACACACACACCCTCAGAAGCAATGGCAAAACTGAATGTGCTGAGTTTATATGTCTGCCGTTTCACAGCGAAACGTCAGAGCAGAGGAGCCACATATTTCATCTGAGCTCCACAGGGGCACCGGTGGGGAGTGTGTGTGGTCAGTAAATACAGAGGGGAGAAGAATAACACACACACACACACAAACACACACACACACAGCCTCTGCTCTTTGTCATCAGTCTCTCACATCGTGTTAACTTGGACTCACAAACATTTTTTCACCCCCACAACATTTGGAAATGCCACCAGGCGCTGGAGAAATAAACAACGCCGCGCTCTGAGACAACATTACGGTGAATTTAATGAAAACAGGGAATTACACATCACACACACACACACACACACACACACACACACACACAGGCCACAGTGTGTCCTTACGTCACATATGCATAAATACAGAGCAGGGGATGGATGGCATTCTCTTAGAACCACATTTTTATTTATAAGAAAGATATTTTTTACCTACGGTGGCCCACACGGTCAAATACATTAATCTACGACAGAAACAAGCAAACAAGTTTGACATATTAATAAGGAAGTCCAAATTGCAGCTCACTTACTTTAAATTTAGATTTACGGCCGTGCTGTAAACTTTCAAGGGCATTTTTGTCTTTAGCGCCTGCTAATTTCTGACACAGACACACATTAATCTGCACACACACACACACACACATTACACACACAGAAAACACAAACCTAAGTGACGACTTTGCAGGCCCAGTGCTGTGGCGGCTGAGGGGAAACTGTGCCATCTGCCAGTAAACGACAGTCATTTTATCCCTACTGCTCGTCCATCTGTGGACGTGGGGAACGCTGCTGGAGGCCAGGGGGCCGCGGGGGAGGCAAGACGCAGGGCCGGAGGTGCCTACCAGGCGCAGAGGCAGCTGTATGTGAGCCCTTCTTTACCTCCTTATTATATAGAAACAATTCACTACTGCAGGGTGGGAGAGGATGCTGAAGATTAAGATAAGTAACCGTCAAGGAGGAGTTTTTCTTTCTTTTGGAGTCTGGCCATGAGATTGAATATCTGAGGTTTCCACGGATTATCAGAGGCAGTAAATTATCAGCTCAGCCTGAGAAAACATAATAAATTATCGCTGCTGCTTGGTAAAATCCTTGCATCCTTTATCAGGACTGCAATTAATCTCAGATATTTATTACATTTCTTAACTTGCAGAGGAACATGTGACCTGAAAACATGAAAATCCTGAAAACTGAAGACATAAAACTTTTAATTAGTTCCATATTTTGTCATTTTTGAAGTATTTTTGCACTTCTTCTAACAACACTCTGAATATTTGCATTCTTTAACCTCTGACCTCTGGCTCCTGGACGATGTGCTGAATCACTTGTGCAATTGATGACGCAAGCTTCCTTCATCAGGCTTCCTCAATGCACAGGACAATTTTGTTATATAAAAGCAATTAAGTCGTTACTTTCAGTGTATGAAATGAATTTCTCCAGTGACTGAGAGGGCAAACCGAGCTTGTGTCTGCACTTTCAGATAGTGAATGTTTCTGTCAGATATTTAGGATAGCGAAGTTTAAAATCAGGATGAAAAACTGCAGAACAATGTTGGGATGGACATGGAAATTCCAGTTCCTACTCCAGTATGAAATTAGGGGGTTACCAAGGGGTTATCTGAATCTCGGTGCTGAATGGACCTCGATCAGGATCAGAACAATGAGACGAACCCTTTTTCAAATGAGATTTTCTCAACATGAAACGTCTCTGCTCGGCTACACATGCTGCACGTCAACCCCTCGCTCTCATCAACTTCACATCAAATTCATCATCACACTCCAACAGGACAAACATTAGCAAACCTGAAACAATATCCTCTCCAGAGAGCTGCGTGCCCCGGCCTTGTCTTCATACCGCGCAGGTACACAGAGATCACAGCCTGAGCGGCCGCCAAGAAGGCACGCTCTGCTTTTTGGATGACGCCAAGCATGATGGGCTGTGATGGCTCCCCGCGGGGAAAGCAATCAGGCGGACAGAATCACAACACGTCTATTGTAACATTGGGGTTTACATGAGAGAGGGAAAGGAGAGGAGGGGGGGTGGATCTATGAAGAGTCAGACCAACCTGACGCAGAGCTGTTTGTAAGTCTTTTGGGGTGAATGCATGTCAAAATGAAAGTCTCTTCAGTGTAAGTGAGGGTAAAATTCTGTTAATCTTGCTTTTTTTGCATCACTGAGACCAAATCCTTTCAATGCAGAGGCCTAAAACTGAAACATACAAGCTCAATTTTTATTGTTCCAGTTGTTTTCTAGGTCCTAATTTTTGTGACTTGATTCCATGCCTCAAGTCCAACAGTTCTCACACACACACACACACACACACACACGCACTGTAGCGTGTAAAGTGTGTCAAAGACGTATTTTAAATAACTCTCACATAAAAAAAAAAAAAAAAAGGAGGGAGGAGGAAAAAAAAAAAACAACACTTGGCGCTAACGCCTCAGAAAAAGATTACTCTGCTCTGTTAGTTTTTTTTTTTTTGCACAATATGGAGAGATTAAAGCAAACACAGTCAACGTTTACTTTGGATTGATCTTTGGGTATTTCGCTGCCTCCAGAACAAAGAGGGAAAATCGCGCTAAGCTCAGCGAACCGAGAAGAGTCCAATTAAATCCTCCTCATAAAAAAAAAAAAAAAAAAACACATTTGTATAAACAATAAATGTTCCTTTTGAAAGGACTCTATTTGAAGCCATGAACACACAGAACATGCTTCTAAGCAGATGTTGTTGTATTAGCACGGAAAATGAGGCGTGGAACAATTGAGGAAGAGAAGCGAAGTGTGTGAGCGCCTGAACGTATCTCTTAGTTTTGGACAAGCACCCTCTGAGCCTCGTTTAATCCTGGTTTATGAGTGCAAAGACAACATGAGCTGTGTTTTGTTGTTGTGCAGTGAGAAAAGTGTCAAGTCAGAGTGATACGGAGAGAAAAGCAGCAAATCTTCACATTGAGTCACTTCAATCAGTCAGTTTTTAATCAATAAATTCATCACTAAAAACAACCAATCAGAACCTGTGCTCCGTGACAAGTTGTTCATTCATGTTTTCTTCAGTACAGTATAACAGCCATGATGCCTTCATGAACATTTTCTTATACTCTGTCTCAACTGTGACTCCTTCAGCAGTGGCATCGCCAGCACGTACAAGCGTTCTACAGTTTGACGCTGTGTCTTACCTGTAGGCTGAGCAGTGGGCAGCCTGGCCGGAGCGACGAAGAGAGGCAGGAGGAAAGAAATCCAGAGTGAGCACCACAGAGCCGTCATTCCTCTGGACGGCGAGTTGAGACGCAGAGCAGCAAAGCCCGACTCGGACTCAGACAACATCCTCCGTTCGCATGCTGTTTGGCAGAAGAGCGGCCTCCGACGCCGCAAGAAACTATCCAACAACGACTCCCCGCCACTGACCTGCGAGGAAAACAACAAACATGAGGGAGAATTAATGAGAGCTGAAGTCTGGAGGTTCCTCGTGAGATCAGGCCCAGATCTGAGCGTGGTAGAACATGCAAAAAGCAAAACAAACTCAAATATGAAAAATAAGACTGTGAATTGAAGGCGGGGGTCTGCACACAGGCTACCATATTTTGACCTGACATTCCACACAGATTTCAAGGATTAAGGTGGAAATCCGTCTTTGCAGTTTTTCCCAGAAATGTTCTCAGAGAACCTGATCATTAAGACAGGTGGATGGGAGCTCTGATGCTGGAACAGCTTAAGAAACCTTTTCGCAGCATACTCCCAGCCTAGGATACAGGTTCATTAACAAACCAATTAACTCTGCTGCAACAGGATGAGCTGATGAGAGAGAAAAATCACGTTATTTCAGACCTAAGCAGCCTGTCATTCCTTCCACAGGACTCTTTTCTGCTTGAGAAACTCTTCTGCATGGTTTAGCAAGCGATTGACACGGATTCACTAATCTTCCCGCAGGATGAGGAATGCCGAAGTCTACAGTATCAGTTGCCCAACGTGCCCGACGGCTGGTAGGAGGAGGAGGAGGAGGAGGAGGAGGGAGCGTGACCGCTACGGCGAGCGACGGAGGAGTGCTCTGCTCTCTGTTTGCTTAAGCAGGGAGAAGCTGGAATGCACTGAGGTTCGCAGAGAAAGCTCTGAGCGAGGTGCCCAGAAAAGCAAAGCACAAAACCCCCCACACGCACACACACACACACACACACACATAACGACTGTTAGTTTAAACTTTAGCGGCTCTGTCCAGTTTCAGAATAGCCTTGGCTGCGAGACGTCCACCCCGACAAAAAAACCCACGGACACACACACACAAACATCTCAGATCGGGCTTTGCTTGCACACACAGAGGTGTATTGTACACACACACACAGCGTCCAGAGAAAGGTGTGTTGTCTTAACAGAGCTGTTTTTCTTTCTCTCCGAGGACCTGTGACCCACTCCTTGCTCAGCACAAACTGAAGCCCAGGCCCGCTCTGCGAGGCTCTGTTTGCACATTATCACTCTTCAGCACAGAAAACAGCGACTGGAGGAGGAAACTTCACGTGGATAGATAAAGCAGCGCAGACACAGAGTTTAATCTAAACACTGCCACTGCGCCTTTCATGCTTCAACATACTACAGCCTTTCATGTTCTCCACACAGCACTTCTTCTCCTCTTTCAGCCCATCCTCACCTTCTTACAACACGCCTACATGCTGCGGTTTGTTTATACAGCACGATAAAGCCTTCGCTCTCCAGGCGTGGAGGTAGCTGATTGCAGGCCTCTCTCCGATCTGAAACTTTTGTTTTCTCTGGCACACACACACACACACACACACACAAAGCTCAGCTTTTTACAGGCACTTCAGTCCGAGGGCAGACGAAGCGTCGGAGTCGGATCGTGTCGACGCACAGATCTGTTTAGACAAGCAGCGTGACATGTGACATGTGAGAAAAACTGAAAAACTAACAGACTAATTTGGTGACAGGTAATAGTTACCTTGTGCACAAAGTGAATGCTTGAACATGAGGAGCAGCCAAGTGTTGCAACATGACTGATAGCATGAAACTGAAACAAATTAAATCCTGTGGAAGAGAAGGAGGTAATGTGCGTCCTTCCTTCACAAAACAGTAACCTTATATCCTCTTTTTTTTTATGAAATACTGAGTGATGAAACTAAAAGCTTCTTACAGCACAGTGGACATGTTGAACATTGCAAATGAACTCCTCACAGCCAACTTAAAACACTTTGATTTCACTTAACAACCTCGAGAAGCAGAGAAGAAGAAAAGGAGGCGGTATGGATCCCAAGGACCGAGCCGAGGAGTTCAAAGCCTGCAAAGTGTTTTCATGCTAATATTTTCTTTAAGCATGAAAGGGAAACACAACCAACGCAGTGAATAATACATGAACATTAATCATGCAGAACTATCTCACGTTGTAATAGCTCGGAGGCTGAAAAAAAAAGCTTTAACCGGGGTTCAAATCCCTGTCATCCCTCTCCCCTCAGTGAGGATCAATGCGAGGCGGTCACATGCTAGTCACACCTCTCTGGAGTGTCAGTAATCTTTAATAATTAAGCCGGAGAATCAACAGCCGGGGCTGGATCGACTTTGTCATTTTGGGTAAAGGGGATTAGAGGGTTTTTTTGGGGGGGGGAGAGCACAAGTGCAAACAGCAGCCGGGCAGAGGGCAGATGGATGGTGCAGAGACAGACAGACAGACAGACAGACAGACAGACAGACAGACAGACACTCAAGTGGGTAATCTTCCATATCAGAGCTACTCCCATTTATTCCTGCAACTCTGCTCCTCACCACCTCTCCTCCCCTGTCCTTTATCTCACCACATCGCCCCTCTTTTCACTCAAACGCACCCTCAGGTGAGAGGAGATATCGATCAGCTCCGAGTGGCAGAGAGGGAGCTCGGCGTTTTGAAGCCGTCAGAGGTGCACCGCGAGGTCCAGGTGTAAAGCCCTGCAGGGGACGAGCTCACCTCGGGCTGACACTCAAGAGACGGGAGGGGTGTAAAACATCTACCTAAACACCACAATGCTGGTTTGTCCTCTGCGTGAGGACAGAGGGGGACGCCACTCAAAATAAGTTTTAAACACTCTGAGACTGAAGTGTGAACATTACAGCAGACACCACGGGAAATTAAAATGTTATAAAGATTAAGAAGGTCTGCTTTAACTGCCTCGGACACTTTATAAGAGCTTACAGGGACATTATACAGGGACTACAGAGCCACTGTTAACTTTATACTTATAGTTCAGAGTATCAGAGACATTCTGAGAGACAGGAGTCCAACAGAGATGCAATAAGATGTAAACGTGCTACAAAAAGGCAGACAATGTCACTGCTGCAACACATTTAGTGGTTTTTATTACTGGAATGTGTCAGTAAGTGTTTGTGCATGAAAAAAAAAAATCAGCTTTTCTTCTCAAATTAGACAAGTTGGAGCCAATTAATGAAAGATTCTGCTCTTTGTGAAAGAGGAGAAGAGAGAAAAAGGCAAACTCCGCGCAGAGGGATGGTCTCAGGCCAATTTCGGTAATGAAAAGAGGCAATCAGAGTCTCATTTGGAAGCGAATGTGTGTGTGAGGCTCGCCTCTGATTGAAAACGCTGGCGCGTTATTTCTCGGGTCAATAGATACAATTAATTCGCAGCATTAGGCCAACTATTATCACTCTCACGCTTGTTTTATAGCAGAGAAATTTAATAGGCTACTCAAATGTCATTTCAGACCCCCTCTCTCTCGTGGGATGCTATAATCCGGTCATTTTCTCCGGTGATGACTTGACATGGTAGGGAGTCGAAGCTGAGCTGAGTGGCCAAAAATTCACCATCTGAATCCCATTGAAGCGCGTGTGTTTGAAGAGAGGATGACTGATCTGCTGCTGAGGGGAGAGAACCGCACAGCTCGTTCATTCAAAGGGAGGAGAGGAGAAAAAAAAATGTGCTGCTTTCTGGAGAAACTTCAGAGATGATCAGAGGTATTAGAGAGAGAGCTGATGTGTAATTCATATTTCTGCTCCCAAAGCAAGAGAAGACGTCACTGTTGCAGTGAGGAGAAAAGGCGTGTTTCGTCCTAACGAGCATAGGACGGCGATGAAAGTCAAGATTTGACTTTGTGACACTGAAATGAGACTTGAAATGGAAACCAAACTCAGATTAGACGCTTCTAACGTGCGCCCTCAACCCATCCTGATGGACAGACATAATTCCATAAATCATACATCTGATTTTTTCTTTTCAAATTCTGCCTCTGGGTTTCACAGATTTTCTCTTAGTGTTAACATTTTAAAACCGGGCAGACTGAGGCAGTTCTGCGTTCTCAGTGATTTTTGGATTTTCTAAGTTCCATTTTGAATGAGCTCAAACATCCACATTAAAACTCACTTTCATCCTGCGTGATTTCACTAACCTGCGCCACACACGGTGCAGCAGCCAGCATTGACACAAACCTACGCGCTCTTTCTCCAAAAAAAACCCCAACATGGTACAAATACGCACAGAAAGACTGAACGCGGTGACAGCCCGGCCGAGACGCGCCGATTACGCACAGAATGCAGCCGGACGGGCCGTTCCCTCTGCGGCACTTGTGCGGTGGCACGGCCGCTCCACGCTTGACACACACACACACACACACACACACACACACACACACACTTTAATACAACACGGCTACTTAACGAGACTGGAGAGCTCAACCTGTCTGACGCACATCTACAAGGAAGTGGAGCTATTTCTCTCATGGCTCAAAGGCTGCAGAGAGTTTCATGAAAAAATAAAAACAACAACAATAATAACAATATCAATAATAATAATAATAATAATAATAATAATAATAATAATAATTAAAGTAGAAGTGTGTTACTTACCCAAAGTATCCCGCTGTGACAGTCACTCGCAGCCTCTCAGATGTCACCAAGCATTCAGAAGAAGAAAATCAGCCGTTATTCTCCGGTAAACTTCACAAAAACCCATCAAACTACTTTAATATCCGTAAGTCCTCGCGCTTCAGGCAGCAGTTTGGCCACAGCGGAGAAAAAAAGTCAGAAATCCTCCTCACGACTTGACAGGAGCGAGTCCTCGGCTCGGGCACCGCCGCCGCTGCGAAAGGCAACTTCTCCACTAAATCCCGTTTTCCAGCGAGCGCTGCTGTCCGAAGTGTCCAAACCTCCAGAATGCGTTCATCCTGACGCGCACGGGGGTAATATGTGTGTTTGTTTGTGTGAGTGTGTGTGTGTGTGTGCAGTGAACGCGGCTCCTCGGTCCTCTCCGGCGCGGATGCCAGTCGGTGTGCTGCTACGTCGCCTTGGATCAACCAACTCGGACTGGTGGGTCTCCTCCGCCGGCTGCCTGTGAAGTAGGAGCTGCGTGGAGCTGCGTGTCAAGAGACCGAGGCTGGGGAGACAGGAGGACTTCCTGTTTAGACTTTCAAAATAAAACCGTAAGGGGACGAAGCAGTGACGCAATTCTGAGCTGAAAATATGTGTGACGCTAATCTGCAGCAAACAGCATTAATATTCTGCAGTGCAAATAAAACTGATGTGTTTTATACCATTTAAAGTGGCTCAGCTGTTTGTAAATGACTTCAAATGAAAAATATTTCTTTCATAAATAAAAGTCAGCAGCTGCTAAAACACTTCTTTAAATCACATGTTGAATTTTTAAAAATATATTTTCTATTTATCATAATTTATCCTCTCATCACCCTGTGATTTCCTTTTGTGGGAACTTGTATCAAAGTATTTAATGAAAACTAAATATAATATATTTAATATAAATATTTTTTAAAGCATTATGTTTTATAAATGTGCTAAAAAAAATAACAATTATAAGTTAATAAAAAAAAAAGTCAGTTAAGTGCAGATACTAACCTACAAGTGTTGGGGATCGTAATTAAGCCATCACGTACTGCCACGCAATTTATACAAAAGACTTTTATTTTGAAGGCTAAGCCATTCCTCGTGTATGTGTGTGTGTGTGTGTGTGTGTGTGTGCGTGCGTTGCGGGCTTGACGCTCCTCTCCTCTCTCCGGTACCACCTCGGTCCGGGTTGCCTCCTGGCTGCCTCCGCCGGGCCGCGCGCCGCCGGGACAAACACCAGCAGCGGAGGGAGGGAGATCAGATTTCGGCGCGCCGCCCCTCCGGGCCCGCTGGAGGCAGCAAGTGAGACACAGTCCAAGCACCTCCCATGCACCATCACCCCCTCCAACACCACCACCAACACCACCTCTTCTTCTAAACCCCGTTCAGAAAAACTCAATCAAGCGAGGCGTGTACTGCAGACTCTGTATGACTTTACAGTCAGCGGTGACCAATGTGAGGTCTGAGAACCAGGAGGGGACCTGGAGGAGGCTCGAGGTGGTCTTTGAGGAAGAGTTTGCTAATATTTCACTCTGGTGTTTGATACAGTGGCTGAATTTCCTCACATATTTAGATGTCTCCAGGGGCGCCACTAGGGAATAAAATCCTGAAAGAATCAGGGGCCCAGAGCTGCACAGGGGCCCCTGTCAGGGATCAGAGATCATTTCAGAGCTGTTTTTTTGGAGTATTTTCTTGGGGACCTCGGGTTGGTAGACCTCAGATTCTTAACAGACAATTGAAATAAGTCACCAGGGCTCATCATAAAACTGTCAGTGTCAGTGTGTCGAGAAAAATTAGAAAATCGAAGTAAAGTCTGCTTTCAACACTTCTGAATAATACAAAGCTGCTGGATTCAAGAGTGTTGGGAACGTTTAGGTATTTAAAAGGCGCCAGTTTGTAGAAATAGAAACAGATTCATCTGGGCACACATTATGCAACCGGTAAAGATGTTACCATTCTGTTATTCTAGTCCAATTTAATGTCCATATTTAGTGTTCTGTTCTCTCATTTAATGCCTTCTCGGCAGCTCGTTCCTGTTTTTCAGATGCAGCACACCTTCCTCTCTTTAGTTTTATTGCTCTCTTACTGTAACTCTTGCACTCCCGTCACATATCTCACTGCTGTTAATTGTCAAACACCATTAAAGTGTAAATGATGTCTTGTTTCCGTCATTAGAAGACAACAACCAGCTCAAACCAACGTTTGACCAGTCAGCCTCTAAAGTGTGCAGAGTGACCAGTAAATCACCATTAACCACCATTTAATCTGCCGTATACTGCAGCCTTTGGGCTAATTACTGCTGTCAGGACAGAGGTGATAGCACTCGACGCCGCTCTAAACAGCACGACAATTACTGTCATCTCTTAAAGTGTGTTTTGAGAAGGCGATTTTATGACGCCATAAAGCGGAGCGGCCCTCAGCTAAGTGACTGTGAGGAGGCTGGATGGAGTGTGCCGCCGCCTGTCGTCCATCTGTGTTTGTCCAGCAGAGGTGAGCTCTTCACTGCGATCTGTGACAATCTACGTCAACACGTCATAAATAACCGAAGAAGGCCACAGACAGATTTCTTTGTTTCAAATCATTGTAATCATTTGGACTGTTGGACAAAACATTTCTGGACCTTTTTTATCCACTAAATCTGTGTTTCACAAGCTTATTTATGATGAAGCCACGTCCACTTGAGGCCTCTGGTGTATGTTTATGACTTAACTTGAACTGACTGTTTAATTTGATAAAATTTGATAAAATGATTCACACACAAAAGAAAAAATCCAGAAAATTTTGTGCAGCAGAATTTCGATTTTCACATTTCCTAACCGGGTAATCGTCATGCAGCGACCAAGGTTCAACTAGCAAACCTTGTGGAGGTTCCTGGCCTTTAGTTTGGCATCTACTGGCCTCAATAATGAATTTATCATCACTAAACTGTCACCTTCAGTGATTAAAATGAGTGTGAATGACTCGTGTGTTTACAGCTTCACGTTAGTTTCCTCGTTTCATTTCCTCTTTTCTCTGAGCACACTGAACAATAGTGTCAATAAACTTCATTTCTGATAACTATAAAAAGTGGAAGTTTTCATATTTTATTGTTTTACAGCATGGACTCTCAGTACAGAGAGTAGCTAATCATTCCCTGTGTGCAGAAATGATCCAGGTGAAACAGCTTCAGTGTTTAACCTCATGGGAAAGTCAAACGGAGAAACAGCAAGCCGCTCTCATTAAAGTGAGCGAACAAGAAGATAGTGAGAGAGAGCAGACTGATGATGACGATGATGAAGGCCCGGCTCGGTGACCCTTTGGACTGCAGCGCTCTGTGAGAAAGGTCGGTGGGAGGGAGGCGAGCTCGGGAACAAAAGCCGGCCGGTCAGGAGGAGAGGTCATACAGATGGTGAGAATGCTCAGTCAGACAGCTCGAGTACTGATGGGCAAACTGACCAAATGACCTCCTCTTCACACACACACACACACACACACACACTCTCCACAACTGCTCATGTTAGTAGGAAAAACAAAACTCCTCCCCGCACCCCCGCAACACCCTAACTTCTAATGAAGACACACATACACAAACACACACCCATCCCCTCCACTTACATTCCACATCCCCCAGGGAACAGATCAGCAGGAGATGAAAGGTGAGGCCTTTTCATTTAAAACGGAGTTAAAAATTAAACAACAACAAGAAAAGCCTCCGTGTTTAGTTTGATTACTAAGCTGCGATGATCCAAAGAGGGAAGCATCCAGAGAAATGGGAAAAACTCTTCCTTCTGCCCGGAACGCTGTTATCAGGATGCATACTTTCACTGATAACTCCGAGAAGCTGGTAGCATGGGCTGCTTTCTCTGTGCTGCGTGCGGCACATCGCCTGTGTGGGCAACAACCAATTGACTTGTGCTGGCTTTGTCCGTGAGAGGTGGACAAAAGCAGCAGGACTAATCATTAACACGAGTGACTCTGTCCAGACAAAGATGCAGCACAAAGGGAGGGAGCGGATCACTGAGGCCACTTCACACTCGACTAGATGCTGCTCTCCTCTCTCTGTGCTGCTGCTGATGATCCAGATACACAGCGACTGTCATGGGGCTGTCACGCACAGACATACTGTATATGTCAGTGATTCCCATTACGAGGGTCAGGATCCCTACAGGGGGTCGTGAGATGATTAAAGGGATAGGGAGGACTAAATTTGTATTCATTCATCATGATTCTGCCAATAGATGGCTATGGCTTAGGAGGTAGAGCGGGTCGTCCACCAATCAGATGATTGGCGGCTCGACCATCGGCTCCTCCAGTCTGCATGTCAAGGTGTCCTTGGGCAAGATACTGAACCCCAAATTGCTCCCGAAGGCTGCAAATGCGTATGAATGATTAGCTCCTGAAACTGATGACCTTTAATAATTAGTTTGTGAATTTACATGCTGACCAGTTTCTTAATGAGTCATTCTTGACTGTTCATGAATCAGCTCTAGCTGCCTTAAAGCATCACTGAAACTTTTTCTACCCCATCAGGAAAGTAAAACGATAAATTAGAGTTTTATGTTTAAACAATCAGACCTCTACTATTATTAATTTGTCTTAGTGAGATTTGATCTGCTCGAGGTGATCACATAGTCACCACAGACGTACGCCTGTTTCACGAACTCTTATCTGAACTTATAAATGATTACTCTTTACCGCAGTGGCAGATCTATCAGCCTGATACCAGCACATTTTTTCCACATTACAGAATATTTAGTTTGTTTGTAGTCAGGATTTGTTTGCAGTGTATCTATGCACATGCACTCATTCACAAGCATTTGATGTGTGTAACGTCACCCCCCAGAGCACAGGGAGAGGCAGTCGATCAGGGAGAGCGTGCAGGGACTCCCATGTAACCGAAAATTGCGATGAGCACCCACACTTCAAAACGAAATGAGATCAGCAGCGTCGAAGCGAGATGCGAGGTGAAGCCGAGCGCTCTACGCTCGCTCTGCGGGGTTCCAGCACACTGTTTGTGTTGTCTCTCCGTCTCCGTTGGATGTAATGGCCTCAGTAACGGGAGCCTTTTGGAGGAGAGGCTACAGAAGTGAGCCAGCCCGCCTGTTTGGCAGCCATTACACCGCTCTTGAACACCACCGAGCTGTGAGTCATTTTCACGCTTCGGCTTGACGTTTTCTTCGCTGTGAGAGAGGAGGGCTTGTTGGTGCAAAACAGTTTGACAGCTTGACTCCGAGCTTCTGGGTGTTTGCACAGAGAAATACATCTAAAGACTGCAAAAATAAATCAAAGACACAACTGGATCACTGTGCTCAAAACCCAGACTGGGATCCTGTGTCTCCTCAAGGAGAAAGTTTGAGCCTCCTGGGCCTCCTTCCACATCATCAGTTATGCATTTGTCAATAGAGCTGCAAAGTTTGAGGAGTCATTTTGGGCGTTCAGGCTCTTGAAGCAAATGTCAACATTGATTTTCTGCATTGACAGTGTTCATGTGATTGACAGTTGAAGAACTTCCAAAGCTTGCATGGACATGAAACTCTCATCGAGTCATTAGTAATAAAGAATCATGTTTAAAAGAATCAAAGCTGCAAGCTTGTGTACATAAAAATGTAGGGAGAGAAGTCAAATATTAATCAAATAGTCAAATATTAAGGTGCATTTTGGGAACAAACAACCAATCAGGAGCTTAAAATTATGTTGCATGCTTCGCTGATGGAACCTAAAGGCTCGGCCTTGGAGAAACTAGAAGTCAGTCCACTTGTGTTTTAAACAAATCTACGGAGATAGCGCTAATAAGTGCCTCTGACTTTGTCCAGAGAACAGGCTAGCTGAGGCTCATGATGAGAACACTGAACAATAAGATGTTGCTAGGTGTATTTGTTAACTTCGGTGCTATGCTCAGCTAACCGGCTGCTGCTGGTAGCTTCGTATTTCCAGTACAGACATGAAAGTGGTACTGATCTCCTCATCCAACGCTCTGCAAGATAGTGAACAAGAATATTTCCAAAAATGTCAAACTATGCCGTTAAATTATGCACAAGACACCTGAGTTTCTATGTTAAGGTACCATACATTGAGAATATTGTTAAAGTTGTTGTTGCATTCTGGGTAATTTTGTGGCTAATCCATCAAGCTGGAGGCTGCTGTTTGTGTGTGTTTGAAGTGGAGTATGCAGGTGCTTACTCGACACACACTTTGCAACAGATTTTTCGGGGATTACACGTTAAATAATAAACACAGTAATCACCAAGTGCTGATAACGTTTCAGGACAAACCGAGGGAAGGATTCTGGGTAACGTACAGCAGGCGAGGGCAAGCAGTCACGCTAGGAATCTGAAGATCTTACAGTAAGAATAGTCTGTGTGAAGTTATGTAAACTTTGTCCCTATCAAAGTAAAATTAAACAGATTTTTTCCTGTATAACAAAAGAGCCTATCACGGCTGCTGTGGCATGGTTGTCAATATTCTCTATAAAAACTTACTCTGCACCGTCATTTGAGGGTCTGAATCCTGCCGATGCAGCAAAAACCCACCAATGTGGTCCTCTCAGTAAATTAAAAGAAGTTCGTTAAAGATTATTTGCAGAGTTAGTTTGGCATAAAAGCACTGAGATGCTAAATCTTGTCTCTGTTGTCCCAGCACACAGAGGCTGGTTGTTCTACGTCCGGGCCTTGGCACACTCCGTCCGACTCCGTTTCCAGCCTCGGCTTTACCTCCCTTCTGCTCTGATTATGAGCTGAGGTGTAAAACTGAGAGTCAACAGAGCAAACAAAACAAGCCCTCAGCTGTGTTTGCATTCACACTCACCCAAAAAAGCTCCAATTCAAAAGAAAGCAGCTCTCTTCTTTTCTTACCGACCTGCCATCCTCGTCCGGAGAACTCAGAGAAAATCTGCTGTTTACAGCGGATAAACAACAGAAGCGCTGCGCCACACATATGCATTTATATTTAAACTAAACTCTCAGACAAAATCAAACAATCTCGTGAGGCCAGAGAGCAAACTAAACGTCTGGCTTTGAGACTTTCTGCCTGTTTGCATGGCGGCGATAAAAGAAAGATTTGTAGAAATGAGAACGGGGGGGCAGAATCAGATAAAAGAGGCAACATTTCTGGCACTTTTCTCTTCCCATGCAACTTTTCTTTCATTCCAGCGCAGACTTAAACACTCCAGCCTGATCAAACAAAGCAGCGTTATCTAATCGTTCGACCTGAACGTCAAGTGATATCTTGCTTAAATAGGCAGCTGCGAGTGCTTGGCAAGAAGCACGGGGTAGAAAAAAAAGAATCTAAAACAAATGTGGCCCTCAGCCCGCTGCGTATCAGCTGTAGAGAGGCTGGAAGAGTTGGCTGAGTGCCTCGCTGCCAGCCAGACAGTGTGAAAAGAAGAAAAAAGATTTATTGAACTTTATTGAACCAAGGTAGAGATGCTGGAGACGATCTGTGCTCGGGTTAGACAGAAATCTAACTTTTCTTTCTTTCTCACCGCTCGCTCAGTCCAAAACAGATCACAACAAGAAGTGCAACAGAAGTAATGTGAGGGAAACGCACCGCACTACAACAACTAGAGTCAACATTTCTTTCTTTCTTTCTTTCTTACATCTTTTATATTTTCATTTCCTTCTTTACCTACTTAGTTTCCTTCTTTGTTATATCCTTCTTTCCCAACCTTGTGTTCTTCCTTGTTCCTTTCAATAATTCCTAGTTTCCTTCTTCCTTCTTCCTTTCATCCAATAATTCCTAGTTTCCTTCTTCTACCTTCCTTCTATAGGTTTTACTTATTTCCTCCTCTTTATTTTCTTCCCGCTTAATCTTTCATTTTCTCTTTCCTTCTATCCTTCCTGCAGTCCTCGTCTACATTCTGTTTTCTTTCCTTTTTAAAAAAATGTATTTTATTTTCCTTCCTTCCTTTGATTCCTTTTACTTTTTGCCTCCTGTCATCCACACTTTTCCTCTTCCTCTCGTGCTTCCTTCCTACTGTCCTCGTTTGCTTTCCTCTTTCACCTGTTGATCTTTTGTGTCATTCTTTTCTTCCCTCCTTCCTTCCTTATATTCTTCCTTCTTCACGTCCTTCCCTCCTTCCTTCCTTATATCTCTTCTCCCTCCCTGTTTTCTTCATTAATCTGAGAGTATTACAGTTAACGCGGACATACTAGGTTGATGTATCTGTGCTACATACTGCAGTACATTTAGCGTGTGCTGGAGTATTTGTTCTGTGTTAATGTTACCTTTGCTGCAGTGATTCATTTCAGTGTTTCTTCCATCACTGTTTTGTGGGTCGGGCGGATGGTGGTGTTCAGTTCCAGAGGACGGTCCAAGACACACAGCAGACAGCAGACTATACATTTCACTATACAAACACACAGTGAACACAGCGGCGAACAGGCACCGAGCCAAAACAGTATACAAGCTGTTCTGTTGAGGTTACATAAACTCAGCTGTCGCTCCTCCTCCCGCGGGGTCAGCTGCTCCTCTCTGAGCCACAGTCTCACATTATCAGAGTGAGACTCTGAGTTTTATCTTGCAGACGCTCTGATCACACTACATCCGCGCTATATTGGTAATGACACACAGGCATCTGGGTAGTGTGTTCACCTGTGGCTACTGCTGATATAGAGAGGTGGAGGCCCTGCGGTGAGGAAGATAAGCTACGGGAAAGTGGCATTAAAGAGAAAGATGAACGTGACCGGTGCAAGTATTTTTGTGGAAACCTCATGTGGTCAAAAAGAGTCGAGAAACACGTCAGCAGCTGGATTTTTTATCATAACTCGACCAACACGATTGACTTCATATCATGGTGACACGTTTTGGGTGAACTACAGCTGAGCTCCATCAGACTCAAAGAGGGAGGGTTTCTTTCTTGGGCTGCAATTTTGCACCAACGTTGAACAATTATAGAACGAGAAATCCACGGTGGAAGAGGCACAGAGAGCATTTCAACACCAACTGTGTGGAACATACTGCAAAAACAGAGCTGAATCCAGTGCAAATACCACTTGAGCCTTGAGGTCTGATAAGTCTGTACAGTAACAACCAGACTGACCACACCTTCATGTTTGTGAAATAGCAGAAAAGGATATAAAGAAAGATGTAATAGTGTGTGGTTATTATTGTATACTTCATATCTGAATTGAACAGAAAATGATATTTGAGCTGCAAAGGCATCCAAAAAAAGTATAGATTCAAGTTATATATGCAAAAACTAGCGAGTCGACAACTTTGCTAACAGCCAAACATCAACCAGGTCACCAACAGCAGACACAGCAGCAGCTAATATTACTGACTAGTCCAACAGCAGTCAGCCCAGCTCGGCGTCTGTCTTTCAGCCTTCGGTTCTGGCATGATGCCAGCTCTGTTCCCGTCAGCATTCCCCCGGTAGTCCAGACTGCCTGTGGTGCAAACACTAACACTCCCCCGGTGCTCTGAGCTCACAGTCCGGCTAACAAACTGAGCTAACATTAGCTAACAGCAGCTAGTTCACAGTAGTTTACTTTAATGAATAAAACAGTTTAATTCCCACAAAACTTGATGTTTTATTTCACAGATTGTTAAACTTGATTATCCTGTTGCAGTCAGTATTTCCCCCAACAATGGAACGATGGCATCATTTTTAGCTCACGCTGACACTGCTCTGATGGTTTTTAGGGACAATGTTTGCTGGTAATGTTTTCCACAGTGATTTAATAAAATAACTGTAACTCAGCTGACCTGTACAGCTGTTTTAATGCCACTTGTGGCTTTTTTATTTATTTTATTATTTATTTTTTTAAGTGTTTAATGTAGATAGCTAGCTTCGTTGGAAGACGGGTCCACACTTTTAATCCTGCCAACAAAACTCTGTTTGGTCTCTTAACTGTTGGGAACAGATGTCAGTGAGCACAATACCAGAGCTATTTGAATAGCTGATTAAATATAAGGTGCGGGCAGTGAGTGGAAGGTCTGGTTCCAGGACAGGACAATGTCTGAGTAAGTTCATTCATGTACACACACACTACTACTTTCATTGTCATTCTGACACTTGAGTCAAACTGGGTTGCTTAAAGTTTAATGTATGAAATCTAGGGAGTATAAGTCTAGATGGAAGGAACTGAAGATGGAAGGCAGTAATCGCTGATAGAGGACTGCTAACACGAGTGGAAGAGATAAAAAATCATGGATAAATTGCACATTTAAAATATGGTATAAGGTGGTAAGTTATGGGGACTTCATAATATGCTAAGAACTTTCAGATGGTGTGCCTACGACAGATTTTTTCCCTAACAGGGGTGATAAGAAACTTGAGTCTTCTGAACCTCTCATTTACATATAAAAATGCACCACCAGGTTTCCAGTCTCTGCAGGGAAACCTGGCTTAGAACAAAATGATTTTTTAGATACCTTCAAGTAAGACATTATTTTAACAAGAAGTGCAAACTTACAGACCTCTCCGCTGTGGAGTCTGAGTTTTATAAAATCCTGAAGTCAGCCTCTATTTCGTTACCAAGCGAGTCCATTTCTAGATTGCATAATGCTCTTTTATGTGCTAAAAGCGAAAACACCTTGTATGTTAAAGAAAAATGGGAAACAGAAGCAGGAATAGGGATTTTAGAGGAGGTTTGGGGGGAAATATGCAGTTTTCAGTGGTCATCGACCAACTCCATGGAGTGGAGCGATACAGAAATATGAGCTTGATGTGTTGGACAATGTGATTCAACTGTAGGAAATCATTATCACATATTCTGGGACTGCCCCAAACTGAGCCTGTATTGGTATTCAGAAAGCACGGTGGTGTCGGTATTCAAAGCTCAGATACAAATGGACTGGAAGAATCTTTATCTGGGACATGAGTTAGTTCTGAAACAGAGGAAGGATACAAAGCTGCTGCAGGCCCTTCTAGAGGCAAGTAAAAAATCAAAAAGTCCAGTGCCACCTACATTGGATGATTGGTACGGAACAATTTTGGAAATATTTAAAATGGAGAGATTGACGTATTGTTTACGGATTCAAAAGGACAAATTCTACCAAATTTGGAATAAATGGATTGAATTCATGACGACGAGCAGACTTTATATGATTCCACTGTCACTTAGTACAACTTCCCTTATGTCGATGCGAATAATAGCAATATAAGCTCCCTTGGTTCTATTGTTGATCGTGATTTTGTTATTCATGGGAGAAGGACATAATATGGACATATGTGAGAAAAACAAAGCTATGTATGAGCTTCAAGCAGACGTACAAATATAAGGAGGTACTTGGGTACATATTCTATTTTTTATTTTCCTTTTTAAATCTTCTTATGGTCTGAATTACAGCGCACAGGATCAGAAAGATGTAATGCTTTTGAGTACATACGCAGATGTAAATGTTTTGTAAGGATAACAAGTGAAGCTGAATTTTTTGTACTGACCTTTTCTGAATAAAAAATAAATGTAAAAAAAAAAACAATGTATGAAATCTAAGCTAAAATCTGTAAAGAGAGACATGTTACGGGCATTTTTCTCTCAAAGTCAAAATGTTATTCTGTTTGACTGCAACATATGACCAACGTCTGATTTCAGCCTGTTCTGATAATCAATTATCATGCATGTTCTCAGCTCAGGATTTCCTTCTCTGCATCTGTCAAGGAAAGAGACAGAAAGGGAAGGCGTGCTGCAAAGACAGATGAAAGGCTATTTTCTGCCCGCTTCTCATCCAAAGACTATTTTTAGCCTGCTATTTTTTTTTTCACAACCACTCCTTCAGTTTCTAACCAACATCAAAAAGCCGCTGCTACAACCGAGGGCTTGAAAGAAAGACAGAGCCAAGAGAGGAGATGGGTTTCAGAGAGCAGGAGAATATGCATATGCATGTGTGTGTGGGTGTGTGTGAGCAGGTCAGCGCTAACACGTCGACACAGCTACGGCGGAGGTGATCGAACAGGTGGGGGGATGGGCGGGGTTTATGTTTGTGTGTGTGTGTGTGTGTGTGGTGATGTGAGAAGGGTTAAAAAATGGAAATGAGACCGTCCTATTGAGCCACTTTCTCCCATGATTCAGTTGTGCTGCAGTGGTGGTGCCCTTTCAACTGCTGCCAGTTCTGATCACATGAACACATTATATGTTGCCTTCATCTGACAAGAGCGAGATAGTTTCCCTCTCTCTCTGTCTCTGCTGCATGTGGCTGTGTGTTAATGACTGTGTGGGAGGGCGGAGAGGCGGATCTCTGCCCCGGGTTTCTCATTTTTCTCTGCCGGGCTCGTCCGCTGGATTGCAGGCGGCGTGGGTGGAGGAGAGGTGGAGGAGGGACTCACGCGGCCAGTCAGACCTGTTCGTAAAGCCGGGGTGAAAGCAGCACACAGAGCACCTCGATGAGTGACTTCACTGACTAGATCTACAATCTGCCAATCAAACTAGATGTTATCTGGAGTGACACAAGGCTTTGCTAATTCATCGCCGTCCAAACAGGAGTGCATAACAATTATTCTGTTCTGTGCTAAAAACTTAATCCCCTTTAAACACAGAAAGAAACACATGTATTGTGACTGAATATGCCACCTATTCCCATGCTACTGTTTGTTGATTACCTCCGTACATGACCGTCTTTGTTAGTGTTCACTGAACCCAAGCTAAGTAATCAAGCTCTTACTGTGAGTCAGAGTTGGTTCCAGTTAGCCAGGACTACAATCTTTCCCTAAACTTAACCAAACCTCGACTGAAAGCAGTTTTGGTAAAGGTCATCACCAAGAGACAAATATGGAGGCGTCACCTCCACACCTACGTATTTATTCACAACTTAAAAATGAACGTGTGACTGAAATTGCTGTGAGAAAATGTCAAAAAGGTCTTATACTTTAACGCTAAAACAATAAAACTTTAATCTATATTGCCATTGCATAATAATCCATTTTGAGGGGGGTGAAAAGTAATCTTCACGTAATCGTTACGTAATGTGTGATCTGGTTTTCAAAAGACTTCATGAGACTGTGTAGGAGCTCATTCACTGACTGAGTGTCTTTGTAGGCAATCTGTTCAAACAGATGCAGGATGCTACTGATCTTATTCTGTCACTGATGTGTAAACAAGTGAAGGCACACGTGAAATCAAAGCCTCGTGTATGCATAAAGACCATAAAGCCTTCTGCGTGCACACAGAAGCGGAGTGCAGAGAGGTGTTTTTTTTTTTACCTGCGTTCCTGCCCTCAGCAGTTAGCAGGCCTGTGAGGGAGTGTTGCTGGCAGCTGGCAGGTATGTCGCAGCGTTTATCAATCATCACTTCACGTCAGCTGGCCCCGATCTGTCACAGGAAAGCAGTTGAATGCCTGATGTGAGCTGTCTGTGTTGTAGGTGGAGGTGCAGCTTTACGGTGAGACAAGCTGTCCTCATGAGATGTTGCACAACTGATAGTAAATGCTTCCTGTCAGAGATTCACACTGTTTGTTTTTAGTGGTTTTAATGTCAGTTTTTTCTGATTTTGATAAATGCTCCAGCTGATGTTCATTTGAACTCCATATTTATTTATGGTCTGTGTAAGAGCTGATATGAAGCTCCCATAACGCAGCTTATTAAACAGTATGTTTCGTAACAGGGATGTTGTCAGCTCAGGTCCTGTTTGAGTATCCAAACATGTATTTGTTCGTGTGAGTCCAACCGACAAGACGCAACTTCTGTGGCTGTGAAGTGAAGCCAGTGCCAAAGCGTTAAAGATATGATGATATGATTTACTTGTGTATTTTTTTATAATCAGTTTATTCATTCATTTGTGTCTCATTCAGGTCGTGCATCTTTCAAAGTGTTTTTGAGATGCGACCAGCAGCTCCATAACTCGCTCTGTCAGTCCACCACTGGGCAGCCACAGTTTTCACCCTACAGGCCTGAAGTTTGGCTTGTGAGGGTCTTTGTGTGTGGGAAAACAGATTGTACGATCTCCAAACAAACATCCCAACCAGGTGAGCTATCGTGGCTTCCTGAGGTGCATCAGTTTTTTAACAACTAGACCATGTTTAGATGAACAACAGTCTCCATTGATGTAATGTAACCTACCCACATGTCTGTTGATTGTTACATCACAGCCAGGTGATAAACAACTGTTATCTTGCCCCCATTTGTGAATGTGCTATAGTGTTGAAATCCCATTTTGCATGTTTGTTTGCGTTTGCCCTGAGCTGCACCTGAGCGCTCTGTCACATGGCATCAACACAGAAACACTGAACTCCACATGCAGATTATGATCTCTGCTCCCAGACGGAGGGAATTCGCCACAAGCAGCTCAGCACCTCTCCGCTGCAGAGCCGGGTGAAGAGAGCGAAATGTGCAGAATGCTCAGTTGCTTCCCCGAGGCCACTCAGGATCGAACACCGAGGCCCCGTCAGCAAATTCTTCCAAAAAGATCTGACACACTGAAATTTTTTGGATCTGAGAATAAAAGGCGAATAAGCCCTGTGATACCTGCACATCGCCCTTTGGAGATACTCTGACAGCTGATGAATTTGCCTAATTCTGATTAGCGTCCCGCTGGTTTGCCTCTGTGTTTGTCACTGGAAGGTAAGTCTGATTCAGTGGTTTCTTTCAGTCTGTGAATGGGACAGGACGGGTGGGAGGGTGGAGGAGAAAAGCCCCTCGCCAGCTCCAAAGCTATTAGCTCGCTCTCTTTCCACCTGTCACACATTGGTGACTTTATTTCGACTCGGCCGAGACCCCCTGGCAGATATCAGAGAGATCATCTCCGTCTTAAGCTAAACGACTCCAACAAGCGTTGCGGCGCTCCCCTCCTGTCCACCACCCCCGTGACCCCCGCGACCCCTTGGCACCACGGGCCGCCCAAGGAGCAGAGGTCTGAGCCTGGGCCGAGGAGGAGTGGCCATGGGGAGAGAAGGAGATGGGCTGAAATGAGCTCTGTCATGCAGAAAACTGCAGGAGGGGGAGGCGACGAATACACACACCCACCCCCCACAGATATGCACACACAGCTGGGACAAAGAGTGTGACACACACACACACACACACACACACACACACACAGATTAAAAAAATAGACTCAACAGCAATCAAGCTCAGTTTTTCTTTCTTCCTCACACTCTCTCCCTTGTGTTTTCTCTTTCTGTCTCCCTCACGTTCCCTCTCTCTCTCTCTCTCTCTCTACACACACACACACACACACACACACACACCACACAATGGCAGCTGCGACAAAGCCCTCTGCAGGATTAGCCAGCCTTTGTTGGCAAAACACAAATTACAAGTCTTTTAGCGCTGACTCCTCCCTCCCTGCAAGTGAGTGAGTGAGTAGTGTGTGTGTGTGTGTGTGTGTGTGTGCGTGCGAGCCAGCATGCACATGTGTGTGCTCGTGCTCCTTCATGTGGGTGTTTTGGTGCTTGTGTGTCATGTTGTGTGCAGGCAAGTGAAACCGAGTAGTGTGTGTGTGTTTATGTGAGGGGGGCATGTGGAGTGTTTTAAAGAGCAGGTTTTGTTATCAGACCCGGGCCAGCAGAGAAAACAGGCGGAACGGAGAAGAACCCTCGACAAGACGCCGTCTCAAACACAGAGGAGGGGCAAGTTGTCAATTAGAGACGTCTCTTTTAAAACCGCAGTGCAGCTGAGTTTGTGATTCTCCGCCTGCTTCTCTTAAAGAGTGCAAACCCTCAAATTTACCCTCTGATGGTTCTTCACAATCTTTGCGCAGTCACATCTGAACATGATGAAGCTCTGGAGGAGTTTGAAGATAAACCAAGAAGGAAAGATGGCAACGCTGCAGGCTGATTTAGTCACTGTCATTTGTCTTCATTCAGACGATGACAAATTCCCAGCTAAGGTGCAAAAACAGGCTCATTGCTGTGCTCATTTACAGTTTGAGAAACAAGGTGCAGTTAGCTGAGCAGTGAATAAAAAAAGTAAGACACAAAACCACAAACGTACGAACAGAGACGAAAAACTGATCTGTTTCATTTATATTTAAAACATTTGTCATGTCTCTACGCAAGTATCTCAGAAAGTCGAAACTCTGAGACTCTTTACTAATGAATCAACTGTCGAGTGTGTATTTAATCCATATTTGTGTTATAGTTTTTGTCGACCGCTTTTATGAGGCAATATTTCTTGTCCACGTTTCCTCTGTGAGTGTACTTTGTCCTTCAGAGTCCTCCACAAGCCAGAACAAGCAGAGGAATTATTGAGTATTGATCCGTATTGATCATCACAGCTGAGGAGCTCAGTAATCACGCTGGCTGTGAAGTCAGGAGAGAAAAAAACATGCAACACATAACAGTGGTTGTTTTTCATATAGGAATGAAGGGAGGGTATTGGATGTGAAGATAGGTTCGACTCTTTTCCTCGTCCATTCATCAGTTTTAAGTCTTAAACTGGTTGGAAAACAGAAAACGATATAAGTTACCAAACGAGTGGATCCATCTGAACAGAGAATTGATTTATTTGTCATTTCCGTATGTTCTAATTTGTTGGTAGTGACTGTGCAGACCTGGAAAGTGAAGAAGAACTACACTTTTGAGCCATAGCTCCTGTGGTTTTTCAGATGCATGCAAAAAAAACTGCACATTTGCAGGTGAAAGTGTCCCAGAAATCACGTACATCATGTCTCAATAAAGGATGAGAAAGAAGTGTGAGGAGCAGGCTGCATGATGCCATGTGTGACAGCACCCACCTGTCAATCAAAGCGTCCGCGCTCTTAATCCTGCATAACTTTAGTTATGCCTCAGTACAGTTGTCATGAACGGGGAAATTAGCTACAGAGACCAAAACTGTTTTTTGTACCAGGCTGTAAACATGTTTATTTCTGCTGTGAAGTTGGACATTTGAACATGGGGACTTATGGAGACTGACTCACTTCTGGAGCCAGCCTCAAGTGGACGTTAGAGGAACTGCAGTTTTTGGCACTTCAGCATTGGCTCCACAGCGGCGGAGTGTGCATCCACAGAGCACGTGGCACAAAGGAAATTGTTCTCTAGCGCCCCTAGTGGTCAAAAACTCCACAGAAAACCTTTAATGTTGGCAGAGAAGTGGCACTCAACACTCAACCAAAGAGTCTGTAGAGAGAAAAATGGTGTGAGGCGTCTTTAAAACTCATTTCTCTCAACATAACTGAACTTACTTTAACTTTAATAAACGTAACATCACAAAGTAAACACCTGATCTGAAAACAATGACTCTTTTTTAGATCAAACATGTGCAGATGATTTTGGGAACAGAGTTAACATTCTTAAAAATCACACTGGTAGCTGTTAGGTAAACAGCTGTGAGATGTTACCGGCCTTAATCAGTTAAGCACGAGGTCAGCCGTGTCAATATTTTCCCATATCTGCTCAGCATTGTCTCCTTTATTTACCTTCCTCTCCCCTTTGGGAATAGCATTCCACTCACATCTTAAGATGGCCCCAGATCACTTTAAGCCACTGACCATATGTCATAACTCTGCACGGGATTAGGCACATTCTCCACTTTATGGGCTAACTTGTGGGAAAGTGTGTGCAGCGCCGGACTACCAGTATTACTTGGAGAAGATCCACCTCCGATCAGAATCGCCTGCAGCTTTTATTCAGACCTGTTTTCTGAAGTATTTCATCGGGTGAGAATGAACAGAATATCGACACAAGAAAATACATGAATAAACAATCAACGACCACTTATTAACTCATCATAAAGACATGCATATGTAATGTAATAATAATGCCACAGCCACACTGAGTTCACGGTAACTCCTTTCATGACACACTTTGTTCATTCTTGTTTTGTTTTGTCTCCATCCTTGTTGCTAAGAGCTAATCTCTGTGGTGTTTCTGCCCTTTATTCACCTGTCAATCAAAGACAGAGCAGGTTATTTTTTTATTAGTAAAGTTTTTCTCAGTAACAGACAGTAAGTAGCAAATGTAAACACCTCGTTGAGCTGTATAACCTCCAAATTCTACCGCATTGCCGCACTTATGGAGACTGACTCACTTCTGCAGCCAGCCTCAAGTGGACGACAAGAGGAACTGCAGTTTTTGGTACTTTGGCAGAGGTTGCTGCTTGGTCAGACCAAACAGATTTCGTTAAATGAGCAACCTTTGTGCACCTTTTACATATTTCTGTACTTAATGTCGTGAATGAAACACCAACAAAACTTAAAGAAAGAGATGTAACCTGTACTTTTAGCTTGTGAATTCAGAGACAAAGAGACTTAACCCTGATATATTACCACTTTGCACTGGCTTTATTACAGATATATTAACCCTTGGGAAGGCTTGTACGGTCACATAATTCTGTATAAACACCCCAAAGTCCTAGCAAGTAGATTTTTCTGGTTTCACGGCATTTAGGACGCTCAGTTCAGACGAGTAAATTAGGCCAGCAGGGACAACGTGTGAAGATTCACGTCCCGGCAGCCCAATAATGATGCTACACTGTAATGATAATAGCAACAGGGAGCAATAAGAAGATAAATTCCCCCCATAAAACAGTTTTAGTGCTGCATTTATATAACACATAACCTTTTATGTTCAACCTTCAAAGCCTGATAGAAATCTATGTTATACATTATGCATGTTGCAGCTGAAGATGAAAAGCAGCGTCGCGGTTACAGTTGTGAAATGTACGGACAGTTTGTTGTTGGCTTGAACCTCGACACACAGTGATTCTATCAAAGTTCAGAAACAGTTTGGACCTCTGGAAAATATGCTCACGTGATGTAATGTAACGTGCATTGTATAATTTTGCTGTTTATTATCTCATATTTTTGTTGATTAGAAGTTAAAAAGTGTCAGTGAGTCATCGGGACCTTTGAGTTAGCGCTTGCTTGTATTACCTCATAATTTGCAGACACCGGTTGTTCAGGATAAAGTGGACTTTTACTTTTATATCTTTGTATTTTCATACCTATTGTAAGCACTTGAAGCTAGTGAGTAGCTTGCTCATTAGCAAATACTGTGCGAATAAACAAGCCTCCAAAAATTGTGTGTGACTTTCTACCGAAGAGAACTTCTTTTGTTGTTGGTGTGAAAGTGTTTTAAAAGGACATGCAAGAACCGGGTTTCAAAAACTGGAATAATAATCATCTCTTCCACGGTAAAACTTGCTGACCCATCACTGCAAAACTTTTTGGTTGTTTGGCAAATCACTGGGGAACTTCCAGGTGAATTTTTGCCCACGTTTGCATAAAGTTAATGTCTTGTGAAGTGATTCCCAACAGAAAATGAATTGGGTGAATTTATTCTCCGTTACGATTCACATGTGTCTGAATGTGCCTGTATATGAATTCATCATACTGTATATGAAGTGTGATTTATTCACACTGGGCAGTCATAGTTCAGTTGTCACCGGTCAGCTGCAGCTCTGAGCAGCAAAAATGTGACAACCGGATGAACGTGCTCATTTTTAGCCACTTTTCCGGTGGCTGTAATGCCATGACAGACGCTGACGTTAAATAAATAACCAGGAATATTATTTATTGTCTGTGTTTTGTCGTGCAAAGGTGAACACTAGCATGACACTGAAGTAATCTGACAGGTTACAGGTGTAAAAGTCATATAAGATGAATAGGAGCTTACTACAAGCTTCCTGCACTAAAGAATTACCCTCATTTCCTACTCACTTGTTTACAGGTTTTATCAGAGACGTCAGCAGAGTGAAAAATCTGAGATATGCAGTGTTAAGCAGACGTGAATAAGAGCTCAGAACTTGGACCAGATATGTGACAGTCTTTAGATTCCTGTCTTTGTGCCCAGGGGACGAGCTTCTACCTTCAAACAGCCGCTCAACCTGCACTCAAGTCACTGCACGACAAACAGAGAAAGTTTGTGCAGGAGATAACTTCCTAACTTATGGAGGAAATTACCTGATCTGTGTCACGATATTTTCCTGCACGTGCAAAAAAAAAAAAAAAAATCAGGATCATCAGAAAGTTTCCATTATTGGAATGATTGTTGAGTCAAAGCAGCCCACGAAACAAAGCATTACAATTATTAGAGTGCTAATTTCAGTCCAGCAAACAAGTGAACTTCATTAGTTGGTTGTAAAAATGGTCTCATTAAAGCAATCATGATGATAATACTCAAAATCTATTTCTCAGACTCTCGGCAGTCCCGAGGGGAATGGTGTGATTAACAATGGCGGGTAACCCTAATTGGAAATAAACACAGAAAAAACGCGTTATGGATGTTTGTGTTGTATTGTGGATGATGTTCACTGGGTTGGCAGTTGGCGGTTACCTTGGAAACAGCAGAGGCTGCTCCTTTAACAGGGTGGATATTGGCCTTTAATGCACTTAGAAAGATAAGAGGAAAGATAAAGGCAACACGTGTAGAGTTTACTGCAGGACAGACTTGCTTAAAACACGGTGCCTCCACATTTTTATGCCTTGTTATTTCTTTGATTACTTTATCATCATGTGCTGACACAACCAGCTGCGGATTCATCTTTGCATGTTAAGTATTTTTGGCTGTTCTGGTGAGTTGAGAAGACTCAAAGCGGGCTGATATAATCTATTAAATCAAACAAAGTAAAGTTGAGGAATGCCACATAGAAAATGAACCAAATATTGAATGTAGGAGATCCGACAGGACGCCGCTGAAACAAAACATGAAGCTGGAGACAAGAATCAATTAGCTTAGCTTAGTATAGACTGGAAACAAAGAGAAACAGCAAACCTGAAGGAAGCAACAGTCTTCATGAAGCTCACTGTTTAACATGTTAGATCTCATTTGTGTGTGTAAAAATGGGACTATTTCTTGGCTGGGCGCTGGAGTCTCAGCTGTTTGTATCCAGATCTGTCAACTTTGACTTTTTTTAAGTTACATAAGTTCACTCCAGTTTTTTGCGATTTTGCGATCGCGTGGTTTACCGCGTAATCAGCAATATGCCGCATATTTTGCGAGGCCGCATATTTCCTACTATGTCGCACAATTATTGCAAAATAACCACGCACGCGCAGCCATTTTCACACACCGCCGTGGGAACGTTAGTTAGTGATGGCGACTACTAACAAGTCCCACCTGCCGTCATATATATCGGCAAATGACCAAATATCCGGCAATTTTCCATGCAAGCGGAGGAAAACTATTTTGTAGCCCGTGTAACAAAGTCCTCGACCTCGAAAGTCAACTATACAGTACGTACAGGTTATATCACTGATCGTTGGAATCACTTGTGCATTGTGCATATGGGTGACTGCTAACCATTCTGATTGTTTGTTTTGGATAATTATCTCGCCTCACTCAGTACTGGGGTAAAAGCGTTTTTACACTCCAGTACTAACGTTAAGATTCTTACAGAAAATAAAAAGGAAACAGTGTTTCTCAATCTGTCTGCCTTGTTTTTGTCTTTTTAGACTTTTTGATGCGGTTTAAAAGTAAAGAAAACAACAAAAAAGGGGCGCAGAATTCTTCGCAAAAAATGAGAAAATGCCGCCGCAAAATCAGTCACTTTGATCGCAAAAATCACACAAAAAAAAAAAATCGTGAAATCCTGGTGGGACTGACTTATGTAACAAACAGAAGTTATGTACAAAAAAAAAAAAGGGGGAAAAGAACGGTCAAATGACTGGCAGCGTAAAATTAAAGTAAAACATCTACATTAAAATAAATAAACTCTAACCATACGTTACATATTTATCATCTCTAACTTGACCCGGGAGCCCTGCCCGTCCAAGAAGTGCCGAGCGGCCGTACAAGTTGGGACTAAGAATGTGCTGCAACATCGTGCCACCTCGCCTTTGTTTCTAGAAGACAACAGTCATTATTTAAACAGTCACAGGAGGTTGCGTGCCAGGAAAATGTACTCATTGGTCAATTTTGGTTGAAGGAAGTCGAAATTGTACCCTCGAATCTCTTTGTGTCTAAACCTGCTTTTGAAAAAACCCTTTCAGGTTTTTAGCAAAGTAGAAATCGACCTGTATTTTCTAATAAATCTTTGGCAAAGAAACTCACTGCGTTTCCAGTTTTTCTGCTTTATTTAAAGCGTTATTTGTGCACAGGAGGGACACTAACACTGATTCAAAGCTGGGTCAGAACCAACACATCCCATGGATCATCCATCATCTGCAAAAGCACAGTCTTCCCCCCACAAAGTAATAACACCTCAGTGGACTTGGATTGATGGAAGTGGATAAAGGAGGACCTAGCTGTACAGGAGCTCACACTGATCAGGACTGGTTCGCCTCAGTCTGCTCCTGGTTCACTCTTTCTTTCGTCTGCCTCTGGATCCGGCTCCATCAGTCTGGGTGTCTTTATCTGCATTTCTGTTTCCCTGCCTCTCCAAATCTAAAGTGATAAACAACGTTCAAAAGCATTCTTTGAGAGCGAGTTCAAAGTCGGTCCTCCCCCTCCTTCTCTTTCTCCATCTTCTCTGTCTCGCCCTCTCTCCATATAGATATATATTTATATATCTTCCTCCCCTCCGTCTCCTTTTATTGTCTGGCATGAGTGGACGTTTGCCCGCTTTCATGCTCCCTCCTGCTGTTAGCGCCGCTATATTGCAGCTCAGCCGGCCGCTGCAGTTAAACACGGGTTACTATGTCTGGTTAGCGGTTTTTGTTCAGTGTGACAACCTAGCCTGTTTTCCACGAGCCCAAACATTTTGTGTTATGACAGCTAAAAGCGGGGAGCGTAATTGCTGTAGCATAGTAACCTGAGTGTTTCTGTGGGGGCGAAAGGGCTGCATAAACACACACATCACTCTTAAATAGGTCGCATCCAAAATAGAAGACCGCAAATAACCCACAGTAATAGAAAGAGCTTTGAGAGCACTTCAGCATGAACAACACTAGCTGCAGAGTGCTTTAGATACAGAACAAATTCTGATATAAAAGCCTCCCGTTTCTCTCTCTCTCTTAGAAAACAAAAAAACCTAAACTAATATTTCATATAAACAGCTGGTTACACTAACAGCAGCCTGTAAATCTCACTCACACATAATAGATGTAAAACAACAGAATATAAAACACACTCAGAGAGCGCGTACCTCCATGAAGGCAGAGCAATATTCTAGTCTTGTTCTTTTAAATCAGCATCTGGATATCTGCATCAAAACACACAGTGATCCTAAAGAACCACGGCACACATATGCATGTTTTTATAATTCAAGAATCTTCATTTTTAAGATATCCAGCAAACTAAAAAAAAAAACAAAAACCTAATTGGAGACGGTACGGAAATATTTTATATCCAACACTGCACAGTACAAAACAGTATATAAAGTCAATAATGAATTAAAAGTCTATAAAGACATTAATAATAGTCAGAACGGAAAGCTTGAGCAGGTTTGTGATGAAGAAATTGCAGCAAAAGGCTGTTTTTGCTTCCAAAGATGCATCTACTAAAACTGACTTATGCAAATGAGTATTTAGTATTTCATATTTGTAATTAATTTCTATGATCTGCTTTTACTTTGACATGAATGGTATTTTATCTTTTTGTGTTTGTTTGTTTGTCCATATACTATCATGCATATGCATTTATTGTCTATCTGGTTCAAACTGACCATTGTAAATTGCAGTTATTTCTTAAACTACCTCTGCTGGTCTTGTGGGTTGCCTTTTCTCTCCCCTGTGCCCTCCAATAGCTGGGCCTTGCATTCTCACGATAGCTTGTTTTGACAGGAGTTCCACACTCCAGACCGACCAAGTATTACTTGACTCCAGACCTCCCCCCTTTAAACGCTCTGAGCCTTTGCCTCAGAAACCCGATTAAAGCCTTGGACAATAATCTTCCTCAATTTCCACCCCCTCATCTTCACTCTCGCCTCCGCGCTGCCCCCTCCGAGCCCCTCGCTCTCAGCCAGAGCTTCTCGGTTTTGGTAAAAAAAGGCGCAGCGAGATCACTGGCGCCGGGGTCCGTGTGTTTTCACAACTGCTTGGCTAAGCACTAGAAGCAGCCTGTTAGCTGTGCTCTGTCTACCACTGAACGCTTAAGACAAAAAGGAAGGGGTGTTAATGTCAGTCAGTCCATCCCACCCTAAACCCCGAAGTATTATGTTTCAATCCTGGTGGATTTACTGAACCGATCGACTACTGCTGTCCAAAGACAGACCCCGGTTTGACTCTGAAGTTGTTTAACCTGTCTGTCCTCTGCTCTACCTTTATTTACCATTTAAAATAATCTCTTTGTATTTAACTGTCTATCACAGTTTTCTGAGGTGAGATGTCATGAAGAGCCAGAGCTCCAGTCTGAAGAACCTCGCCCCCCTTGTCCACTTGACCTACAGAGGAGAGGTGGCAGCTTCAGGCCTCGTTAAGAGATAATTGATGGCAGCAGACGATCGTTTGCTGTGCATTCAAATTAATGTTAGACTGAGTCAAATCCCCTTTAGTTTGCATTAATACCACCTACCACAACACATTTTGTGACTACGTTTCTGCCTCCTATTATTCTTTTATACTGACATTTCAACATGTTTGCATGATCTCCCGCTGGAGAGGCGGATGAGAAGCAGCTTGTGTTTAATGTCATGCAGCTTTGAACTGAGGAATCATCTGATTTAAGGAAACAGAAATCTATGGAATTCATGACCACACATATTTTAAAGACAAATCAAACTAAAGACCATCTTGCGGCTGCGACACCCATCAACATGTTGATGTAGTCATTACTACATTATGACGTGAATACTCATGGGTGGGATCACACCCATCTTGGAACTCTGCCTTAATTTTGATGTCAACAGCACATCTGAGGCGTTTCGTGACTGCATCTTGCACAGTTGTGATGCGATCGCGTTGATGGAGGCATATAAACGCCGGCCTCTGTGGTACGACAGGAGCACATTGACACACACAGACTAACAAGGTGAAAACAATACCAGCACTTGCTGTCACTGCTAGTAAATATTCAAACCAAAGAAACAGCGAATGAAAAAGCGACTTGTGCTTCTCCGCCAACTTGCCAAAGATACTAATAACACCGTTCAGCTGCTCCCGCTCTTTCTATTCTCCCTCTGCTCTCCGCTGTCTCTTCTCCTGCCTCATTTAGATAAAATACAATCTTATATTTTTCCATTCTGGCCCTTTGGAACCCCCAAACAGTTGATTTGGAGCTGAAGAACAGGTACAAGGCTCAACTGCTTTAGCAATGATGTTAAGAGACATCATGGAGTGCAGAGCTTTGTGCATTGACTCAGAGAAAGGCCAGTTCCCAGCTGTCAACCCCACCCTTGATTCCTGATCCAAGAAACACATGGTTAAATTAACACATTACATCTTTTAATAAAACCTTACTGATTATTTATGAGGCTGGAGACAGATAATTCACAAAGATCAGTATAAAGTAAATTCATTCCTCAGGCAAGATACTAAACCCCAAATTGCTCCCAACGGCTGTGAAGTTGGTGTGTCAGTGTGTGATCAGCGGTTAACGCTATGCATGGCGGCCTCCGCCATCAGATCCAACAACGTCTCGCACATTTTCCCGTTTCTTCGTGGCTTGAGTTGTCGTGAGATCGTTTTCCAATCTCGTCTCTTTTATGAGAAAAGAAAAGAAAGAAAAGCAAAGTTAGACGTCCATTATGTGCTGGGATAAAACACACACACACACACACACACACACACAGTTTACAGCAGATGTGTCCGCATCATTGGCTGACTAAATAATCCTGAAGTGACTCTCAGGTCTCTGTTAGATGTTCTCCCTGTGGTCACAGTAATGCTTGTCTAACCTGTTCAGGACATCACAGTATAGATCACTGTGCTGTGGTGTTACTGTGCAGACGAGGGCGCAGATTAATGGAGTAAAGAGCACGAGGCTGGGAGTGGCTGCAGTAACTCTAACCCACAACAAACAATAGAGGTTACGCGGCAACGTCACTTTTTGATGTGATGTAACTCTCCTCAACCCTCACAATATGCGGTAGTGGTTCCTCCATCGTGAACTTTGACCCCAGTGTGGTTTGACAAACTGCTGTCTCCAATCTGAGCAGGTCCCTCTTCTTCCTCGGATGATTCATCCTCCTCTTCAGTTGAAGCATGTTCAGTGTTGTCTTCCATTTCAGACACATCTTCCTCTTCTGACCTTCTTCCAGTTCCTCCTGGTCAAGTTCCTCCTGGTTAAGTTCCTCCTGGTCAAGTTCCTCCTGAACAGGATACCAAATGAGCTTTTATACCCATGTATATGCCAAAGATAAAAGCGTGTGTGTGTGTGCGTGTTTGTGTGTTAGTGTTGTATGCGTGTATGTGTGTGTTATATGCGCTGTTTGTTTGTGTGTGTGTGTGTGTGTGTAGCACAGTGTAATCCAATGACCCTTTTGGACTTCAGAGGTAAAATCAATAACACTGTGAGTATGTGTCAGCTGGTCACCTGCAGCTTGTGTGTGTGTGTGTGTGTGTGTGTCCCAGCATTCAAGGTGTGCCAGAGCAATCAGCGGAGAAGAATTGCAGCAACACGTGTGGGAGACAGCAGAAGAAGAAGCTCATTGTGTAGCCACACCTTCAGGTGAAGGGACAGAGTGGAATAACCACAGATATCAATCATGCTCCGGCTCAGCTGCTGGCTGCCGGGCCTGCGCCGACATTCCCGGCAGGTGTGAAATACCAGCAGTGAGAAATAATTAACAGAGCAGTGAAGCGCCTCTGATGGGCTTTCTGCACAAGGAGCAGTGATGTTTTCAAGACCCTCTGTCCACTGGCTCCTTAGTTTAGTTAGACTGTAGTTTAGATTGGACTTTCTAACATAAGCATGCACTAACCTCCCCTAGTGTTCTGTGTCTGTTCTGTCTACTCTCCCCTGTCTGGGCATGGCTGACCTATTTCTCCGACCACTCCCCCATTGAGCCTCACCTGCTCTGCTATAACACCTGCATCTCATTATCTCATCAAGCTCCTGCAGTATTTAAGTCTGGTTCACCCCTCCCAGACTCGGCCAGTTCGTTGCTGTACCTTCTGTGGTAATGACTCACGTACCAGCTCTAAAAAACCTTTACATTTTGGATGCCTGCTTCTTATGTTCGTCTGCTTTGTCTTCAGCCATGCTCACCTGCCCCACTAGCCATGCTCAGCCTACCCTCGTCTGCTCAACAGTCGTCGTCGTCCTGTCTTGAAGCTTTCCCCCCGGACTCCTCCTGTATTGTCTGTTCGTGTCGTGTCTTGGAAATAAATACCTTCGAAAGCAATTCCTGTTTGTGGTTCGCATTGTGGATTCAGGTTTTTGCTCAAGCACAAGCTTAACAGCGTCACGAGAGAAAGCGTTTCATTAGATGTAAAAGTGTTTTCAGGGCGGCTATTGCTCAGGAAGAGAGCCGGGTCATCCACCAATCAGATGATCGGCGGTTCGATCCCTGGTTTCTCCAGTCTGCATGTCGACGTGTCCTGCGGCAAGACACTGAACCCCTGCACCATGATTAGCCTGATTAGCTCCTAAAACAAAAACTGAGCAGTTGGCATCTTGCATGGCAGCCAATGCCGTCAGTGTGTGCGAATGAGATGTAAAAGCGCTTTGAGTGGTTGGAAGACTAGAAAGGCGCTATATAAGTACAATCCATTTAGTATAACTATATAATTTACCAGGAAATGACACCTGGAAATACCCGTAAAAATGACTCTTTGATAATGGTGTACAGGTGAATATAGCGCAGACATGTGATTAAAAACACTCCAAAAAGTCAAAATTGAGGACAAACTACTGTTTGGAGGTTGAGAATGATCTTTGAAGCTGAACCAACTATCATATTGTAAAAAAATGTTAAAACATTTCAGCAACTTAAAAAAAGTTTCCTGTATCTTTCGTATTAAAATGTCAAACATATATATTCATAAATATTTTGCGTATTTGGACTGATGCTGTTTGTTTCTCCTAACACACAGAGCACATTCACAGCAGGTGTGTGCATGCATGACGTGTTTGGCACAAAGGCTGCATTTCTTTATTTGTAAAGTGTTTTTCTGTGAACTTTGAACTTTTGTGTTTAGACCTGAGTTCAAGCTAAAAAAAAAAAAATCACTCAGTTCTTAAAGTTTTCATTACTCCATCATCCAGGATTAAAAACACTTTTCTTAACAGGTTTATGTGTGCAGTCAATCATGTTTTCATTCAAGTGGGTGGACGTCTTTGGCTCAGACTGGTTGTAATTGCCAGAACACATCAGATTGTTTTATTGAACAGGTTGGAATGTAAATGTGAAAACGACTGAGGGAGAAGGGTGTTGGCTGACATTTGGGCCATTCAGGTGAGCAACTCCCACCACAGATCACAGATTTTTAATTGCATCTGTAAATCCTGGTATCCCAAAACCCCTTTACACCCACCCTGAGCACTAGACACCCGCATTAGACAGAAAACACTTAAAACGCTTGCTGTTAGGAGAGTTGACATTAGTAATTACATATTTTGCAAGTCTGTGCCTGTTGCACTTAAAAGCGATGGGACGCCAAGTCCTGCTGTTTCTTTTTTTTTTTTAAACCCCAAACAATATAACACTTCAGAAGAAGAGTGAAACTGCACGTCTCTGCCACTAATACACACACACACACACACACACACCCAGCCAACACCCTGTAAGCCACACATACTGTACCCTCGTCTCCTGGCTGCAAACGCCTGCGACAACTAATTTCTCTGGGAGTAGTTCAAGAAGTCAAATTTGTTGCTTGCACATGCATGTGTGTTGGCGGCACTATCTGGTTCCACGGGTGAGCGGTTATCGACTTCAAAGATCTGAGGCTGCTCGAGCCTTTAGGTCATCAGGAATCAATCGAACTGCTGTTGTCAGTAGCTAAGTGATGCTCAGAAACGTCTTTGATTCTGCGCTCAGATTATTAACTGTGGGTAATTAGTCCTCATTTCATGACTCCAATCAATTTAATTGCCAAAACAAAGATGTGAGGCGGTGGAAAATGTTTAATTCATATAGAATATATCGGCATTTATGGAAGACAAACGTTATGGAGAAAATATTTTTCTTGAGGAACTGTGCCTTCCTGATGCTCTGCAGCTTCAGAGCTTCCCCAGCTTTGTCGGCCTGGAGGTGTAGCTGCATGCACGCCCCTCCCAAACCCTCGCAGTGACTAATTATGGTGCGCTTTCATTGCCGTACTTAATTAAAAGAACTAATGTTTGTATATGACTCCAGCAGCTGAGGATCTCCCAGTCAGCCATGGCTTTTCCTGGCGAGGACACATATTGCTTCAAACCACAAAGTTAATAATGCACGATGGTGCCGGCAGCCAATTTCAGAGCTATGTGTTCAACTGATGACCTGCTGCTCAAAAGAAATACCACGAGGTCACAGAGAATGAAATGGATCTTATATTGGATTGTATAGAGGATTTCTTTCAGCTGTTGTCCACTTAAGATCCTGACAGGAAACTTTGATTGGTCGCTTAATTTGTAAACACGGATGCTCCTCACCTCGTTACAGCTACAGATTGGAGAAAACATGAACATGAAGAAGATGTGTGTAGAATACAGCATTGTGCCTAAAACAATCATTAATATAGTAGTTAGTTTGTGTAAACTGTATGTGACAAAAATGCAGAAAATAAACCAAGCGTGAGGTTTGAAACCTGTCCAGGTTCACAGCAGCTATGTGTTATTATGACCATGGCTCCTTCCCAGGTCAAATAAAAGGAAGATTAATGGTAAATGCAAATTCTGCCTATTAAGTTCATGATAAGTGTCACATTTCTTATCATAAATGTTATCAGTACTGTAAATCTAAGTAAAGTGCTGTTAAACTCGTCTAACCTGTCATTTTTTTATGTTTTCTGTTATTATATTGCTCCTTTGTCCATAAGGGCAGCACGTAAATAAAGCCTGTGCAGTCTAATAAAGTCTTTGTTGTAATCTGTGTCAGACAGCACAATATCAATAAGGCGCCAGTTGAATCGCAGCACCACGACGTAAACTCACTGCAGCTCACATCATCTATCTGTGCCGCTTCAGAAATGTAGCAAATTTATTAAAAGAGTTTTGACAGTAGAGCTGGCTCTGTAGTCAAACATGCAGCCTCAGAACAAGTAGGAGGAAGAGATCAACCAGGCGTCATTCAGTCCGCCTCAGGTCCATCAACGCTCGGTCCATTTTTAGATTAGCCAGGAGGCGGCAGAGGCGACCAGAGCCACGACACACTGAGCTTCACAACGGCTCCTCAGAAACCTGTGGGTGACGTCATGGATACAATGTCCATGTTTTATACTGTCTGTGGTCTTTAGCCAAACCAGGACCACCAGAAGAACAAAATAAAACATGGGTTGGAAGCTGAATTATTAACATTTTGGAATTATATCTGTTTGTGTTAAATGTATCTGTTCACAGAAATCTAATAAATGTCTTCAGGACTGTTGTGTTGAAATGTGACTGATCCACATTTAAACCCAGTTTAAAAGTGTGTGTATAGTAACACACAAAAAAGTGTGATCCCTTCAACACTCATGCTTTCCACAGATCACAGTTTTCAAGAACGTCTGAACTGATAATAGTCCAATAGAAAGATGAAGTAAATAAATCCGGGAAGCTTGCAACACATGAAAAGTATTTCATCCTGGAAGTAATTGCATCTGTATGTGCACGGAGGGTCAACGCTGAAGAAGCCACATGAAGAGAGGTCATTACTCTGAGGCATTTTGCTGTCAATGCTATGATTCATATGGGATAATATATGGAAAGTAGCAGCATTAATGTAGCACTGACTGTATGTGTTGTGGACGGAGGGCCTGAATGGAAGGAAATACTAACACGAGCTCAGAAGAAGACGGAGAACACGTGTAAGAGGAAAAGATGTTTGCATTACGTACAGAGAGAGCTCACAGGATCTCAAGGAAAAAAAAACTTTGAACTGTTTTCAAACGCAGTTTTTATCACTTCACATTCTGACATGCTGACTTGTCATATCAGTTGTTCAGAAAATGAATACATGGCAGCTCCCACATAGGCTCTTTCATGCTTTTTCTCTTGTACTCGTTACATTCATATTTCTGAGCAGAGTGGGAAACATGCCTCCGTTAACTGAGAGGAAAAAACATGAAAAGAGCTGAAGTTCAAAGTAGGACAGTGAGGAACTCAGTCCTTCCTTCACTGACCTGCGTTAAACAAAGGTCTCATCACTTAGGAAGGGGAGTGTACAATTCGTCAGTCCTAGCTTGGCCCAGTTTATTTAAGATCGATGACTTGACACACTCAGTAAGCAACCAATTTGTCCGCAGCGTGTGTTGTCACTGTGTAGTTTACAGTATGGATCAGTAATGAATATGGCTCTTAGGCTACATCAGATAATACACAGCACCCGTGCTGCAGAGCGCCGCGTGAGCTCGGAACGTGTTTTTCTCCGGAGAAGCTTCAGATTATGAACAAAGTCTGAAGGGTTAAACTCCTCAGCAGAGACAGACTCTTTGTACAAACTCAGCTTTGATGAACGGCAACACTCCGTAGACGAGCTTATTATATAACCCAGCTGCAATATTCTGAAAAGCTTTCTAAGATTGGAGATATTTTTGTGCGTTGTAGACTTAAAGGAGCACGTCGCTGTTTTACACCTCACATTTCCTGTCATTCATCATGCTGAGCACCGTTAACTTTGGTGGCAGTCCAGTCCTGTACCTGTGCACCAACATCCAACTGCATGTTAGATCTGATGCTTTGCTGTCATGGCCCTTTACTCATTGTTCTGACATTCTATTATTCACAAAAACACAAAGAAAGGTCTCATTGGACTGAGAGCTCGTTTGTCTGACTAAAAAAATCTTCCAAAAGTCGCAGTTTGATCTAAGTATCAAATCTACTCGGTAAGGTTTAGGAAAAGATGATGGTTTGGGTTAAAATAAGTTTGTCAATTACACACGTATGCAAGTTGGTGATACCAAAGTGTTCTGTGTGTAAGTATTCATGGAAAAACAGACTTTCAGAGCAGTGGGCTTCTGTTTTCAGGATAATGGGCTGTAAAACAAATGGGCTTTTCCCAATGGGACAGTTTTCAGAGTAATGGGCGGCTGGAACAATGGCATGCCTCCCATGGCCACCTGAGCCTGATGGTCTGAGTCTTTCCACTTGAACTTGAGCCTGAACCTTACCCTCTGTCTGATCTTAAACTTCAACCTGTCACTCTGACTGAATCTGGGCCTGAACCCGTCTTTGTACGAGTCTCGAGCACTTTCCCTGCAGACTGAACCTCTGTCTAACCTTTCTCCCCCGTTCGAACCTGTGTTTAAGCTCAGCGAAGAACAGTGAAGTTGTGTTGTGCATAATTATAAATGATGGGAAATCAGAAATAATGGATTTTAATAAGACCTATCCAGTAACATCCCAACATGCATTCAGACAGGTAGACAGCTAAGCAGACACAGGTGGGGAGAAATGTTGGCAAGCATGTAGTCAGGTAGGCAGAGACAGATGAGGGACAGGCAGACAGTTATTACTCTTACAGCACTAGTGATCAACAGTAATTATCTTTTCTGACCAGGGGAAGGCTGTCTTTTAATGCCTCCCTCGCCGCTGACAGCTCATTAATCTCCAGCAGCTGAGCAGAGAGAGCCGAGCTGCCAGGCATGAGAGAACAAACCTGTTCCAACAGCCTCGATACATACCTGAGAGATGACAAATAAAATCACTCAATAATGTTACCTAAAGAGGCTCGGCTGCACAGGACCTTGTTTACATATATAACTTCATCGGATCAGACAGGCCTCAGATTTCTGTCAGATAAAGTGATCGGACTGGATCAGTCTGCTTCTGTCTGCTTTCGGCTTTTAACAAGAGAAAGTATTCTGAGATGTTGTGGGAGTACGAACACAGCAATGACTACATTACAGCTCGGTCTCAACTCCAATGACAAATGTATGGCGAAAGTTGATCCTCTTGTTTTTCAGATATCAGCAGGCCCAAAGTGCTTTTGGCTCAATGCTACAATATAACAAGTGGAAGTAGGTGTATGTGGAAGTAGGCGGATGTGAAGAGTTTTATTACAAAGGGAGACAAATGAAAACAGAGTAACTGCCAACAAAATACTGTATTATTTGGACACTATTACTAAAATGTTCCCCTCGATTTATTGCACATACAGCAACAAAAAAAGACACGTATGAGAAGATTAAAGCAGCTCTTCTTTGCAGACACGGTTTAAGCTCCTCAGCGATAGTCTGTTCAGACTGGCAGACACATTCTTCCCCATTAGAAGCAATCTTAGAAACTGAACCAGGACCAGATGCTGTTGATACAATCTGAGTTCATTTTCAGGCTTAACAACTCACATTGTGCAAAGGAACAATAAAACAATGTCTCTTTGGCTGGGTGGCATGCCATAAACAGGCAGGCATGCAAGCCTGCTTACTGCTTGTTGGAGGAAAAGAGCTGGAGGGTTTCCAGTCATTGTTAACTAGCCGTCAGAAAGCAGCACGCTGCCGTCAGGCTGCAACATTTACCTGCAAAAAATGCAGATTTCTTAAAAAATGAAGTATTTTTGGCATCCTTGTTCTTGCTGATCCGACATTTCTGCTTCTATCTTTGTTTCTTTTGTACCTCTAAGGTTTCAGCTTACTACATAATTCATCTTTCTTTTTTTCTGAACTGAAGCATTTCATCCAACTGTTGTTGCCTGTTTGACTTCATGCTAACACTCACTCAGCCCAGCTTGATACCAAAAACACTAACAGTTCTGATTTGTTGAACATGTAACGTATGCAGAGTGTTGAAACACTGCGCTTCCACTATAATCATCGAAACCAGTTACACCAGGTGTAAGAGCAGAGTAAGTGGTACGTCTGTCCCATGAAGATCCGCTCTACAAATGTAAAAATAGGCCAGCGTTCTATTTATATTTTTTATGCATGTCCTACACAGAGATGGATCATAACGTATATTGTCTGACACTGGTATGGAAATATTATTTATGTTCCACTTTGGGGTCTTGAACACCTTTAACCCTTTCAGTAGTCTGCAGATGTTAACTTACCCATATTAGACAAATTCTGTAAAAAAGGTTTCACGGTGCTGTGCCGGCTGTTTTGCCTGTCACTCACTCACACCACCCTACACTCGGGTGTAGCCAATAAAAAGAGACATTCACTCTTCAGACTTATACATACATACGTTACGTGTTCAATGTAGCCAAAGTGTTTGCATCACAACGCCATTTTTCCTACATGAAAACCAAACACAGCCCAGCTTGCAGTACATCACCCACCAGTTTCATTTGCTCTTGTCCAAACGTCCAAACTCGAAGCTGCCAATGGGTCGCGTCACAGTGAGTTTACACTTGGATATAACCTTTAATGACCTTTAGGGGGAGCAAGCGGGGGTTGGGAGTGAGTTGTTGCCCCAAGCGACAGTCCATCTACGTTCCAACCCTCACCTATGGTCACGAGCTTTGTAGTGACCGAAAGAATGACATGACATGCCGACATGAGCTTCAGGCTAACTGTTTCAGTCTTTGTGCTAAGCTGATCAAACTGACTGCTGGCTCCACCTGTAGTTATTAGTAAAGTGGTTGACTTTCTGTGTCATGAACGACAGAAATGTTGAATTAACCACCTCATGGTCTTGTGTAAGTTCTAAAAAAGTGTCTTTAAAAGCATGAAATCTGTACATGTAATATTTGTGTACTGCTGACTGACGTGGAGTTGACTGAATGACCTGTTGTTCCCATTAGTGACTAAAACTGAAATGGTAACTTGACTTGATTTCCCCTGGCAGTGTTGAGTTCAGACTTTAATCAGAACACATAATTAGTTCATCACAGAGATGAACTCTTATCTTTATTGTTGCACAGACCTGCCTGGTAAATAAGCAGGAAAGTTGAGTCACGTGTTTTTTTTTACCTGACGGCCGCTCGTCTTTGGAGGCAGGTCTTCAGTCTTCTGACAGCCTCACTTATCACTTAACTGCAGGAGTGAGAAGTGAGCTCCAGCTCTCCCTCTTACCCCCCTCTGTCTGAGCCGGTGCCCAGAGTCGCTGGGATTGGCAGGCCCCTCGCTGTATAATGACGGTAATTCATTTCTATTAAACAGGTCCGTTATTATTGTTAAACCATTAGAGTGGCGTCTAGGCGATTAACACACGCTTCCAGACAGCAGGCTGAGCGAGACAAATTAAAATCCTGTCACCTCGGCGGCCACCACCGGCACCGTCACCGCCTTCACACAGTCAGGAGAGTACAGAGCTTACAGGCTTTATGCACTGTACTCGAGGTAAAATTTAAAATGAAGACACATGATGTGGAGCCATATGTTACAGCATGTGCAATGCTAAAAAAAAAAAATCACATAAAAAAATATTCAATCAGTAAGCAGGACTGAGATACCCACCTCCCAGGAGATGATGAAATGTGTCATCACTGGAATAAATCACATCAACAAGAACAAACACAAGCTTGCCTCAGCTCAGAAACAGCTGCCTTTAATCAAAAATCTCACTGACAACTGAAGAGAACTTACAGAAAAACAAGCAACATGAAGTGACAAGGGGAATAAAACGGATAAAAGATATCAACATGTTCACGATCGTACTGTTTACTCTTTTTAATCTTCCAACTATTTTTAGCCGTGCTGGCAGTGGCGCTCTCGGGGTGCTTCTGAGTGAATTATTGGATGGATTGCCGTGAAAATTTGTACACACACGCACACACACACACTCATGTCCCCCCTCAGGATGAATTATAATGCTGTGAGTGACAGAGCTTGCTGGCATGGCTGTAGACTTCAAGGCTTATTATTTTGTTCACAACTTAAAGGTCCCGTATTGTAGATATGAGACTTCCTTTTTTTGTTATTATCATGAAGCAGGTGTAAAAGGCTGTGATGTCACAACTATACAGCCACACCTGGACCTACCTGGACAGGCTACAGTCTGTTACCTGGTTGGCCTGGCTGTGCATCACTCAGAAAAGAAGCTCAATCATTCTTAAAGTTAAAACTACATGCGAAGCTTTTGTAATTAAAACCACGACCATAAATTATGGAAAAGCAAAATATGGGACCTTTAAACATATACTGTTTTGTTTTTCTGCAGATTCATCTTCCTTTCACATTTTACTCTTTTAATTCTTTACCATTTTACAATGTTTCATCAAAGTGTACAAATAAACTTGAACTTCAGATTACAATGACGCCTTTTTCAGAACAAACCTGTAATTTTAACCTGGACGTGTTTTCTTCCTCAATGCCATTACGAAAATTAACTCCAGACACATAACGAGTATACTTTAAAAAAAAAGGTCTTTTATTTTGCCGTTTGCTACTCAGGGACGCATAAATCAACTGTTTGTATCCTTTATTTCACACAGCAGACTCATTCAATCTGTGGATGAGCTTCAGCAGTAAAAATGCCTCTTCTTGTTTCCTGCCTGCTAAACGTTGTCGTGTCTTTGGCTGATGTTTTATTCCTGGATTATAACGATTTTATTCAGATCCCAAAAGAAATATTTGCAACATTAGATGTGAATAAGTCCCTTTAATAGATTTTCCTTTCCACCCCTTCGGTTTTATTTTTTATTATGTCTGTCTGGCACCCGCAGAAATATCTCCCAACCCTGTCTACCCCTCCACCCCACCCCAACAGCCGCCACAGCAGCAGTATGGATGCTATGATGGTGGTGGTGGTGGAAGATGGGAGGTGGGAGGAGGACTTGGGAGAGGTGAAGGAGAAGGGATGAGGAAAAAAGAGTAGGAGAGCGGGGTGAGAGGGAAGGTGAGATGAGGAGAAGAAAGTGAAGAAACAGAAATAAGAGAGCAAGCAAGGGAGGATATGAGAGGAGGTGAAAGGGGGAGGATGGAAGATATGGTGTATAGAAAAGGGTAAGGGGAGTGACAGTGTGAGCTAAACAAAGGACACACAATGAAAAGAAGTGAAACATTTTCATGTACCAGTCTCAGATAATCCCTCGAAATGGCAAGACATGATTCACCCACTGTGTGACTCATATTGCAGATCCTCACTAATGGAGCCAAGTGAACAATTCAGTGGTAACAAACTACAGAAAACACTCACGTCGTATACGTGTGTGTTGCTCACAGTGGCCTTTGACAACCAAACAGATCGCTCGATCATTGGACAGTTCGAGGTGATCACACAGGAGACACGCCCTAGTCTCCTGGTGAAAAGTCATTTCTTCAGCCTTTCTGGCTTTCTGAAGCCAAACTTCTCCCAACAGCATCACGCTGGATCGTACACTTTTCATCATGTGACCCAAATAACGCCTTTTCATTCGATCCGCCCTTCCTGGTGATTGCTCAAGTCAAACTCCACGGTGTCTGTTTGTAAAGCAGGATTTCTGTCCAAAGATAACCCATATGACGTCACAATGACATCATTTTGGTGCAGTTTCTCCTACAAGACAAAGTTTCAAAGTTCCCTCTCATGACAGGTAAACCGATCGTGTGCACACTTGCAACCGTTTCTCAGTCTTACCTCAATCAACACAGACGATGACTTCGAGAAGTTAAAAAGGTCACGACTCAAAGTCGGTTTAATACTTGGAAGAAGAACAATCTCTTCTATTCAGAGACGTTCTTGGCATGTTCCCACCTCATCTAATTTTAGCAATCAGAGCTAAAACTGGATCTATTTACAGCGAGTTTAATCCAACACATGTATCGCTGCACCTTGTTTTGCCTTCAGCAATGCCACAGTTTGTTTGATATGCTTTGACTCTTTGCCAAGATTATTTTTTTTCCAGTCTTTTCCTTCAGGACACACTTCTCAGAGGTTAAATACGTAATCTGTGCAGGGAAAAGTGAGGCAAGAGCTCCAGGAGAGTTTAAGCACAGAGGAGCCAGTCAGGAAAACAATGAGAAAATTGTGATTCTAGTGAATTTGTGATGAACAAATTCCTCTGGAGCCGGAGTGGAGGTATTTTAGTATAAACCTAAATGCCCCTGTGTGCAGCAGCAGCAGCAGCAGTTGCGTGGTGTTGATGGAAAAAAGTTTTATGTCCCAATAAAAGCTGGTTTACAGCAGACTAACTGGGTGTGTATTTATATCTATAAAAATAAAAAAAAAACAGAGGGAGGATTCAGAGGCCTGCGCATGTTTTGTAATTCAGAGAAATGTGCACATGTGTGAATTAAGACGTCCCCTCGAAACAAACGTGTACCCTTAAATGCCCCGCTGGACAGAGCTGAGTTTTACAGCCGGGCAGCGGAAATTTGCTGGTGAATTTAAGCTTAAAATAATCCTGTATAGATTCCTTCTCTAACAGTCAGCTCTCAGTTACAGTTAGCACGTCTGTGAGCTGAGGACAAAACAAAAAAACCAGACTCTTCTCATTTACTCCCCCAAAACTGAAATGAGCCTCCACCCATAATTCCAAAGTGGGATATCAAAGACTTTCATCTCCGACATTTGTTTTTCTTCTCAGTTTTATTTTGAAGGGATGCAGGACCGGGCACCTCTGACCAGTTTCTGTGAGGCTGAACGGTAACAGGACGGGGCTGAAGTTGAGTCCATTCGGGGGCCCAGAGGGATGACTGGGAGACAAATAGACCTAAACTGGTCTCTGCAAACAACCGCCCTGCGGCGACGATACCCGCGGCACAGCTGCCGTTCCCAAAAATGGGAGAGTACAAAAAAAACAAAACTCTGCATTGGTTCTTGTGTGAAAGTATATAGCTGTTATTCAGGATGCAAACCATGTGTTTTCTATGTGTGTATGTGTGTGTGTGGGGGGGTATTTGGGCCGCATGTTATTCTGGTTTGCTGAGCTATAACTGGACAGCAATTCAGAGAGCTCCTTACCGTAACCTCCAACCAAAACACTGGCTCCAGTTTACTGGATTCACCCCACTGTTACTGCCCTGCTATAGACTTAAAAGGGCCAGACTGGGTCATTGAATAATGGCAACCAGATTCAATGCAATGAACATGGCGGCAAAAAAACCTCATTTCAAATAAGTTTTGAAGAAATGTAACTTTAAACAATATGTAGAACAAATTAGACAAATTTTTACAGTCCAAGTCTGTCAGAAATTCACTCTTCCACCATAAATGAGCACACACTGACAGAAAGAAGTAAACATTTAGCATTACAGCAGATCACAAACTAGACCAGACATAGCACGTGTACAAATAAAATAATATGGGAATTCTGTGGCAATTTGGTGGTCAGAGACGTCTAATTGGATGTCGTACAATGACAATTACCAATAAAATCTTGTAATTTTACTAAGAAAAAGCTGAATCTGGTGATTTTACGAGTTGCATAACACTCTGAACACAATGAAAGTAGAAAACATCAGGTTTTCTTCATTCTTTCTGGATTTAATTCAGACTTTATTTGACTTATGGTTGCTTTAAAATTGACCGTGCCATCTGGAAACTTTCCTCCTCACAGAAACTTTATCATGAACTGTTAAACGCACGTAGGAAACGTCTCTCGTTATCTGCACGCCATCACCTCCTCCACCTTTACTTCTCACTCGTATTGACGAGCTTACTTTCTTGTTGAGACTCCTGTGAGTGATGTGGGAAAACATTTCTCTTGCATGGAGCTGTACTCATTTGCCCAAATGTCACAAGAGCGCTCTGTTCCATTTTCAGGACACTCAGAAAGTTTGAAAGTTCAGCAGCTGCCAGAATATTCCCGCTCACCAACTCTCAACAATATAACCAAATATTCAGATTGCCCAGTGACAGCTTGAAAATATTGATTTTTGCGAGAATGCCCAATCTACCCAGTCATGTTCTATGCATCCAACCCTCCTGCAGGGATGCTCGACCACATCTGCTGTCGTCTTGATTTTCTCTGTTCCTCCCAGACTCTGTTTTTAGCCTCGAAGACGACGCACAGCCAGGCAAAGTTCTGCAAGCTTCTCATTAAAGCTTCACTTCAGCATCACAAAATATTTGCATAACAGAATCTTCTGCTCAATTTAAAGTCTGCGGCGTTTCGACCAAAGAACCCCGCGGTTAAGTTCTGGTTTGGTGCTCCTCTTTCTCATGAGCACAGAGTGAAAGATGAATAATGTGCATTGCAAGCTTGAATGCACCACAGTCACTGATGGTGGTGGGACTGATGCTTTTCGCTGTGAACGAAAACTTCTCTGGAAGAGATTGAAAGTGTTCATAAATCACCCCACCCGCATCCTAACCTTCAGCCCGTGTGTGTGTGTGTGTGTGTGTGTGTGTGTGTGTGGACTCGATGCAGACAAGGCCGTGATGACATCGTCGCCCCTGCAGAACAAGTTGGGCCTGTATGACAGAACAGCCGGACCACCCACACAGGCCTACGCAAGCGAGCTCTCTGATACTGCAGGCAGAGGCGCTGAGGCCCGTCTGCTGAATCAATGAGGAAATTTTTACTGAGGCTTTTACTGAGACGAACAAAGAAGTAGCATCGCCACAAAAATGTCGAACATGGGAAACGAGGGTATTTTTTTGAAAGGATTCAAAGCGATTCTGCAAAAATGACAGAGAGAAGTTTAATGTTTCTTTAAATCAAACCGCTTTGTAATTTCTAAACTTTGTGTTGACATTTGTTTTGTGGTAAACACTGGAACACAACAAACTTGTATTTTTAATGCTGAAGATGAGAGACTGTTGAAAAGCCCTTTTTTTTTTTTTTTTAAATCCCAAAGGCTGCAAACTGTACTCTTTGACATCCTCTGACAGTTCTCCATGGTTCTCAAAACAAGGTGGAATTTGAAGCTTTGCATGAAATGAAACCTTGAAGTTTTAGTCCTTTAGCTGACACATTTATCTGGAGCATTCGGGGGGATTTCAGGCTGAATTTACTGCGCTAATTACTACCATGCGCAAAAGCTCGACAGCCGCAGCTTTCCTCAGTTTAGCACCTAATTAAGACCACTTATGTAAATGAAGTCAGTCACAGTTTTCCAATCAGAATACCTAAGGCTCATTTTAAGTACAGATTGCTCATGTCTGCTGAGTGAAACATATGGCAAGCTGCTCATCAGGCTGCGATTGCTCACTGCAGTTGAGCAGAGGCCAGCAGAAGAGGTGTCAACAGAGAGTTTGCAGTTCTGGCATGAATCCTCCTGCTCTGAGATTTATTTTAATGTCATAAGGCAGTAAAAATATAATGAGGCTCTCCACAATTGCTTTAATTTCTGACAGAGAGAATCTCAAATGTAGCACCATCATTAGATATCCTTTCTGACTGTATTTTCAGAGTGAGAAGTTCAGAATTTTGCCAGTTACATATCATCATAAGATCTCTAAAGGCTGCAATGTTTTAGGTTTTTCCATAAAATCTTGTGCTTTAAAAAGGTCCAGCTTGTCAGTTTTAGGGGTTTCTAAATACAGAATATGGCAGAAATAGAACATAATATGCATAACTATGTTTTCATTAGTGTGTAATCACCTGAAAATAAGATTCGTTATGTTTTTGTTACCTTAAAATGAACCTTGTATATTTACAGACGCTGCAGGCCCTGCATGTTGAAACACTGTTTCATAGCACAGAAGTGACAAATCAAACACTGGCTCTGAGTACATTTTTTGTGTGTTTCTCCTTCATGCACAAGGAGAGGGTGATGCTAGAGGGTTGCAATCAGCAACTACACCGCTACAGATTAGCACTGTTGCCATGCATTAAGAAGGTTCCTGGTGTCTGTGTGGGTTTCTTTCAGGTACTCCGGCTTCCTCCCACAGTCCACGCAGACATAACTGATGACTGTAAATCGCCTGTAGGTGTGAAGGTTGATTGTCTTTATGTGTCCGCTCTGTGATGAACTTGTGCAGAGTGTACCCCGCCTCCCCCTGCAGCTGAATGTCAGCTGGGATCAGCTCCTGCTGATGGTGGATGGATGATCATTTGAGTCGGGCTCAAGTCAGATATGTGGCTCGTTGCGCTCATTATGTGTGATTTTGCGCCTCACGATAGGACATGTTCCTGGACCAACATCTGCGATCAACACAGCTCTCTAACATCGTCAGTGTGCTGCTGCTGTGAGTTCTTTGGCCTCTTAAGCGGTGCTTACAGGAGACTGGAATTAACTCTCTCTGACAGAGTTAACATTTGCATTTTATTAACTATGACCTAACACTCACCAGCAGCGTACTGTTTTATTAGCCCTTCCCACAATTCTTCATGAACCTACCATACTGTAGTTAGACAGATAATGCAGAAACCAAGAATCTGAAAATCCTTGGCTTTGAATGCAATGTGGGGTTTTGCAGAATTTTCCAATATTGACATTCTCATCTGGCAGTCGGGTTTGATACAGAGAAACTTTGTTACTGTGAACATGGGACATGTTTTTGAGATGAAATATCATCAAATTGGCACTTTTTGACACATTCAGTCAAAATGCTCAGCGACGCTTGAAAAACACACTCCACGGCGTATCGTGGCTTTGCCAGCTCGGACCTGTTGCATTTGACATTTTGTCCCTCGGTGCTTCTCATTTATCCAAACACCAACGCGGGACTGGAGCCATCAAACTGCTCGAGGTTAGACAAGAGCCTCGGTAATTGTCTGCGGCGTGATCGGTCACACCTCTGCAGTCAGCAGTGTGTTGCGTCTCTGCCTCTGAGACTTTGGTCATACAAGTAATTAAATCCCCTCAATGGGCCGGGCCTGCGAGCTAGATAGAAACCACAGACTCCCTCCCTCCTTCTCTCCTTCCCTTCCTCCCTCCCTCCATCCCTCCATCCATCCATCCCTCTGTCAGCCTCCTCCTCCTCTCCTCTAAACTCGACTTGCAGGCTCCGGCATTCCTTTGGCCTGACTGCATCAAACTGTGCTGAATTATAATTAATTAGTGGTTGGAAAAAAATAGAGACTCGGCTGGCTTAGAGAAAATTATATAGTGTGCTTCCAACGAGTAAAACTTAGAGCGAGTGAAAGACCTCTGCTGCTGGCGAACAGAAAAACACACTAACTTTAGTCTCTTCAAAGCCGCCATCGCAGCAGCATCTGTACATACTCACGGACAAAAAAGAGGAAAGAACACATTAGAGGAGAACCCTGTGAATCCCCTTTCAAAACATTTTTATTTAAAGATCTCTGGTGACCCGCATGATAACCAAACTGCTGTTCACAGCAGAATCTGACACAAAATAGAGCTTCACTTCATCTTGACTCAGATTTTAAAGTTAAACAATAAAGACTGTTTTGGATAGACGCTGCCTGAGTTGATATTTTGATTTCATCTAATCGATTCCAGACTGCTTAAAAAAATAAAAAATAAAAAGATGTGTTGTGTTCATGCTTCATTCACGGTCTGAAGTGACCCTGAAATGTGTCGACAGTTTCCGTCTGTTTGGTTTATATAAAATTTGTCTTTATTCTGAATTTGTGTGCAAATTATAATTTTTTTTATTATTATGCACCTGTTTCCTCTTATGAATCCATCCAGGTCATATTGAGTAGAACATTGGCTGGCTGATATTTTCAATTTTTCGTTTAAAGCCAACGATTGGTCCAGTAAAATCAGCTGTAAAACGGATGAGTAGCATTGCGATGGAATTACGTGTCTGGGAATTCGTATAGGCGGGGACTGTTTGTTCCAAAACAGATTAGTTTAGTTTTGAAGGCCAGAAATTTCAACATGCTGAAGCAATCTTTGAGTCACTGGTATTGATTCACACCCTCTTCAACTCCCACAGGTATATAAATGATGTTGACGCTGTGCTATACGGCTCACCTGTTCCCTTTGAATGGATCCACATGATCTGGCTCCGACCTCAGCAGGTAGAGCCGTTAAGAGATGAGTTTGAGATCAGCACTGCGTTTGGGCAAATGTAGGTCGAACCACTATGACTGTTTGAAGCAGATCCGTTCCCTTCACCTGGATTCATCAATCTCCTGTGGCGTGATTAGATTTGCTGCATCCCTGAACTCCATGCAGACTAACTCATAACAGCTGATGGCTTTATAAAGAAAAATTCATGTGGAAAAGTTAGAGTTGTGCTGTGACCTAAAACTTTACTGTAGCTAATTGATAAATGCTCCTATATGGAAGTTACCTGATTTACAGCTACCAACATGTGAAATAAGTGAATATATAATAATGCATATTGTTCTTATCATCCCATATTATGTTTATGGACACGTTATGTACCCGACCTAACTTAACTTACCACAACATCTACCAGTGAAGGCACATTAAGATACACGAGAATCCAGAAGTGGCAGCACAGGAGCACCTACAGGTCACTGAAAAAGTGGCAGTATGTGGCAAATTAGGAGTAAGAACAGTCTGTTCCTCTTCATAGTCTTCATTTGCATAAACATCAATTCCACCTCCATTCCAATATCTGGCTGCCTGACTCAATTTATATCAAGATTCAAGTGGAAATCATGATCAAATGTCATATTTTCTGAAAGCATAGATGTATCCAATGTAGTGTTGAGTGTAAACAAACACGGATGCCTCAAATCAGTAATACTAATAATGCAAGGTAAAGATACGTATTCCAGCTGTGGACATGTTTGACTGTGACTGCACATATTATTTATATAACTCTTTAAATGAGGCTAAGACACACTGTTGGTTTAGGATACAAACCACATCACAGTGTCTCATAACACTGGAGAAAGAACACATTACCTCGTCGTTTTAACACCAGTATCTAGGTCTCTTGACGTCAAACACATTCTCTTTTTGGACACACACACACTTCAAGACCCCTTAAGCCAATCAGGCATCAAAGCTGATGTTCGTCTTCCAAACCTCAGCTGCTCTGAGAAAGATGCTGACAAAGACTCTAATGCAGGATGACCTAAATTACTTTGAGGCGAGCCCGCTCAAAGTCATGAAAAATGTATCACTGCATCTCCATCCGAGTCTAATTTAGCTTTGCTGGGTAAACTTCTATATGTCACAGCTGTTTAAGTCAGTGCTGGAAAGTTGTCAGGCAGCTAGAATGACTGACAACTGTGATGTCTGGAAAGATTAAAGATTTAGAGTTTCTTTGTTGAGATGACAATGAGTATTATTTTTTTATGCCTTTTATGCTCATAAGAGAGCAAGAGAAAAGTCATGACCTCGATTTTGATGCAAAGATTCAATCTTCATTTAATTAATTAAATATTTAGTTTAAAGTCAAAAAACACAAAACTGACAAAACTGTAGTATTGTTCAATAAAGATAAGATATTTTATGGCTTGGTAAAAGAATATTCGACGTTTAAAATCAATGCAAAACTTTGCTAACTGAAAACTAAAAATTAATTAGCTTGAAATCATTTACAAAATGAAATGTGCATCCTTGGAGGAGAAATAACAGAAGACAAATGAATCCAAAGATTGTAACCAGGTACTTTCCACGTCTGTTTATGACCAGCGAAGGTCACAACAGGGTGAGTGTATGTGGGGGTGTTGAGGGTAAAGAGAGCACAAGAGAGCCCTGTTAGTACCAACTGAATACAGACCATTCAAGGCGAGTCACGCAGGCGACAAACACAGGTATTTATTCAGGAGTTTATTTATCCAGTTTAATATGTTTCCAGCGTGGGACTGAAACCTTGTCCTACCTCTTGTAAAAACGCTGAGCGATGATAACGTTAGGACTTGTTCAGGTCGGCGCACGCTGCTGTGACTCCTTGTGGGGTCAAAGCTGTCTAATCTCTATGAGTGAAGGAGCCCTATAGGCTCTATGTGCAGCAGGAGAGTATCCACCACAGGCCACACACACAAAGTTATATTTATCCCCCCCCCCCATGTCTCCAGCTAGTTTTCCTTTCGTCGCAAGGTCTCTGAGGCTCTTTTCAAAGTGGCTGTAAATGCTCCTAGTGTAGCCCTGCTCCCTAATAACACAGGATTTCTTTTTATTCTGAAAGTCACCTCTGTATATCTGAATCACCGCCTCCACCCTGCCCCACCCTGCCCCCAAAACAGTATTCCTGTTTTATGTGCTCTAATATATCAAACCTTTCAACCTTTCTTTTTTTTTTTTTGCCTCGAGTTGCATTTTTTCACAACTTCTTCATTTCTGACCTTCTGCTATCCTGTCACCGTTTCTCAGGGGGACGGGAAATCATGTCAGATTTATTAGAAATATCAGTTGTGTAATGCACACCTGGTATGTTAGAGCTGGTATCTACTGCATGATGTCATATGTGTGCATATCTGCATGTTTATGAGTCACGGTGAAGAGCGGGTTGTGGCAGTGCTTAACCCAACTAAGGACGTCTTTACATCGAAAAAGGTTTAACTGATTGAATATATAAAAAAGAAAATATCTGAATAAAATAGGGTTCATTTTAGTGTTATTAAAGTCCAGTGTGTAGGACTTAGTGACATCTAGCAGCTGCAGGTAGGCGCCCTGTTGTTCAATCACTCCTTCCTCGCGTGAAGGGGAAACTATAATGGCAGCGAAATACACAGAAAACTCAAAAGACCCAATGTAGAGCCGTAGTTTGTCCATGCCGGGCTACTGTAGAAAATGACGATTCAAACATGGCAGACTCTGTGGGGGAGGACCTGTCGCTATAAAACGCTCATTGTAAGGTAGTAAAAACATAACTATTCTTATTTCAGGTGATTGTACACCAATGAAAACATATCTGTAAATATTATATTCCATTCTCTGTAAATATAGGCTCTGAAATCTTACACACTGGACCTTTTTAATTTGTGACTTTCTGAAACATTTGCAGCAGAAACTGCAGAAACTGAGAGAGAAGCAGTCGAGTTGTTTTGGTGAAATAAGCAAAAGCCAAAAAAACAATAAGACCCTTATACTTGATCCTACAATGATCCAAAAACTTAGACTAATATTAATAAGAATTCACACCTCCCTCATGCTGAGTTCCACTGGTGAGTTTTAATGTTTTATGATGATACTAATGATAATTTACCTTGACAGGGACAAAATTCTGAGGAAAGGCCATAAATACCTGAAGCATTTGTCAGTCCAAAAAGAGAGAGACTGCAGTTAATTCACTCGCTTTTCCCCCTTTTGGTCACACTCTTGTTGATCTAGAACTCGGTCCTATACATGAGAAAATAAGCTAAATTCCTGAAAATCTGAGTGAAAATGAAAAAGAAAGGAGTGAGGCTGCTGATTGACGCGGTAAAGACGAGTGTTGGTACATTCGGCCTTGAAGTGTGTGTGTGTGTGTCGTGCTCAGTTTCTGGAGGACGGTGTTTATGTTAAGCGGAGAGCCTTTTCTCGAGCAGTGATTAATGTGGTGTCCCCGAATGCCACGGCTTCCACATCACAAAGATAACGGTTTTCTGCCTCCTGTCAAAGTCCCGGCCCGGGAAGGAACTGAAAAGTAAAAAAAAAAAAAAAGGAATCTGGGTTTTCACACAAACACTTACAGGTATGTGCTGCTGGCTTCTGTCCACAGAAACCCAAATGCATTTGTAAAACACACACACACACACACACACACACACACACACACACACACACACACACACGCACACATATACATACATGGATATGAACTGTACATGCACACACACACACACATATATATCGTGCTCTCTATCTGTCTCTTTCTGTCACACACAGTGAAAGTCATGGCTTTCATTTTCCATTGTGCGACGGGTGACCCTAAATATTTACACTGCTTGGCAGAGGCAGTGCCCGGGGATTTGAGTCTGGGTGAGCAGTGAGCTCCCATTACGGAGAGACAGGGGCCAATAGTAGCTGTGAATATGTCGTGTGTTTATTTGTGTAACCAGCCAAGTGGAGTTAAGCACACTTCATACTGTGTGCTTCATTGTCGATCGCGTGAAACTACACTCTGACTTTCAAATTCTTATCTTTGACTGTATAAACATTCTTGGTACATGGTGATGTCTGCCTGTTGTATCACTGACTAATGTTGGACCCAGTCTTTCCAGTCCAGACTAGGATACACACAGACAGCCAGACTGGGAAACTGTGCCAAAACCATGTGTCAGCGTCACTACGCCAACCTCTGCGCTTTGAACAGCATTAAAGCCCTATGGGCGATATTGACTTACAGCTCATCTCTTACTGACTGATTGCTGATTATTCTGTGAACATTTATGATTGGAGTATGCGTCCCTTATGACTTGAGAGGCTTCAACGCTATTGCACTAAGGCTTACTTCTCAGCAGACAGAGGTTGATCTTGGACCAGTCTGTGAGACCTCAGATTATGTTGAGTAAAATCGTGGTGTGGCCTAAGGGATGGCAACATCGTACAGTCTATCCACCACTTTGGTCCAGACTGAAATATCTTGGCCTCTATCGGATGCACTACCACAACATTTTGGACAGATTTGAAATCCTTGAACTTTTCATCCATGACCACTGTTGGGTCAAAACATGAATGTGTCCAATACTTCGGTTTGTGACTAAATACCTGCAAAACTAACGACATTACCATCAGCCTCAGCTGTATTTAAGGCTCATCTGCAAATGTTAGCATGCTAAACTAAGATAGTGAACACATACCTGCTAAACATGATCATGTTAATGTTGTCACTGTGCGCACGTTAGCAGGCTGGCTTTAGCATTTGGCTTACAGCCTCACAGAGCAGCTGGATGTAAATCATGCTGCAGAATTGTCCAGTGTGGTCGTAATCTTTTGGCTGAGCAGGCTAAACAGAGCTAAGATCACCTGAAACAGAAAGGCCAGTGTCTTGAACTCATTTTAAGAGTTGAGATAAGAAGATTCAAAACTACAGGAACTAATTATTTTTAAAGCATTAAGATAAGAAAGCTATAAGATGTCTCTGCTGCCTTGGATCTGATGCCGGTTTCACCTTCACGTTCTGCTGACTTTTAGCAAACTGTATTTCTGTGGAAAGTAACCAGCCAGATGTCTATTCATGGCAGTCTGCCACAGGACACGGTGTATGACAGAGGCTAAGAGGACAGGAGCTTTGCCAGGACACTTTTCACCCTCTCAGGATGTTGAAGCCAGGCTTCGACAATGTCTCACTCATGCCAAGAGTCAGTGTGTGCACATTCAGGCTCGCAGTCTGCATCATTTCTGCAGTGTTCCAGAGTTATTCCTGCGTGACGCAAGAGTCCTTCTCCTAAGACTTGAAATGCTGAACCCAATAACAAAATGACTCCTCTGTGCCTCTTTTTCTCTGATATAATTTGCTTGAGTTTTATTGGTGTTGGCCTGTCTGGGCTTCTGTGCTTGTGGAGAGCTATTAACTTTAACAGGGCTCAGTCAGGCTACTTTGTCTAGCAGAGAGTGAGACAGACAGACTGGTGGGCAGATAGGCAGAAATGTCATTAGACAGCGAGACAGGGAGGCAGACAGCTAAAGCACATCTTACTGTACAACATAAATCACTTAACAGACCTTTTAAAAAGATACGAGGTGGCTCTTTCCACCGGTATCTGCGACATGTAAATGTTTATTTTACAGTTGTGGCTGAGGCCTGTGAATGCAAGCAAAGCTGAAATTAAACCCTGAGCTTGTAACGCGCTCGGTTAGCAGTTTTCTTTTCCTGGGAGAAATAATTATCAAAATCTGAATGAATTACATCAGGAATGAACACTCTACATGCCCTGAGAGCTTTCCACTCTCTTTCAACGTGCATTTAAACAGACTGATTCAATATTTGCCAAATCTGTCTCACATATCCGTATGAGAGTCACATAGTTACATTCAGACACAAAACAATCCGACAGTTCCTTCGATTTTCTCTGCACTTTTGTGATCAGGCAAGAAAATGTCTTTCTGCTTTTGCAATTCCTAAATTCAAGTTCATTCATGCTTCACTGTTGTGTGCACATTCCTCTACAAAGTGCAATACATCAGAAGTGACACGAACCTGCACATTGTCAGGAAAAAAGGAGAATTCGCTTCCAAAATGTGAGACTGAATGATCAAAGTGCTAAAGGTGTCAAGCAGGTGCTACAACAAAACCGAGCCAACAAAGCGGTTTGGGATTACACTCATTGATTGCTTCTCTGATGATTTTTGATCATTTGCCGACGAGTTCTCCATCTCCACCTCGTTGTGGCGAGGCTCCCCTCTTGTTGTCTATGTTGGAGCGCTGTCTATGCCGACCTGTTGGTTCTCAGCCAGCTGCTGAGTGAATGAGGACTGACTCACCCTGCATTTGGCCCATTGTTCCCTCACCGGGGGCCTTGGATTGGAGAGCTTTTTGTTGGCAGCTCCTGACGCTGCCGCCCGGTCAAAGACATCTCTCCTGGGCTGTTGTAGACCATCTGTTTGCCCCCCTGTGCTAAGGAAGGCCGTCACCTCGGCAGTGCAGCTATGTGGCATGTGTGAAAGGACGATGTACAGAGTGACCACATGGGGCCTGAAATCAGACAAATTTGAATTTTCTGGTAACGAAAGGACAAATCTTTTTGGCTGGAGACCACAGGCCGACATTTAACATGTTTCACAGGCTGCTGGCCCTAAATGGTTATGCACTGTGAAGAATTTCAGTTTTCGGTTATTTATAGATTCCTAAATTAGGTGTAAATTTCATTGTTTTTCATTTCCACAAGCATCTGCAAAGTAACAAGGGAGCCAGCTTCACTGGAACCACAGCTACTTCATACTGTAGTCATTTATTAAAGGAGGACCAACAGTCTGACTCAATAAGGTCACCCCACGGTGCTGTCTCTTAATGAGAGTTAAGAGTGTGATTTCAGTAGTCTTCTGATGCCCCATCAAATAAGAGACGTGCAAAATAGATGCTGTTTTTGTAGAGCTGTGCAGAAAATCATTGTCTTGATGCTTATTTGTAGGGAAATGGTGTCTTTTATTTTCTTCAAATTACTGTGATGCTTCACTTCCATAAAGCGAGCGACTGGTGCAGAAGAGGCAGAGCTGACTCGACTTATATTGTCTAATATGAGAAATAAAGGATGCTACACAAACATCCATCACTACTCTGCAGTGTTTCTACGACTCCTGGATCTCAACGTGCCCAGCTTTGGTTGGTTACAGCACATAACTCCTTCCAAAACAGCTGAAGTCTCCAAACCAAGTTAACATTACAAAGCTAAAGTAATGGAGTTCCCAATTAACGCCTTCCTAAAAATGGCACTAATTGGACTAGCTGCAATCTAAACTACCTGAATCTGATGCCGCCCAATTCGCAGCAAGCTGGCTCAATGAATCAACTTCAAGTGACTAAGAAGACAATCTGGTCCCAGATCAGCGAATCCCAAACTCTACGTGAATACCCCCCTCGGTGCTGGGTGCCCACGATGGAGTTGGTATAGTGGGTGGGGTGGCCAATGAGCTGTGGGTGGGGGGGTGATCGTGCTGGTCCAGCACAATAGCTAATCCACGGACTAAACACTCAAAGCCCGGATCTGTGGGCTCTGATCCTGGCTGTGTGAACAGTAGTCACGACTTGGGGGGACGCTGGATAAACAAACCAGTAAACCCCCCGCTAACACTCACAGCCACATTGCTCCACATTTAAACCTCTGCAAGTGTTCAGTGATAGGCAAAATGAAGAATGAGACTATTTACAGAGTCTGCTCTCTCTCTACCTTTATTAACTTCATCTACCTGCAGATGTTTTTGTTCTCCCAACAAAAGGAGCAACGATTGTTCAGTCAGATGGTGTGAAAATGTCTTACTTTCTTTTTTTAAGATAAATCATTAGAGTGGTTGTGTGAATTATGTGTTGGGGCCTAAAATGAGGTATTGACCTACTTCCAGTGGGTCCCCACCTAGCATGAAAAATGCTTTATTATTCTCTGCCCAAGGCAAGAGCCAATATTCAAGTTTATTAAAAAAAAAACTTTAGTTAGGAAGAAGTCATTACCCAAACTTTTCTTATTTTGACAAATAATGATCCAAGATTTCATTTTTAAAGCTGCAGAAGGCTAAAGTGAGGTATGTTAGGTTAGGACACACAGGTAACAAGAGTCTGCTCACTCTTTGGTTCATTTTGGTATAAATAAGGACATGTTCCAATAATCGGGTTCATCTGGTTCTCCATCATGTACCCAACGTTCAGCAGACTTCTCGGTTTTACCTGGTGCTGTCAGTCGCTCTTGTAATGACATATTTTGGCTGTTGCTTGGTTAATGTGCTCCCTTCAGTGTCTGTAATCAAAGAGATTGTCACAGAAAGGAAAGACAGTTGTGAGCTGAAAGGCACCTGAGGGATTTGTTGGTTAGACTTAGGTAAGACACACATCTTCACACAGTGACAGACATGAAAACAAGAGAGTGACCCCGTTTAGTGAAGCTACACAGCGGGCGCCCTGATTTGTTTTGGTTATGTGCTATAAATTATTTTGTAGGTTTTGTGTATTTCAGACGTCATTTTGTGTCGTATGTCACCGTCTCTGACTCCGATGGCCGCCTGAAAAATGTTAAAGAGCCTTTGTTGTATGAAAGGTAGGACCCCAGGCTGGCTCCATGAAGCCCCTCAGTCACCCAGCAGCCCCCCCACTCTCATGAAGCCCTCTCAGGTTGTTTGCTCAGGCTGTCGCTCTGAAGACAGCCCACTCAGTTTGGATGTTCTTTTCCCAGGCGAGAGCTGCCGGCTACATGTTTGCTTTCCCTCCACTCTCAAAGGCCACATTCACCTCAGGCCCCGAGGAGAAAGGGAGCACGGTATATGAAAGTATGCAGGCCATAGCGGGCAGCGCTACTTTGAAACTAAGTGCCCGTTTGGTATGTGCAGGCAGGCGAGTTGTCTTGGCGCTTTTATTTATTTACTTTTTTATGTGAGGGGCGCTTACATTCCTTATAAATCATGATGTGTTTCAAAGGTCTGAGTATCTATCTATCTATGGGAAGCAATACGAAATGAATGACTAATTTTCACGTCTTTAAATATTCACAGCAGAAGCTGCTCTCCTCTCTGACGTTCGCCTGTTTTGTTCATCCGCCGACAACATCAAAGAAACGAGCTCGAGTCGTGCATTTCTCTCTCCTCACCCTCTGAGTCATTGTAGACCCTTAAGATGAAAAGTGGAATAAAAGGTTAAAAAAAATCTGCAGTGATGAAGGTGCTTTCTCCTCCTCTCTCTCTCTCTCTCTCTCCTCTGTGTTCAGCAGAGCAGGCAGCCAGGGGAGTCTTGTGCAGTGATTAATTAGCCAAATGCATTAACACCTTTAACACACAAACCCGGCAAATGTAATTAGTGCAGAGAATTAGCAGAAGTCGGTTAGATTATCTTGTCGTAGCTTGTTATGAAAGTTTAGAGTTTAGAATAAGCCATTACTCAACCCGCCTAAATCCCCACCCACTGTAGTACAACGAGACTGCACGTCTGAGTCATGCAGTGAGTCTGATGGTTTTAGTTCCAACAAAACACCTGAAGAATATTTGCATGTGTGCTGATGACGAATGTTTGTGGGAGTTTTAAAAAGGTGTTAGTGGTTGATTTTGGGTGTATTCTGGTCGTGAATCAGGTTTCTCTCCTGATAAATCAAACAGTTTACAGCTCAGTCTCGTCGGGCACGGCCATGCCATGTTACGGCTGCGACGTGGCTGTTCGCCCAAGGTTCTCAACAATGATTGTGATTCCACCTGAAGCACTGCGGCACATTTCAGAACGTCGGTCTATTTTTGATGGCGCAGCACAGAGCAGATCGACCCTGTGCAGACGTCTGATCGTAAAAGCGGCCAAAAAGGGAAACGATTTCAGTACGTAGCCAAGTTAGCCATGATAGAAGAACATAAACTGAGGAAAATGACCAAGTTTAAGTAAGTTAACAAAGTCTGGCAGGCAAATTGCTTCTGGTGGGGTGTGAAGCTGCAGACCAAAACAGCGTCAAGGCCACAAAATCACAGAGCCGTGCCCGGTGGATCCACAGGTTGGTGCCACAAAATGTCCAATTGTTCAGCAGATTTTTCTACTGTGGACCTGGAAAAAAAAACTAAATATCTGAGAGAGCGGTGCAGAATATGAAGCAGTTTTTTAAGCAAAAACAATGACTAAAAAAATAGTTTTAAAAGTTACAGCAAGAAAGCAAAAAGAAATCTGACAGCAGACATCTGACAGAAAACAATGAAGCCAGTCCAACATTTTTACTCCTAATAAAACTCACTGGCAATCAAACTCCTGTCAGTCTGACTGTATGACAACATGATTCATCCCTTCTACTGTGAGCAACAGAAAATGACTAATATGTGTGTGTGTGTGTGTGCTTCAGATGTCTTTATCGGCGCTCACACACACACTCAGGTGGACTGCATAAGAGCGCATAGCGTGTATTTGTGTAACTACTGCCAAACACACACACACGGACAAACTATACTATTAGTGTCATCCTATAGAGCTGTCTGTGTCTCTGCCTCTTTGGATAGACGAAGCTCTTCCAGGAGGTTTTTGTAAATCAGTGACAGCAGCAGCAGCTGACGGGGGACGAGCTCAGTTGTGTTCACTTTGGTTGAGTAAACACTGAAGCTGTGAATCAGCCACAGACACAGCAGGGTGATTTTTATGAATACTGAATTATTATCACATTGTTTTTAAGTCAGTCTGGGAGTTCAAGTCGTTTTCCATTATTGTGACCCAAACGATCCAACTACACTAAATCTGAACACTCGTCTCCGTTTATGAGGTAACATCAGTGTCTTTCACCCGGTTTGTGAAGACTGAACCTCGATGTTTGTTTGATTTTGTCTTGTAAATGAAATGATTTGGTTCATCTGTAAAAGTTTTTAATCTGTTCTTGTGGAAATATTTGAATTTGAAGAAGAAATGCACAGTCTTGTAAAGATTTTAGTTTCCCTCCTGCGGCTGCAAGGTCATGAATTCCTGAGGCGCCTCTTCACTGAACCTTTTCACACAACATTTAAAAAGCATTGTTCAGTTAACCTGGCCGACTGGACCTCTTTTACTCTGCTATTTTGGTCTGTTCTTCACGCAGCTTCACGCACGGGGCGTTTTATTTTGAAAACTGACCAGATTCTTTGTGCTTTTTCTGTCTCTGACTCCTGGTCGGCTCAATTTGCTCTGTGCTGCTTGATGCTTGATGATCTGTCAAAAAATAGATGTCACTTTAACGGATGCTTCTGAAACACGCTGCAGCGCTTTGAGTGGAATCACAAGCATTTAAGTTATTAATGACACCTGTGTTTCTCAGCCTGTGACAAGTCAAAATGGCTGCAGTTCTATATGAGTCCTACAGGTGGAAACAGGTGCAACACAGTCTGCACACGCTCAGTCCTGTGAAGAGGTTTAATTAGGGGAAGTAGGTGAAAACACCTGTACACATAGACAGTGAGTGTGTTTGGGATTTAGCGAATGCTTTACTCAGGTTAAGAGGCTGACAACAAACAAAAACTGGGCAGACTAGCTCGTCACTGTGTACACACACATGTCCAGGAAAGAAAATGGTTTTAAAATTGATTTATTGTGTGAAATACAACAACAGTGATCTTCTGCTGACAAGTCAAGAGGAGGGTTTAAGTGGCTTTCTCAGTGATTCATGGACAAACTCTCAAGGCCTGAGCATTGGTTCACGTTCTCTCGTTAAACTCGTGTTAGCCTGCAGCCTTATGTTCGGTGCAGACTCACTGCAGCAGGCGACTTCACTGATTAGATCCTCTCTGTCGTGCTAATCAATAAAAATCACCTGGTGCTGTGTTTGTGGTTTGAGTGAAACCTTCAGATTCGCCTCTCTCCTGACCGGAGAACGGGGAACATGAATCAGAGTGGGGAAAACAAGCTGTGTGATGTGGCCACTTTGCTTCCCAGGTATCACTGTCTCTCCTCAGCAATAGCTGATTTCAAGGCAGGTTTTTCAAAACAAAACACTTCCTCCCGGCCACCACTCGCTCTGTGTTAAGAGACATTGTGGCTGTGCAGCTATTTCTGCCGGCCTCAGAATGGTGTGCACAAACAGAATGGCTGCGGACAAAGGGCAGCATGCAGTGAAGTGCAGGCTATAATGAGGCAGATGTCTGGCTATTGGGAGCCCACAGCAGGCGGAGGAGGAGGTGGGGGACACATCCCTGCTTTTGTTGGTGGGGTTCACCCTCTCTCTCTCTCTCTCTCACTCCTTTGCCTCTTGTGGCCTCTCACTCTTTCTTCCTCTCTTACAAACATGTGAACATGCACACGTGAAAACACACACACATACACACTCCCCCTCACACCTCCCCCACCTCCATTGGTTTTAATTATCCCACTCCAAATCCGCCGCTCCATTAGTAGCTGTATAATAGTGCCCTCCCCTCCCTCCCTCCTTCTACCTCCCGAGCTCCTCTCCATTCAAGTCGGGGAGAGAAGCTGCCCTTTGAGCCCCTGTCAGCCTCGTTGGCCGGGGTCTCCAGGTTCTCACATTCCCTCTCGGCCAATCAGAGCCCTGCACTGAGGCAGGGCCCAATTAGATGACAGCGTCCTGCCAGAGGAGAGGAGGCGAGAAAAAAAAAAAAAGCCAATCGCTGTGATTAATTTATTCAGATTCCCCCCGGGGACCGTCTCTCCTGGAACGCACCCCATTTTTATGTACCCTCATACCCAACACCTCCTCCTCCACCCTCCACCCTCCTCTTCATTCTTTTATTGCGTTTGTGAAGAGTGATAGAAGAATGCAGAGTATTTCTTTTTCAGGCACTTTTAATATGTGCCCCCCTCTCTCTCTCTCTCTCTCTCTCTCTCTCTCTCTCTCTCTCTCTCTCTCTCTCTCTCTCTCTCTCTCTCTCTCTCTCTTCACTCCCCATTTTATCCTCCCCCTCCTCCTCTCAAGGTAATTACAGAGAAGTCTCAATAGATGGGAAATTCATGTCTTTGAGCCCCAGCCATATGATGTATGAGAGAGAGGCTGGTACAGAATTAAAGGAAGGAGACAGAGAATAGGGGGACGGCAGGAACTTGAACCCGCAAGTGTTATTGTGCTCAAGCCGAAGGGGCCAAAACATAGTATCCATGGTAAATAAAACAGAGAGCTTCTTCAGGCCCCTCAACAACTCCCTCCCTCCCCTCCTACCTCCTCCCCCTCTCCTCCCACCACCCCTTTGCGACCTGTTGCTTTCTTCCAGCCACCATTGTCCCCAAGTGTGAAGTGGGTGACATCACCGTTTCCTCTTGTAAACAGGTGTGATGGTTCCAGTGTGCGCCTCGGGGGCTCTTGTCTCTTTTCAGTGCGTGGGTTCCATTTCACCTCATGTCCCTCGACGCGGCTAGGGCCGCACTCACCCCCAACCCAAACCCCGCTGCCCCCAGCCCCTTTACTACACCTCCTGTAAGCGCAAACACCGGGAGATGTGCAGAAAATGTCTAAGAGGTTTATTTCAAACTGACAGATCCACCATCTCCTGACAAAACGATTGCTGGCATGAAGACAAGGCTCGGTGTATTAGAGATTCTAGCTGTATTGTGGTGCACACGGTGTAACCATCTGTGTCTCTGTCACGGAGTGACAGCATCAGGTGGCTTAATGGATAGTGTTTGAGAATTCAACCTTCTGAGATGAGGGGGAACTTTTCACAGGAAGAGCCAGCTGTGTCTGCGCTCTCCTTTGAGACTGCAGGGTTCAGTCAAAATGCTGCAGTTTTTTTTAACACAGCTGCAGTGCATTGTGGGGGTTGCAGGCAGAGCAGCACACCTACAAGGTGTTGATGGTCACTACAGACAGCTCAGTCACATTGCATTACATCAGAGTCAAGCTAACAACAATGCTTATTAACACCAGGGCTAAATACTGAAGCCCGTTGATCAGAGGTTATTAACCACATCATTTTTATACAGATCACATCTTAATATCAGGTTTAATCGGCAACAGAAGACATCCTGTGTGATCTGACAACCGATCAACCAACCAGCTGCTGACATAAAGTTCAAAACACAGAGCGCAGCGTAGCCACGCCAACACCTCCAACGTTCAGTCATCAGGCAGTTCACTGTTTTAATCCTCCACTGCTGCAGCTTCAGCTCACAGTAGCATGCATGAGTGCAGCAGCTACGTCTTAGTGTGTTTCATGGGAACAATAAGCTGCGATTTACATGTATTTACAATAAATATATGACACATGTCAGGTGTGATTGGTTACCAAGCCACGATTTTACATCCTTCCAGGTCACAGGTCATTTATTTTAACTTTGCTACCTGCCCGTCACTGTCAGTCATCCCACTGTGCTCGTCATGAGATTCACCGCTTCTCCCAGCTTACCATGTCCTCTGCCTACACCTTGAGAAAGCCCCATCAGCACACCAGAACTACACCGAAGTATAAGAACAGTCCGTATCCCAATTATTTATTCTTTCCATTCACTAAAGAAAATATATGCTCAGGATCAGACATCTGCAAAGAATATGCTCTGTTTTTGTAAAACTGGATGTTCAGCCGGTGTGCTGCTGTGAGTTTGATGTTTGGTCCACACAACACACACACACACACACACTCTGTGTCTCTCTCCTCTGTGATTCCTGTCACTCTTGACTCTGTTATCCAATGAAGCAGAAATACCATTAAAAGCTGGATTCTTATGTCAAGTTTTCATTTTCTTCACATCGCACACACACACACACACACACACACACACACGGAGCTGAACTCTTTCTCCATCTACCATGTAAGAGCCTGCCACCCATCTCCTGGAGACCCGGGCACACACACGCATTAACCTCTATTAATCAGAGTGTCTGTAACCGTGTCCTGATGATTTATGCATCCGGATGGGCAACCGTGCTCTCAAGGCAAACTCTGCACTGACAACAATCCACAAGGGATGATAATTAGCCGGGCACTTTCACAGTTAATATAGCCGCCTCATTAGGCGTGTAAAATAACATCACATGTGCTTTTATCTGCGCACAGAGCTGACACGGTGACGTAATTTGGTTTTGATCTCAGGGCGTCACATTGCCTAGCGCTGCAGTCGATCTCCACTGTTGATGACGGGGCTTGATGGTTGATGATGGTTGCTTCTGATGTTGTGGAAGGTTTGGGGCTCACTAAGAAATCACAGAGGCTTGAAAGCATCGGCAAACTGATTCAGATTCATCAGCGCATAAGTGTTCGACTTGAGAGTTTACAGCAACACTCCCATCTTGTTTCCTCAGTATGTTTCCAGCTCTTCCCAGGAGGGACGTGACGAGTGCATGATTCATTGTCATGAAAGCGAGATAAACACACATCAAACGAGTGTTGGTGGAGTCGCGCTTTTCCCACCTCTGCTCCAGCTGCAGAGATGGACCGTCACGCTGTAGCTCAACAGAGGCAGTTACATATTCATCCAAGACTGAATTAAACAGCAGCACACAGGTGATAACGCCTCTCCACCAAAAGTTTGACAAAAAATGAGAGAAGTTTAACCGTTTACACTTGTTTGCAGAATGCAATAAATGGATTTAACATAATAACATTTAACATAATTCTTGATTCTCTGAAATCAATGCTCTCTCTTTCAGGAACACTCACACAGTGTCTCTATCCGACAAAAGGCATGACACACATGCTCTGTAATCACTCGGAGGTGCTTGCCAGCACTCCTTTCTGCAGCATTTTGTTTGCATATTGCAACTTTTCTTGGCACCTGTCAATCAGTGGAATAATGTTGAACCACTGGCAAGAATGCATCACTGGCAATGCTCATGCACAAGCTGCAAACAACACTGCTCTATAGCCGTACTACAAGTCCAAATCCTTACAGCACTAATAGCACGGTGACAAAACCTCCTGCATTTAAAATTAGACAGAAATAAAAGAACTGATATCAGAACTAAAAGAACTGCCCCTTTCAGAAGCTGTTTTATTACTGACGTAGCTGGTTGAGGTGGAGCTAATTGTTTTAAGATGAAGGTGATAAATGAAAGTTATTCAAGCGTTACTCTACCACAAACATCCAGAACAGCTTCAGTGCTGCCAGGCACAGATCGTACAAGTCTCAAGAACTCCTTTCTTTCTTCCAGGAGATTTTCCCTGGGTTTAATTTGAATATTTTGATGCTTACCTTGACTTCCTTTTTCATTTGCTATGTGATCATTTTCATAAAAACGACAAAGAAGCAGGAAGAGGCCGCACAACGATGCTGAATGTGAGTCATCTGGGTCTTTAAGTATTATTGTTTGAAAGAGCTTCAGCTAACTGTGATGAAGTGGGCTGATTATCCGGAGGTGAGAAATGTTTTAGAAACACTAACAGATGTCAAGAATCTGCTCGCTTTTGTTTTAGGGCCAATTCCATTTGTTGTGCAACAGCTAAGTTTATATGTCTTAATAGATTTACTTATGGGACACATACACAGATGCTGACAGATAACACAGACACACACACACACACAATCACATGAAGAATCCATTATGGGCCCTGAACAAAGTGTGGCTTTTCTCTTTGTAGCCAGATTCCAATTTGCTCAAACCTATAATCAACGTCAAGGGCTGTCTATTTGTTTTCTGCGCTCGGCCTCATCCTGTTTTAATGTTCGCTCAGAGAGACAATTGTCACACATAAAAAGAAGGCTTGAATGTCATTCGCACCATCATACTTTCATTCTTCCCCCACGATGAGAGAGAATCCCCCGGGGTATTCATTAGTCAACCCACAGGCCCCCGTCGCGCCCTCCACATCTTTCTCTCCGTCCCCCCTCTGCTCGTCACATAATTGCAGGGCTCCACAAATGGCTCCACTTTGAGTCCATATTGAGCAACGTGTTTTACGAGAGCTTGTCAGTATTATTGATTTGTGCTGAGACACAGCAGACGGTGTGAATAATACCAATAAAGCAGCGATTTAAAGAATAAGCAGAGCAGGTGGGGGTGGGCGTCACACAGCATGAGATGCTTCCACGTTCACGTTGTTTCTTTCTCCGTTGCACACGTCAGCGTGTGATACAAAGGCAGATGAAGCTTATCTAAAGTACATTTTGATCTGCACAGCGAGAACGGCTCCCAGAAAGATGCAATGATGTCGTCAGGGTGAGGGCGGGGCGAGGTCAGCACCACAGAGATCTCAATCAGGAGACGATAAAGTGTCAGGCTATGCATAAAATAAGCCGCGTGATGTTTGTGGGGCGTCACAGTATTCATTACAGCCACAAGAATGTTGAGGTCCAAGTGTGTCGTCGATGCATGGTGTGTATCCTGTAATTAGTGTTATATAACTTTATCATTCACACTAGCTCCTTTTAATGAAGTCGACTGGGCGTCCACCTCACCTGTTCACACTCATACAGCAGTTTTTGATAAGGCGTTAATGATTTATTAATGCTTTAAAGATCATTATACAAACCGATAACAACGTCAGACATTATCATACTCAGCAGTTACCTAGAAGATTTCTCACTGAAAGAAGAGCCGCTTAGTGGATCAGATACACGGCAGATGAAACGCCAGCGGACGTGTGTGTGTGTAACACCATTTAATTTCGGCTGTTACCAAACTACTACCTGGTTTCCTGCTTCCTGTTTGGTGCTGAAGAGAGCGCACCTTCTGATAACATTAAACATGTTTGATTTTATCAGAATGTCAAGACAAGAGAAAGTCTGATATTTCCACCAAAGTGACTCTGACTCTTATTTCACTGGTTCATACGTGATACAGAGCAGCTGGCCTGTGCTAACGTGCAGACCTACGCAAAGTAACTTGCGAGCTAGTGTTCAGGATATGTTGTTGTGTGTTGCCTGGCAACAGTGTCGTCCCAGCCCAGCTGTGGAAGTATTTGTCAAAAAATGATGAAATAAACAAACGAATCAAAATCTGTTGTCACTTATGACTTTACTAATAAATAGTTCTTGTAGAACTGCTCGAGGTCGTGATGTGATAGTAATTAGTAATAAGTCATTTGCAACTTTTGGTTCAGGTGTTGAAAACTCTCTTCGTACTACTTTACCTCCTCGAGAGACAAAAGACTCGTTTCCTTTCACTTTTTTCATCGTGTTAAAATGTGCTGTGGGTTGGACATTTTTCTGTAAGGCTGAAAACTTTGTAATTAGTGTAAAATAAATAAAGTTTGTATAATTGGACTAGCACAGTTAGCATATAATTAAATTACTTTGCTCACATTTATAAATGCAGACCAGATGTCTTTGTTAGAAAGAGAAAAGACAAAAGAAACGAGTCTTCCAGTAAGTCTGTAGTGTTCAGTAACTAATTCATAAACTTTCAAACAAATGTTAATGGTTGAATTAATGGACTGTGGATTGTCTATGCACAGGAGTCTATCCAGAGAAACTAGTGGCACTCTAGTGAATTAGTATTTCAGTTTTTTAGCGTAGGTCACGCTCCAAATACACCACGCAGCTCAGTAACGTCGTGTGTGAAACCCGCTCTGTTTGGTTAATGCCCACGTCCGTCCGACTAGTTTCTAATGCAGCGTTCCAGTTAAAAACCTGGAAGAAGATCATCCATCCGATTTTAGAGCCACAGAAAACGTTACATAACTGTTGACACAGGCTGAAGTGCTCATCGTGTCAAATGAACTGATCTGTGTGAAGACAGAAGTGCTCCTTTAATGACTTATTAGTGATCTGCAGAGCTTTGATAAATGATTAATTAACGTCTAATTAAGCCTTAGCGGAAAGTGTATCTCTGTATCTCTGCTTCTTTCTTTTACTCGCTGCTTTTCTGTTTATGTTACAAGTCTCTTGAGGCAAGACAAACCTCATTGATTAGTTTGTGATGCAGGAGCAGCAGCAGTGTAAACCAACCACACACATGCAGAGTGATTTTTTTTTTTTTCCCAGCCTGTTCACGGAGGATTGAAGCTCTTCTCTTCCCTCCTGTTTCGGTACATTCTTTTGGATGTGATGCATGAGCGTGTAAGAAACCAAACGTGACGTATCATTTTGCAGCACGTCAGCGAGGAGGACACAAAACGTCTTCCAAACAGACGTCGACCCGGCCTGTTTGCCTTCCCAGTCTCTCTCCCGGGCTGAAAAATGGGGGCGTTTCCGTAGCGACGGTGGGGCGAAAATGATTGTTTTCTCAGATGTTCTGTGGCCCCGCCGTTCCCCACGGTGACGGTGACAGAGGCATTCTGGGATAGGCTGTGGCCACGCTTGGCAGGCCTCGAAGGCGTCAGTGCTGTTTCTCCCGGGACGTCCTGGCACCGCGTCCCAACCCGCAACGCTGCAGCAGCCTCCTAATTAAAACCACACCAGCTCCTCCTCTGCTGCTTCTCCTCTCCTCACAAAGTCACATCCCCTGACTCACACAAACACACATTCTCACTAAAACCCTTCTTAAAAGCTATTTGCAAATAATTCTTACGTGAAGTGTTTGTTTTAATCTACTCGCAGTACCAGATGGGTGGAGTTATAGCATCGGACTTTGTTAGATAAGTTGTCAATCACTGCAAAACAGCTTCAAAGTGCGATTCAAACACTCTCTTTGGTGGTTGTTAAATAACTTTCTGGCGCTCGTGGTGTTGTCATATGTGGTAAAAACCCACCCATCTGGCTTGAAAGTAGGTCAAATCAAACTACTATAAAAGAAGTATTTGCACATACACTCATGGCCCAGGTCTGACTCAGAGTCCACACACAGAGTGAACTTTTCACTCCCTCCAGACGCACAAAGACACGGGGGTACATGCCACCAGCGGCTGTAGATTTTGCTTCACGTCCAAATGTTTTTCTGCTCCGCTGCAGACGGCTCCTTTTAGCTCATTTCTCCGCTGCCATTAGCTGAAATGTCATCAATCAGCGGCTTGTTAGGGTAAAAAAGTTAGGTTGTCAGAGTTCACTGAACCTGGATCAGATGCTATTTGCAAGTCATGTCTGTGGTTTGTTTTAGCCCATGTAGGCGCCAGATGGGGCTGAGTCCGTCACATACTGAAAGACAGTTTGGCAACAAAGTGCCAACAGTTTTGACAATGTTTGAGCCAATATTGTAGACTTCACTCTGATTGACAACTTACTTGACATTATTTAAATTGTCCTGACTTGCCACCAGCCGTGTAGTCCAAAACATATAAGTGAAACACGGCGAGGTATTTGGGAGTAGTTTCTCACCCAGGACTGGTCACATGCTGGCTGAGGAAGGTCTTCTTTTACTTCACTGCTTCGCTGCCATCGGCTGAAGTCTCATCAATCACAAGCTTGTTAGGGCCAAGAAATTAGATACCCAGAATACACTGGCCCTGGCTGCATGTATCATTTAGAGTTTAAACCTCACATGATCTTCATACGCTTATTTAACACAAGAAGAAGAAGAAGAGAGGGAAAACTTTCCTCGCTGTAAGTATTCTCAAGCTTTACGTCATCAGCGTTCCCACACACACTTTACATTTCAATTCCCAAACTTTTCCAGAACTTTCCCCCAAACTTCATACCTAGTTTTCATAGCTTGTCATATTCCATAACTTTGCTACAGTTCTCATGGCCGTGGGAAAGCTGTGTTATGGGACTTATTTAAGTTGTGGCCTGTCTGTTGGAGACTACATGTTTAACTTCAAAGGATCCCCAAATGAGCAGACAATGTGTAAATACCAAATGGCAAAAGCTAAAATGTTAAACATCAGGACAGATGTCAGAATCACTCTCCGTTACTGAAGATTGTGTTTGTCGCTCCGTCACAGCACCCTTTACGCTCCTGTTCCACAAGAACTACAAAATCCCAGTGGGCGTCACGGGAGGTGCTCAGTAATTAGCTGCATCTTAATCAGCCCCGAACAAATTCATTTTATCCTGGAGTAAAATCTTTCCAACAGTGTTATTAGATTGAATATGGATGAAAGCTAACATGACACATAAAGTCAAAAAACTGAAAAATGTAAACTTTTTTCATGCTAACGAGGAAAACGAGCTTTGCAGGGTGCTGGATGTCAGAGTGGTGAATGATGGAGCGGATCCAGAGTGTTTCCATACAAGTGAACAGCATGACAAATGATTCGCCATGAATATTCATTGTGTTGTGCATCAATGGATATTCTATTTAATGTATACACTCCACAGTGTGCCAGCAAATGTAGGCTGTGAAAATCAGTCCTGCTGCAAGTCGAACTCTTGTTTTTCCGATCAGTTTAAAGCCGTTTAAGGGGGAGACACTGCAGATGATTTTTTTTTTTTACTAACAGATATCACCATAAAACTTGTCGTTCTTAAATGAGCACATAAATTTTACATTTAAATATGCAAATCAGGAATTTTTTAGTGCTAACTATTGGTAAGTTTAGGAGAAATTTACAGACGCAAACAAACAAAGTATCATAAAATACAAACAGGGTAGTTTAGTTCATTATTTTTTGCATTACAAGTTTTTCTCAAATGTTACATTTAAAGATGCACATGAGGTATAATCTAATCTAACAGACGCAAACAGACAAAGTGAAGAAAATTAAACACTTAAATGTGTTTTTGGATGTTTTCTTATGGAAGCAAAATTGACCCGTACATGGAAATATAATGTTTCTGCCTGTAGGGTCGGTAGAAATTCAACAATTCAGAGCGCTCTGATTTTGTTGTTTTGCCAACGATCAAAGGAAATACAACCCCTACTGCATGTGAACACCACCCCACTGGGAGATAAGGGCTTTAATTCTGAGATGCTATTAAAGCTTCGTGGAAAATGTTCTGTTTACTATTCAAAAGAAACAGATCATTATCCCGTCTTCACAAAGTTCTCACTGTGCACATAACGGGCTGAGAGAGACTTCATATTCTGAATAATGTTGCACAATGAGGTTTTGTTGGATTTTGTTATTCAGATCAGCTTGATTAATGTTGCTGTTACATGAGCGTCTCTAAACATCATTATATATAATGTCCATGTATCTGTGTCACTTTGACATGATAAGTGTAAACAGGCGGTGGTGGAGATGACTGGTAGCCTCTATTTGTGCCAGTGTAGTTGTTCTTAGAGCTAATTTGTCTCGAAATTAAAGCCACATTTTCCACACTGTTGTCTCCTGGCACAAAAAGATACAACAACTTGTCCCCTTTTCAAACGCGCACTCCAGATATGTTTGTTTTCTCTCATTCAGAAATTTCCTTTGGCCCGTCACACCGTCGACTGTTTCTAAAACTGTGTTACTAACGTCTAACGATGTGATGATTTATGGATGCAAAATGCTTGCACCTTTTTTTATCTGGCTGCTGGAGAATATAAAACTCTGTGACGTGTTTTTAAAAGTAAGCCGAGGCCTGTTTGTGCTGCTACAAGCTGATTTTTCTCGTGTTTACACTGTGAAAGAATTCTAACAGGACGATCACGCTCACCTCTTTGCCATTGTGTGATGTAAGATGGGGCTCTCATAGATCTCTTTCTGCCTTTTATTTTCTCATATGAGCCTTGTGCACTGCCACACACACACACACACACTCTGTTATTGATATAAAAGGAGAATCTGTAATTTGTTAGATTGGATTATGTCTGAATTACACTTTATGGGCCCTTTTTGACAGAGATGTTCTCTTCTGCAAATTGGATTAGCTCTACTCTCTCCTTTGTCTTCAGTGTCGTGTGCTTAAAAGATGTTATGACAGAAAGCAATATTTAGTGTTCTGCTGTGTACTTTTGTTTATATTGGAGACAATATGACCCAAACTGTTTCAAGCCTCAGTCCTGAATTCATTTGGCCATATAAATTTAAAAGAGGCAGAGGATCGCGTATATTGTTGAAGCTTGACTCGAGCATGGAAACAGGCTTACTGCCACTTTTATGAGGCAAAATAAAGGTTTGCTTGACTGAGAAATTACATTACAGTGACCGCACAAACAACAACTCTAAAATACCTATAAAGCAAATGTTTTTCTGTCACTCAGCACTTTGCGCTGTATACATCCGATGAAGCAAATATTTAAATTTCAGCTATGCAATATAAAATTTAATTTGTTGAATTAAACCGCCAGTTTCGATGGTTTTAATCAGATTGAGTCAAGTTACACAAGAGAAACTAGTTATTATGTCAAAGACACTGGATACTCCAATTAAGCCCTTATTTAGGTCAGCTTGTTAGGCTAACTCATCTTTGAGGAATTTAGCCAGTGAGCCATCCAGCTAACTTGGTGACCCTCCAATATCATGAAAGCCACTCTTCTTTAGTTTACTGATGTTCCTGTGTCCTGGTCTTTTGGCTCTGAGCAACACTTTTAACGACCTTCTGTAGCTAGTAGCGACAATCTGTAGCTAGTAGCAACCTCTTCTGCTGTTTTAAAGTGACAGGTGTGCTTAAATGCCCTGTGGTATTTTAGTTCTGAGCCTTCGATATATGACAGATTCGTCTGGGAAGAGAGCTCCAGAAGGAGGGAACAGCTATGCAGAAGCCAGGTCTGTTGTTTGGTCCTGAGTGTGTTGGTGGTGCAGGGCAGTGAGGTAGGAGAAGGGCCTTGCGAGTTAGGATGAGGATTTTAAACTGGAGGAGTGGGGTGATGTGGTCACAGGAGTGGGAGTTGGTGAGCAGGCTAGCAGCAGATTTACTTTGGATGATTTGATCTGTGAGCAGCTGTGTCTTCATTTATGATCGTATCCAGGTTTCTGAATTCAGTATGTGATGTTTACATTCACAACACGTAAAATAAGCCAAAATTTCATCATGACCAGGATTGTGCTAATCGATCGCAGGTAAACACGCCCATCGTTACAAACTTGTAGCCATCCGTAATTTTCCATGATGAGGGTTCATGATGAAAATACAAAAAAAAATATATTCAATATTTTCAGTGTTATAATATTTTAGAGTCTTCAGTTAAGTTTCATAAATCAAGTTTTCAGGGGAGCTCATGTCTTATTAAGAGGAGCTGGCTGCCCTGTAGTTCACACCCTGGTACAGAGGAGAGAAAAATGTAGCGTAGCTCTGCGTGCAGGAAGTGTTTGTAGAAATGATCTGCTATAGATCCAAGCAAAGGATTTTAGTGTGATGAAAAATAACACGTCAATTACACGTATGATGCTGTCCTGTTGTGCCTGTCTTTTAAGTCAGAAGACGAGGTCACAGGTTTTTGTGTTGAAACTCATCTTAGGGCCAAATAGGTTAAATTTCTCTCTGTAAATGAACAACATAATAATAAATATAATAAAATGTTATTTACTTCCAGAACGTATGTGACAACAATTATTTTCCTTTAAGTTAAAGTGCATTACACACACACACACACACGCAGTCCTACATTACCAACAGTGGACTGTCAAAGTACACTGACCAAGTGTGGACCTTTTTGTTTCTGGTCATTTTAAAAAGACAACAGTAGAACAGAAAATGTCCTTCTTTGTGCAGACACATTTCCCTGCAGCTACTTTCACCATGAAGCCCCCCAGAGTTCAGCTCTGCTCCTCAGCTCATGTAACACCTCAGAGAAACACAAGACGATGGTGAGTCACACTTCAAATACCTGTGTAGGTGCAAGAGCATCACATCGCAGATTACTCACTTCTGTTCCAAGACAGAAAAAGTTTATGCTACTTTATTGTTTTTCCCCCTCACAGTTGCAGTATTATGCCTCCGTTTGAGAGATTCCATTTATTGCCTGTGGAGAAACATGAAATAGAGTAGGAAACATTTTCTGCTCCGCAGTAGGACACTCACTGTCTCTGCACCGTAGGGAGTTGTGTTTACACCTCTGTAGTGATTCCTCAAGGGTTCAAATGATCTGGAAAATGAGGAAATAAGTACGTTACTGATTTATCTCCTGAGGTAACACACAGTCATCCGTATAATATTGTCAAGTGTTTTCACTCATATAACAAGATGCTGCATGCTCGTGCAGGTTTCCAGGAAATCCGTGCATATCTTTGTTTGTTTGTTTTCTCTTGTTGATTGCGAAGTTTTCCTAGATTTAGACCAATTTTACGGCTAACTGTTTGGTTTGCCACCACCAACACTGCAGCAGCTGTGAAGAATTACCACGAGGAAACAATAAAATATCCCTCTGTCCTGAAAATGTGTCAGGAATGTCTTTAATTTGAAGCGTCTCGGTCTTGTTTGGTTCCATTCAAACCTCACGTCTCATTGTGTTTCACTGAAATTATATCATGGTCGAGCTCATAATGCAGAACATATGAAGCGGTTGATAGCTGCTGTAGAGACTCATTTGGGGTGGGGTGAATATTCAAGTAAAAATAATAATATAATGACATTTCTCATGCAAGTTTAATTTGATGTCAGTGAGTTTTATTTATACGCCTGCAATAATTTATTTCACATTTTTAATGTGGTGAATATCTAATCTCATCTCAAGTGAAATTTCATCCAAACACTTAAAAAAATAAAATATGAAAGAAAATATAGAAGAGAACTGTTGTTGACAATGGAAAAGAGGAAGAAACACACATGACCATCAAGTGACAATAAAATATTATTCACTTTGGATGCACAAAATTAAGAATCAGGGATTGTTGAGTCTCTGAGATTGAATGACTCAGTCTGTGAGTAAGCAAAGTAAAAGTTATTACTCTACCATTGCTGGTAGGTCGTTTCTGGGTGTTTTTTAAGCAACGTTTCTGGTTTGTTTGGAATAAACAGAGTGGGTCATTAAGTACAACAGGAATTTGCGGGTTACAACTTCAGCCACAGGCCACCTTTCCACATTTTGTGACCAGGAACACCAGGAACTCAGGCTCATTATACTTTTACAGGAAACCCATTTTACAAAACGCACTCATCTATAAAACCAGATCCTGTAATGTGCACGCAGACACAAAAACAGTGAGTAAAAACAGAAATATTGAACAAACAGCTTCACATCTTGCCTTTATCTAAATGTTACATATTAATAACAGCTCTTCGAACCTGCAAAAATGGTATTTCATCAGGTGGAATGGAAAGACACTTTGCCCTTATCTATGAAAAACACCTTTGGAGAGTAGTACTTGTGGATAAGCGATATTAAAAAGCACTTTTAAGTTTTCAAAAGGTCCAAAGAATCAAACACATTTTAACGCTTTAAGTTTTTTTGAAGTCAGTCAGTTTATGTAGAAAAGTCAGCGGTTATCTCCCCCAGAACTTTATTTTGGCATATCTTTAATTAATCACTTTGTCTAATAAATTAATAATGACCTAATAATAGCAATAATATGACAGAATTTATAGTTGTGCATCACTCAGTGTGGTCAAGATTGTCCGCCCGGCTCACTGTTGCCTCTTTTGGCTCTTGTGCAGCATCGGCCTTGTGTTTATCATCTCTGCTAATAAATTACCTGCAGGCACTTTAATCCTGTAGTTGACATCCAGGGGTCACATGGCACACAGGAACGCTGGTCAACATGGATTGTCCTAATCCCCCATATCCCACATACAGAGCCATGGAAAGAGGTGAGAGAGAGAGAGAGCTCTTAGTATGATGGTCTATGTAGTTGTGTAGTAATTGAAGCAGATAGATTGATGATGTCCAGACACACAGCCTTGGAGTGCTTTGCTCACCGTCTTGTTCTCTCAGACTCTTGCTTGATCTGCTGCTCTACACAAACCTTAAACATAAATTATCTGGCTCACTCTCCGTCTTCTCAACATGTTCCTTAAAATTCACTCACAGAAAAACTTAACCTTCATGTTCATGTTTGGTTTTGCATCAAATGAAGCAGTGTCTGTGTAAAGGTGACGCTCAGTTTCTTTTGCATCTTTCTCTGCATTGGCAGATGTTTCTCTATCTGGTCTCACTTCACCCGGCCTTACCCACACACACCACACACACACACACACACACACACATTCTCAGAGTCTCTAATTTTTTTTCTCTGCTGCTCTCTTTGAGTCTGCGAGTCTTAGACTTGTGAAGAGGGGTTGATAGTGGAAGAATGATGGGGAGAGACGGGCCTGTTTGAAGCATCACAGCGGAAATCAGAGTCCTCACTCACTGTGTGAAACATATGGTGGGCACATGGCTGGATACTCTCTCTCTTTCTCTATATATCCTGCTCTCTCCCTCTGTTTCTTACAGAAGTTTGGGGTTGGAGGACTCTGCTTTGATGATGGTCCAAGGCAATCTTCCTCTTCACTCTGGACATTAGTTATGAGGATTAGTTGTTTCCTTCTGCAGCGTTGGCCGCAGCATCGGCCCATCAAAGGCATCCCAGAATGGTCCTGTCTATTTTTAGACTGTGATTCCCTTTTTGTCTTGAAAAAGAAAGGATGTACGGTAGCAACTTGCATGTCCAGAATTCTGACTGGTGGTTTTGATATAAGACAGTAAAACTGAAAAAAAAAAACGATAAAAGAACGAGCAGAGGAGACGCTGGTGCAAAGAGGTTCAGTTACAGAATCTGTCATTTGGAAAACATTGTGACAGTAATTGATTTCTGGCAAGCTCAACTTTCATTTACGGCCCAGAGGAGGGGGATGTGTTCATTCAACACTTTGATCCAGACAAAGATGATGTGCAGGTCAGAGGAACCTTCTAGTGTTTGACACAAGATAAGATAAGATAAGATAAACTGTATTGATCCTTCACCGGGGAAATTTGCTTGTTAACAAACTTCAAACTTCAGGGAGCAGATGGACAGAGAACATTCGAGTTCCCAAGAGTTTGAACCCTTTTTCTGATTTAGATGCTTCGTAAGCTTTCCTCGTGTGCTGGCTTCAGGACAAAATATCAGCTGTACGAAATAATATTCATACGCTATAAACAACTTTTGTCTTTTCATATAGATGACATGCGTAATAGCACAAATCAAGATGGAACTGGTTCATATCGATAAAGTATTTTGTAGAAATGCATATTGATTTGAAGTTTGTTGATGTTTTTCATGTTTTGAGTGTTGTTGTGAATGGACTAATGTGTTCAAGCACAAAAACTGTAACCGTGCAAAATAAATTATTTTTTTCGGAAAATGTAAATTATGAATCTTGGTTATAATTGCAGACTGCGTGTCTTATTGTGTGAGGAAATTAATCGGGGAGTCGCAGCAAAGACATTTGACATTTAACAAGATGGGCGCCATTGCAAATATTCATCCTTGTGACATCTGCCCCACCACTGAATCACCAGAAATGTTTGCTGAATTTATAATACCCATCATTTATGCAAAAATATTACATTTGGAAATAGTTTGAGTTATTGGGAGACAATTACAGCTGTCTTGTTTCACTGAAAGTGGAACTCTGCCCTCAGTCTGCCAAGAATCCTTCTAACTCGCACATTATTGCTTGCTGCATCAAGTCCCAACTGTAAACTACAATTACATTGCATTCCAGGTCAGTTTGTGGTTGTCCAACACATTTATATTGCTTCAATTAACTTCCCCAGGCTTTGGACTACAGAGATAACTTCACCCAAATGGACCTCTGGGCTGCTTGTGGTTTCAGAGCTATTTTATTTATTCATCGTCTCAGCATTGTCTGTGGGTCTGTGGCTTCAGCCTTCCTGGAGTTGTCACTCAGACGGCCAACACAACATTCTGATGAAAAATACAGTCCACATCATCAGAGGGAAGTTGTCATTGTATTTTTGCCAAGTAACACGAAGGAATGTTTTATTTAACTTAATTACAGTGCACTTTTTCTTTAATTATTGCAATTCGAGAATGGTGTGACAAGAGACCTACTTTGTACTCGAGTATCCATCTTCAAGGAAGCTGTTACTTCACGTCTACTTTTCCACAAAAAAACACGTCCTGCGTGAGGATTGTAGACAGAGCTGTAATTTAAGTCATAGTGGTGAAATGCATCTTGTCATGGATTGTTTGTCCCACACAGCACATGAGTGTTGCAGGGTGTGGTGGCAGATTCAAGATCAGATGATTTGCTTCCATATTTCATTACTTCCAGGACTCGTGATGCCAATGTGGAAATATTTCCGTCTGTATAAAAACTGTACTGTACTTTTCCCACTGAGAGGCTGCAGCATTTTCAGCTTGTATGTTGTATTCTATGACAAAAGGTCCTGGGCTGGATCTGAACCCAGGACGTTACATTTACATGCACCATCTGGGCACTCTATATGTGTCGAAATGCTAAACAGAAAAAAGGCTTGCTCAGCAGCTCTTTGCCTTATAAATAAAGGTTAAGAAAAGATCCTGTTAATGCTACATTTTAAATTCATATAGACGAGATTCATAATAAACTCTCCTGGCTCGTCCTCCAGATTCCTATGAAAGATTCTTGCTCCCAAATGACCTGACCCACTTTAACTGACTGTTGGCAGATGAAATATTATATCAGACATTTCCTATCAAATCGCAGAAAAGCCTATTTTCATTGAGACCTCGGTTATATCATGAACCCCACTGAGCACATTATGTTTTAGCTACACTATAAATTTCAATTGGACAATCCACCAAAATTGCAGCGATAGTTATAGAATTCATATGCACAAGAGTTTTAATATACTCTATGACTTCTCAGCTGCTCATAAAACATCTTCACTCTCTAATGGCGTGGCCCACTTTAGCCTGCTTAACTGACTTTAAAATATGCTCTTTTATCCGCTTCTTCTGGAGCTGGGTTTACCTTGAACACCAGGCTTTACTGAGTTCAGTCGCTCTGCCAGGATCCCTCTGAATGTAGCAAAGAGCATCAGGCTTTAGGAATGCCGAAAGATCCAGGGGCCAAGGGATCACTGACCTTGCACCCTCCTATCTTTGGTCATAGTCCTGATTTACTGAAGCAACATAAACCTCCCTTCACCTTGGAGGGTTGCAAAAGGTCTGGATAGAGTTTTCTGGAATGTCCTTTTATCAGTTGCAGCCGCGCAAAGACGCCATGCTGGACAATAAATCAATGTGTTTTGTCCACTTGAGTATCTGATTAATCGGATTAAGTTTTGACCCTGAGTATTCTCCTTCTTTCTTTTTCCAGAACTATTTTCTGGGACCACAACCTTTGCACGTTCACACTGTAAGCAGCCACATTTTGTTTACTGGTGGCCACTGAGGAGCTGTAGGCAATTTTTTTTTACCCACATTCAGCTGTCCGTATTTATGACAGTGGTATTGCACCCTAAAACTGAGGCTGCTAAATGTCTATGCAGTGTTGCTTTAGTTTGTGACAACCAAAACTAATGACCATCATCTTTTTTGCAGCATTGGCATGTGGGACGCTGAAAACAAGTCTAATCTAAAGTTCCAGTTATAGTTAAAAAAAATATTATATAGTATTTATAATTTGTTTATAATTTATCTGTTGTGAACATGTGACTTCATAGAGTCATTAGGAGAATCTGTGTGCCTTGCTCATGGGGGCTTTGTCCACAGCTGACAGGCGAGAGGAAACTTTCTTTAATTTCCCACGCTTACATGGAGTTCCTCAATGAAGTATGTTAGTTGAGGGACAGGCTGCGTCTGTGAAATTGCTACACTGCTTCTCTCCATTTCCTCCCACAATCACAGACAATAGAACAATATCCAATTATCTGGAGAACAACACCGCCTCACTGCCAGCTGTACATTAGGTCTCAATTTCTGGGAATGAGTCCTAATATCTGGCTGGCACTGAAGGGCCTCCTCCACAGCTGCTCAGCTCAGCTTCCAATAGATGAAAACAGGAAGAATGAGACATACAATGACACGCAGTGTACCTCTGAAAATATCTATCCATCTATCAGTCTACTGTATCCAACTCTTTCTGGTATCAGGTCTGGCATTTAGAGTAACTACTTTACCTCTTGTATCTGACTGAAAGGCAGTCTCATTGATTTGCTGTTTCTTCCACCATCGACTGGACACAGGTTCCTCACAGCTGCAGGAAAAAGTTCTGCATGGACAGTTTTGTTTGTGCATTTATGTGACGTGTCATTGTTTAATGTTTTTAAATCATATTGATATTGTGTAGGTTGGAAGGGAACCTACAACTGTCAGTTTCCGTGGCAAATGATGTGTTTGTATGGACAGCTGTACATGTGTATTTGTTATGATTATGATGTCCATAGAGTCTGCTGAGCCCGGTTACATTTCCCACTTGTTCCGCTCCGGTTCTAGCACAACACTGGTTCTGCTCAGCATTCCCCATTTAAAAAAATATACTTTGTTGGACCTCAACAGTTCATGCAGAAGGTGTATTAGTTTATTTTCCAGGTCTGTTGCTGACCATAACTGCTGTCAAAACCACATTATGTTTTCATGAAAATGTAAAGAATTACTTTAATTGTAGAATAATCAGATGGCTCACACACACACACAGAGAGACACACAATGCAGAATATATCTATACAAAGGGGCAATGCAGGATATCACAATAATCCAGAATTGTAATCAAAGAAATGGAATTGTAAACCCCAGGTTTGATATCCAATATGCTTTCCTGTGTCAAACAGAGCACTCCAGTTGCTTCAGTGAACTCCAGTTTTCTTGTACATGTGTAATTTCCTCGTCAAGGGCTCTTAGGTAAATTTGAACCAAGGCAGCAGCAGTAGCTGCCTCAGTGAAATGTCTCACTGCTCATTTCCAGCTGTGGAGAGGAGGAAGGGAGGAAGGGAGGGAGGGAGGGAGGGAGTGAGAGAATGAGGGGGATGGATGAGAAGAGAGAAGAGATGAGAGGGAAGATTGGAGTTTGGGGTTTCCTACTGTAGATCACAGGGTCAGAGAAGAGCGGGGGAGGGCCTGAGAGGATTTTTCATCTCAGCGTAATGTTAGATGTCTATCTACTCCTGCCGTTATACATAATGTAACATCCTTTTTTTTGCCCATTCTGCAGATAGAGAATCATAAAAACACTGCTGCTGCTGCTGCTGCTGCTGCTGCTGCTGCGATGTGTCTGTAAGCAGTCCCATTCTAGTGAAATCATCCCAATACTGGTGAAATGCATTCTCAAGTGGCGTACGAACAACAGCAGCTCACCCTAAGCTGTTAGATGGAAGGATAACATATGCATTTTTAATGGAGACACAATAAGTATGCCATGTTCAATCAGGGATGAATTTATTTTGGATAAACTTATTGCTGCATGGTACAATGTTTCACTGAGAGATATTTCATCATGCAATTTTGTCATCCAGACTGCAGAGTACACGGAGCGAGGGAATAGAAGCGCTCAGATATTTTTTCCTCACTGGCTTCTCCATATGAAACTTAGTCCAAGAAGGATTGTCTTTGTGCTTTTTTCTCGCCTCTCTGTCTGTCTCTCATCCCATTTTTTTCCCCATCTTTGCAGCTCACAGTCTCTCTCCTGAAGTGGAAAATCTGAAGTAATTGGTTTCTGAATTAAAGAAAGCAAGCAGGGATGAAAACAGGCTCTAATTCATCGTACTCTCTCTGGAAGAACGGGGTGGCGGGAGACTTTAGGGAATTCTGGAAAACGAGCATTCGACCTCAATTTCCCCACCAACAATCGACTGAATCACTTAGGATCTAGGTGTTTCTATTAATAGAGCTCCGGGTCAGCATCGGCATGTGGAGGCTTATTTTGATTACCCTCTGCGTCTCTGCAGCCATGGCAAATTCTGTGGCTTAATGCACTTCAGAGACGGAAGTTTGAGTCGAGGCGAGAGATGGGTTTGCTGTAAAGGGTTTAAAAAAAAATACATAATTGGTTGGATGTCAGGGGAACACAGCGGCAGAGAATCGTAATTGGGGGGGGAGAGAAAGCTTGCACTCAAACTACAAGAATTAAAGAGATTTCCAAGTTAGTGTCAGAGTCTGACACAAAGGCTGGTTGTGGTGTATTACCTGAAAATGAGGCATTACACTGGCTCTGACAATGAGCCATTACACCCATCCAGCATGATACGCCTCAGGGACTCAGGTAGCCGCCGTCCTCGGCATGCTGAGTGGTTTATCTAGAGCTGTAAGTGTCTGCAGTCTGTTGAGAAACTGACTCACTGAGGAGACAAAATGTCAAAGTTATATAAACGTTTAAGTTAGATTTACATGGGAATGGTTTCTGTACATATATGATCAAACTGTGTGCAGGGTCCTCCACTGAAGATGACAAAAGCATCACACTGTGTCACATATTTTCACGTGACTTCATCGAGTATACTAAAATTTGTATTAAATTAATAGAAATGAAGATTCACAATGCCTCCTTTTTCACTATGAAGCCAAAAACGACTTGCTAATGGTGAAGAAAACATCATTCTCATACTTCAGAACTTGACAGCTGGTAGGAGATAATAGAAGTATCTCTACTATCCAAGTGAGACAAGTGAATAAAGTATATCATAAGATGATATGTGATGAGTCTTGACAGAAAGTCTTTGGCGTTTAGACTCTACAGGGAGATTTTTGTAATCGAGGGGCCTCCGCCCTGAGCAGCAGCAAGATGAACCCCCCCGTGACACTGCTGAGGCTGATGAATCTGTGAAGCCTGGGCAGTGATGGGGAGGTGAAGGTGGAGGGGCGCACATAACAGCAGCATCAATGTATCGAAGGCACAGAGAAAGAATCAGATTTAAAATGGCAGCAGCAAGATGAACCCCCCCGTGACACTGCTATTGGATAGACGTGAACAGCCGCGGATAACGACAGCAAGGAAGATATGATGCATGACAGGAGTGCAACTAGGATGGAAAGAGAAATAAACTACAAGCATGCGAAGGAATAGTCTGACTTTTGGGAGAGCTTCATATGTGCGAAATGTGTTTTCAGGGCAAAAACACAGGCGGTAGTTATTATTAGTAATTATTTGCATGACTTTGTCATAAATGTCTAAATATAGATCCTTTTTAAAGATTTTTTTCTGGCCTTTTCAAGCTTTATTTGGATAGAGACAACTGGAGAGTGACAGGAATGTGTGGAGAGAGAGACGGGAATGACATGCGGGAAAGAGCCACAGGTCGGATTCGAACCCTGGGCTTCTGCAGCGAGGACTGAGCCTTCCTTCACACATGGGGCGGCTGCTCGACTGAGCTAAATGCCACCCTGAAATAAAGATAGATTTTGGAAAATGTATTGGGATATACTCATTATTAGTATGTTTCCATTTGTGTATAATCACCTGAAAATAAGAATTGTGTTTGTCTTAATGAACCTTTCGTATCTACAGAAGGAGCCTCTTCTACAGAGTCTGCCATGTTTCTACAGTAGCCCGTAACATACCACCCAAACACAAGCTCTACATAGTTTAGGTTTCTCCCACTAGATTGGAAGGGGTGTGGGGTGAGGCGAGGTGTGTTCACTTGGTTGCAATATGCAAGTTCCCTCCGCTAGATGCCACAAAATCAAACACGCTGGACCTTCAGAGTGGGGAAACAAAAACATCTAAATGAACAGTGTCTGGAGCTCTCTGGTTCTTCCACCAGGTCAACCTCATGAACCAAGCACCTAGTGTCATGGTCTTTAATAATGTAATGGGTACCAAGCATTGTGTGCACACACAAACAGATGGCCTGTTTTGGCTCTTGTACCTGACTGAGCTCGCTGGGAAAGACGTGATGCTTCTTTTTCATCAGCTTCTTGAGTTCAGCTCTGCAGTATTTTAGAAAGGATTGCATTGGCACTACAGATAAGCAGCCAGTGTTCCCATCCTGTTAATAAATTGCATATAGGTTCAGTTCTTCCGCCTCTTTTTCATCTCAGGAAAACAAATACTCACACGGTAATATTGGTTACATCTCCTGCTTGTGGCCTGACTGATTTCTTTTTAAGGGATTACATATTGTGTTACAGAGCTAGCAGCTGAATCTTTTCATATTTATTCTCTGCTCTTTATGTGGACTGGAATATTCTGCTGCTTGGTTTATTTATGGCAGCAGAGGTGGTGACTCACAGAGCATCAAAGGTTTCAGCAAACTTAATGTAAATAGATGTTGATGCAACATGCCTGCAGCAATGTTGTGAATCTGTGTACAGAAGCAAACAAGGAAAACTGAGATAAAAATCCATAACTCGTACGCTGGAGCTTGATGAAGTTACTGCAATGGATGGACAATACTTCCAGGGGTGAGCAGCAAAGATATTTTTTTGGCCTTTTCAAGCTTTATTTCTGATAGAGACAGCTGAAGAGTGACAGGAATGTGGGCAGAGAGAGAGACATGTGGAACGACATGCAGCAAAGGGCCGCAGGTCGGATTCGAACCCTGTGCCGCTGCTGAGACTTCGTACATGGGGCGGATGCTCTACCAACCGAGCTAATCGACACCCCATCTTGGTTAGAAAATTATTGTTCCGGGTTAAATAAAAAAAATGCTTTGGATGTGTTCTTCTTGAATGAGACGTCTCTCTAGTTAGTGCTCGCCACTTGCTCCGGTCTCTTTCAGTCCTCTCAGGCTCCACTTCAGTGCTCAGATGTGGATTTTCTGTCTCCAAGCCACAGTCAACAGCTTAGAAACTAATTGGAAGCTTCAAGGCTTCTCTTTCAGAAATGTTCATGGTGTGTTCAATGATCCAGTCTATGATCGACATGCCGGCATCGTTCCCTTTGAGATAAATTTGTCATTTCTGGCTTTATAAATGAGATATTCTTGATTGGGTTTCCACTTTAAAAAGTATGTAAGTCCACCATGATCGCTGAGTGGCAAACATTCTTCCAGGTGTGTCACATGAGGAAGAAAAGCATTGAAAAATCCATATAAAACTGAACTGTTGTTCAGAGTCACTGCAGTTTGGTGAGGCAGTTTGCACGAGTTGGATATGTGATGTCATTTTAGATTAATGTCACATTTTTAAATAAAATCTCATCTTTCCTCGTGTGTGTGACTGCTCTGTCAGTGTATTATACTTTACTGGAGTCAACGTAGGGGTCTGTACTGTTTTAAAAAGCAGTTCAGTGTTTCTAGGTTACAGTTCAGTGTTTGATCCTCTGCAGGGTTCAGATCAATCAGAGCTATCAGTGACGTCACACACCTGAGCTGACAGTGATGGATGCAGTGTGGGGAGTTCACACACTGTAAACCAGGAGTTCTGTTTCTGTGTGGTGGGAGTGGGAGGATTGTTTGTGTGTGTGTGTGTGTGTGTGTGTGTGTGTGTCTGCTATCATCATCCCTGTTCTTTACTCTCAGCAGATAACCTCTGATTTGTATGTGGGGGTTAATCCAGGGATGACAAGGGGACGTTCCTCAACATGCTGCATCTGCAACCTCTCAGTCTGCGGGGATTTGGCTGTCCAACAGTTACAAACACAATGAGACAACTGTCCCTTTCACCAGTGACCCCCAAAGCCTCACCCCCACCGAGGATCACAGCACACTGATCAGCAAACCCCATTCACACAACTGCTGGATCACAACATAAAGGGGATCAATCCTTTTGAATGAATGAATCCCTTTCATGGGATTTGACAAAGATCTGCTGGAGAAGATTCATCTGACTTGATTAAATTAGTGTGTGTGTGTGTGTGTGTGTGTGTGTGTGTGTGTGAGTCACCACTGTAACAATGCGGCACTTTTTCAAAAGCTTGTTTACATGATCTGCAACATTCAAACTAACTAACCATGAGTTCAACAGGAATATACAAAAGGACACTTTATCAATGAATCTGAAATGTCACCAACCGTTCTGGGGATTTTTTTTTTTTTTCATTCTTGGACTAAAAAACACAAATAAACTTATTATCTTTTTCTTTTTTGGAGGAACATATGGAACAATCTTTGCACACTCTTCCATGCGACCCTACTCACATGTATATTTATATTTAAAACAGCTTAAAGCGATGTTGGTTTGTAAAATGTCGAGAAAAATAGCCTTAAGGTTAAACCATAAACACGGCCCCAAACATTTGTTGTTTTTGACATGTTTTTTGATTTCGTAATGTTCCACTTCTGGGTGACGCAGTGTAGAATGAATCTAATCTGTTTTAGTATCTTTTGTGCTGCCTGAGCTGAGCTGTATTAGACTGTACTGTAGCTGGCTGTGACCACAGTGTGAGTGGGCGACCCTCAGCTGTGGCAGGCACGGGTGTGTACCACTGCAGGTGGACGGATAACTTGTGCAGCTAGTTAACTGGGCACTCTTGCTGCTGAGGCTGATTCTGACAGACTGCAGCTGACTATGACTGAAGCTGTGTGATGACAGAGCTTTGGCTGTTTGCGTCGGTGTGATTGTGCCGTCTGTGCTTATGGCTGCGACACATTAGTTTATAATGGGCGTAGCACTAATGACATTCTGGGGTTGTATGTGTGTGCAGTGAGTTGACACGGTGGTGCTGTACTGTTTTCCTGAACTGCTGAGGTGTACTGGTGACGTGTGTGTTATATCAAATAGAAACTCTGCTCAGCTAATATTACTGACTAGTCCAACAGCAGTCAGCCCAGCTCGGCGTCTGTCTTTCACCACCCACCAACCACTAAAAGGCAGTCCCAGATTTACTCTTGTCCGGCGGCTTCTTGCTCGCTCACTCTCTCCTTTTCTCTTCTTAGCTTCCTCCGCCAATGTTTCCTTTGGTCTTTTCACCTTGTGTCCATATAAGCTGCTGAGTCCGGTTACTTTGCCCGCTTGTCCAGCTTTGGTTCCCTGTCAGCAATCCTCCATGCCCCAGGCCTAAAAACCTTTAAGGTGATCCAAAATGCCTCTCACAGCCTGGGCAGCGCGGATAACAAACGGAGCTAACATTAGCTAACAGCAGCTGTAGTTGACATTGGCCCTTTAAAAGAAGTCATAAACAGTAATAAAGTGTAAAGTGTCAAACTACACATCCCTATAGGATCAGTTTGCGATGCTGAAGAAGAAGCATGGTCAGGTCCACGGCTTTGCTGTGCTGAGCTAAGGTCAGACCACCAGACGTTTGGCAGTGAGCGCCCCTCTTCCTCTACATATCATGTTGAATGCAAAACTAAAATCATCTCATGTTAAACACATCACATAATGCATGCTCAGTACAGCCGCTGTATCTCGCAGATGGGCTGTATTCTTCTCTGAAAGCATCACTTTTCTCCTTCAGATGATGGATTGGACTGAGTTCCCACACATCTCTCTTAACATAACAGGTTGGACATTATTGCATGCAGCTATAATCTAATAGCGCTTGTTGATGAAGAAGCCATATTTCATTTTGAACAGCAGAAATGGCTCCTGGGTTACAAAGAAAAACACTTGTGGAGTTTGGAAGAGTTGGAAAGGCACACACGCACACACACACACACAGACATTCACACAAAATCACACACACACTGAGACAAAGTTTGGCCTTGTGTCTTTTACAGCGTGTTTGTTTGAATCTGTATTTGTGTCTTTCATCACGCTGTAAAGAGCTGAGTTTGTTAAAATCACTTTCCCAATAAATGCGTCTTGACTGGAAGTAGGTCAGAAGCACTTTGTTCGTCTTCAGCCTCTTGTGTTGTCTGACACTCTCGCTCACTATCACCACATGACAGCCTGATTGATGGAACATGCTCTGCAGATTAGAGCTGAGTTGTTTGGATACAGTTGGCCCGATAGAGCACTTACGCAAGGCTCCACTTGTGTTTTCCTACGTGTCTGCTGACAAGTGAGGGATTGTAGCAGAGCGGTGAGGGACACCGTGTTGGGCAAGGCTGACTGGTACAACAACATGGCTGTGTTATCAAAGACAACAATGTCAGGCTAAAGAAAGACCCTTTTTTTCGGGCGCTTTGATTTATTTAATTGTATAATTGAGAGAGACAGGAAAGTGAAGTGTCTGAGCTCTTACTTTGTAGCTCTTGGTTGTATTCTTAAATTCTGTTTTGTTTGTGGTGATTTTCTTCTGTGTCTTCAACCAAACCTGGAAAAAGATTCCCTTCTTTGTTGTTCTTCATGAGGTTTCTCTCAGTTATTTTTCTAATAATGAATGTTATTTCATTTCCCCCCCTGGCCACAGTAAAATGTGTTAAAGGGACAGTCACCTCAAAATGAAAAATACATACTTTTCCTGTCACCAGGAGTGCTGTTTATCCATCGAAGCTGTAGAGATGTCTGCCGTAATCTACTAGTTGGATGCTTTTCATTGTATAATAACTGTTTTTGCACAGAGCTACAATGAGAGCTACAGTTACGTCTGAGAGGGAGTAATTCATGTATTCTACCATAAGAATATCATACAGAGCTTCTCACATAAGACATCACGGCATTGAGATCCATAGGAGCTTCACATGACACCCCCCAGGCCTTATGTCTGCTGGTCGAGCTCTAGCTAAGAGTTCGGCCATGAATCCCTTAAATTCCCGTCTTTAGTACAGAATCTGAAATCAGAAGCAATCTGAGCGGGAAAGTTTGTTTAAGTAGATCTGGGTCAAATAATGCTTACATGTGATTTTTCAAATGCTTTTAAAGCAACAATATGCAGATATTTTCAACATAAAACAGGGATTTTTATTAATGAAATGATTCGTTATTAGGTTCTCTCATTATTTGAGAGAATTAGGACGCTAACAAGCTAATATTAAAGATTAAACATGGGTATCATTAGGTTAGCATGTTAAACACATACCTGCCAAATTTAGGTTTGAAAATACAGGACGTGTTTAGTATGGATGAATACTTGGTGGTACACTTTGCCCCTCAGAGAGCAGCCGCACAAACTCTCGTGAATCAGGCTGCTGGTTGTAGAAAAACTTTTAAATCCTTGCATGATGAATATTCACAGTAAAGTTTGACAGCTATGCAAATTACTGGAGTTTCCTGGAGAAACAGTGGGAGATGGTCTCGAAATACAGGAGAAAAAACCTGGAATAAACCTGCAGTGTTGGCAGGTTAAAGGTTAACCTGCGTGTAATTATGTCAGTCTTAGTTATGTTAATATCTTTAACATCATTCAGCCTGAAGCAAAGCAAAGCATGCCAGCTGAAGCTAAAAGTCTGATGCGATATCTAAAATGACGTAGCTAACGTATTTATTGTGTCTTGTTTGTTTGTTGTGTAGTGTAGTGACTTCTTTCTTTAGCAGCTGTGGTACAACCACACACTCCTGATCATTCTTAACCTTCTTCAGACATCAACACAGCTAGCTTTCCTGTTCGGGGAGTTGATGTGGATTTGAACTGATCTGCTGTCAAAGAGTGACAACTACAACAAGCTTTCATGGCCATTTTCTTGTACTTGTCTCCTTTTGATTAAGATATGCACTTTAGATTTGTGACTTAATTGAGGCATCTCTCCCTGAACAACAGTTAAGACAGCTATTTGGCCGTCTCTCCGGTGTCGTGTCTCATTTTTGCTCCGTACGGCCACTCATCCTGCCAAGCTGACGTGGTGCCAAAATTGCTACTTATTGTCACGGCAGTGATTACATTTAAATACAAAATGCATTCAGTTTCCAGACGGACCATGGCAACTGATTTTGTCCCATATTTCCATGTATCCCAGATTGGAACTGATCAACTCCGTCCGTTCACACTGATGAGAAAACATCAGATCTGAGTCACATCTGTTGTTGATCCAGCAGACAACAGGACTCAGTGTGAAGAGCCACAGTGAAAGTAAATCCCAGCAGAAAGGGTTCGGTGAATACTGATCTCATCTCGAGGTCTCTCAGCTTATTCAGGCAGTGTTTTCAAAGGGGGGGCTCCTCACGGCAGTATAGACGGTAAAGCAGGTTTGTTGATCCTTAAGAAACTCCTTATCTGCTCTTTGTTGGCCCTGCGTACATTGATCACGTCCATTGTTGTGCTTGTCCCATTGAGGCCAGAGTGAATGAGCCTGCTGCGTAACAGCTCTCTGCTCCCCTCGAAATGAAGACGTTCCCACCAGAAGAGACCTGAGTGAGACGTCAGGCTGCCAGCAGACCTCATACAGCATGAAGCTTTATATTCATTTACTGCACTACTTACATTCAGTGTCTGGTCTGTTGTGTTTTTGCCTGGTGTTTCATGTAGAATTTGATTTTTAAGGCAGATTTATTGACTGAAAATATACATTTTGTGACTTGAGAGACTCTAAACACTAAAATATGACACAGGCGACATAGTTTGTGCACAAATTTTCTAAAACTCTTACATAAACATCTTTTAGCACTTAACTCACCTGCTATTAAATCTGACATTTTCAAAATGATCCATGGCACAGTGAGACGACATCATATTCTGCTTCTTTCTCCGCTAAAACCCAGACCTCATTTGTCTAAGCTATATTTTATTCACATTCATATATTTTTAGCTCTAAATGTTTGTCCTACATGTCCAGCTGTATAATGTTCGTTTTTCTAAAATAAGATATTCCCTCCAAAAAGCCCACCAGATGTGCCACGGAGAATCCTCCAACCATACAGCTCATACTTCTTGGCCGCTCCTCCTTCATGGTAACTTAAACATAATATTTACTTTACTATCATTTACTTTTAATGACCATTTTTCCATCCTTTTTTTGTCCTGCTTTATAATTATTGTCTTTTCATATAAACTTTATTTGCTACAGGGCAGGAGAGGCTGTTGGCAGAATCTGGCTATTACATGCAATGAACGGAATATACATTTTTTTTATGTAATTCAGCGTTGGCTATGTGTGGAATATTTATAGAAAAAGCAAGAATCTACCTTCATTTAAATGATTAATTAGTGCTTAATTTTAATGAATTCAGTCATGATCCATATTATATATTCAGTAGAGTTTAAAGTTGTGACACAGGAGCAGAATTTGGATTTTCACAGCTGACCTGTAATATGAATGCATGATTTTTTTATTGGGACAAAATGACTTTATATCTGACCCTTCCTAAAAACATTATTTACAGACACCCTGCCTCATCCCTATAGCTTCAAAAATATACACTCATAACTGTAACACCTCTTGCAGCCTCACTGCTTTATGTGCCTGTGGTTTGGGTGTGGTGTTTTGAAGTGTGTGTGTGTGTGTGTTGTTCTGTGGATGTACGTTGGCACAGAGGAGGTGTGACTCAAGTGCCCTCTACTGGTGGAAGCGGGTCGCTCTGTTAGATCTGTGCCCTGAGGTGTCTGAAGTGTAATGGCTTCCTGAGCGCTCATGCAGAGGAAGAAAGGTAACGTCAGAGAAAACGATCTTCGTGTTATCGATCGTCAACATTGGTGCAGTCAACAAATACAGTGTGTGTGTGTGTGTGTGTGTGTTGCACCAGCAGAGAGAGACGATAAGAAGGATTAAGTCTACATAGTTTCCTACCACTGACCCAAAGGTTAATGATTCTCTCCTTCACTTGTGTTGATTCTATATGTGGGAAATACAAATGAGGGAACTCAAAATCAGTATTACAGTTATTATATATAGTCCATCCCAGTATCGGGGCTGTGGTCAGGGTTTGAGAAATGCTGAGGTCACGAGTGTCAGATCCAAGTTTGTGTTCTTTTTTTAAAAGTTGGGTTGTTCAGACATATTTGGGGGTAAATGTTGTTTATTTAAAAGCAGTGAGTTTCTCCACATGAAGCTTGAAATGTTTTCCACAAGGTTTCTCCACTTTGCCAGGAACAGGAAGAAAATCACTCGTTGTTTTTTCCCTGATTTTTTCATGATGTGTTTGTGGGTCTAATGTGATCTGCTCTAAACAAAAACGACCTCAGAAACCAGAGGACAAATTTAAAAGGTACTGCAGGTCACGGTCACGTGTTACTGAGGCACTCTCTGACATTCGCATTAACGCCTGTCGTGGAAACAAAGCCTTCAGATCTCCACACCGACACATCCAGGAGGGGAAATCAAACCTAGTTTATTGTTTCTCTGCCAGCGACTGATAAATGTGAACATTTGATCTCATATTGACACAGTATCTGGCATTGTTAGCACTGGATGTTTGCAGGAGACAGAAAGAGTGAAGAAGACCACTTTGTCTCTGAGAGTGCAGCTCTCTGCAGCATGTATACGAGAGGCGGATCCGTTCATGGCTCCCCTTTGCTTATCTTTCCCATGATACCGTGTCTCACGCTGCGTGGGCTGGACTCAGTCCTCCTCCTGGCCCAGTCTGTCTATTCTCCTGCCTCAATAGCTCTGTTTGACTCCCCTGGCGGAGTCCTGAGTTGTCTGAGGGCCCGCTAGCAGAGTCCCTCCTCTCTCCCTCTCTCTGGGACCCTGAAACCTGGCCTCCCTGCTACCCTCACCCCCCACCATCAGGGCCAGCGAAAACCCAGCGGCGCAGGCTGAGCGGTGGTCCATGCCCCTCACTAAAGAGCTCCAAGACAAAGGCAAAAAAAAAAAGGAAAGAAAGAAAAGAAAACTATGCTACTGGGTTGACCCAACGCTAGCCTGCTTGTCTGAAAGCACGATTTATGGCAGAGCTTGAGATACTGCTGGAGCCAAGCTAACAGTTTACACACACAGAGCTGTTCCCAAGGACAGGCCTTCAGACAGGGAGGGTGATGGAGGAAGGAAGGGAGGTGGAAAGATAGAGAGACAGGAGACAAAAGAGAACCTTCATTACAAACAAAGTTTCAACCTGCCTCCAATCATCTTGTTTTTAGAGTTTTCAAGGACAGAAACGTGCGCACTGCCACACGGGAATCTGATTCTGATTCTGGAAAATAATAAACGGTTGAAATTCTATGAAACGTATTGAAAAGGAGAAGATGTAATACGGGCTGGCATGCAATTAAAGGTGCATGCAGGTTGTCTTTGTGCTACATGCAACATTTTATTCTACATTTTATTCATATTTCTGAAACTAGCTTTTTCTTCTTTTTTTTCTAATATTACGGCAAAAAGAGATTAGTACTGTTTTCATGTTTAAGCTTGATGTTTTAGTCCATATTTGACCATATAAATACAAGTTTTTACAATCAAAACAAACTCTGATTTAATTAACATGAAAACTGTGTGTCACGAAGATGAACGCATGTCTCATCAAACAGCTGGGCACAGACTCAAAAGTTTCTTCTGGGAACTTTTTTTAGTCACAAATGAACGAACAGTTGATGTGCTGGTGATTATTCATAGCTTCAAGACTGAGTCAGAATAAATAAAATGAGCTAAACGACAACCCAAACTGTGTGTTTTTAATAGTTTTTATGATGGAGGTCTATGACTGCTCGTTAGGATGATACACTCATTGTTTGTTTTGGTCTTTCAGTGAAAAGAAAAATATAGAATTAATAATTCATAAAATGAGTGTAGATGTAGATTTTTGCAGTGTGGGAGAGTAACATAGGTACAATGAGTGTTTTAGAGTGGCAGACTGGGAGAGAGAGAGACAGAGATGAGCTGGTTTGAATGGGCAGACTGGATGCATGCAGCGTTTGAGGTATCAATTGAATTACTGTACGCTCGGCTTGCTTACGGTTGCCATGGACACCTCGCAGAGAGACGAGCGTCCCGGGGAGTTTCTCCATGTCTTCTGAGAGAATTGTCAAATGACGTCGTTACCGGCTGTAACCGTGGTGACAGCTCATGACATCAGACACGTCTCACAAGTGGTGCTGTTGTTGTCTGCAGGTAGACTGGCGGCCAAGTCGACTGCAGCGCACACACACACACACACACACACACACACACACTCCTTCAGAAACGCCTCGATGAGACATTTTTTTCACTGAGCCTCCTCCACGCTGCCAGCATCCCATTCCAGGAGCAGGAGACGATGAATCTTTCTGTGTGAAATATTCATGCCAGTTCACCCAATGCATAGGATTCCCTATATTCAACAACAATGCAAATTAGACTTCAGGGAGGAGAGAATGTATTAATCTCAGAGTCTGAAAGGAAAAAAATGTGCAGAATTCTTTCGGGGATGTAAAGACTGGGAAAACATCTCTCTCAGCACGGATAAATATTTGGATTAATCCTGGTTTTCTCATGCAAAGTGGGGCCTTAGCGATACCTTCAACAGAGCGCCGGCTCCTGGATGAGTTAAGTAAGCCCCAACAGCTTAAAGAGATCAATTGGAATCCCCCCTCCCCACCTCCCTCCACCATTTTCTCCTTCTGCCCATTCAAAGAGTAGCCAACAGCATGAGATGGAGGCACACTCATGTGTGAAATAGACTCTTCATGAGGACGCCGGTCTTTGGCTGTCCCGTTTTGGGACCTTCGTCTTAATCCCCCTCCGGATTCCCCGAGGAGGGAAGGGAGCGGACAAGGCCTTTTCTTTAGGAACAGAGGGCGTGGGGCGGGGCGGGGGGAGAGGCTGACGAGTCCATTGACAACAGTTGCGTATCTGTGGAGATTTACGTGATGATTTCATAAGCAATGGTCGACTGAGCAGCAATGGCCCCCCCACTCTGAGAAAAAAAACACTCAGCTACGCGGTTTCTTCCTGTGTGCTGATGTGTTGTGTTTGTGACACTAACTGGTGAAGTTTGCCTTTAATGCAAACAATGGGCTCCACCCCAGCTCAGATATGCAGTATGTACACATTTATGCACACATACACACATTCAGCTAATAACTCACAAGAAAAAGTAAATATTTTATGGAAAGTCTGAAAAATGAACACGTTTCCTTGTTTGTTTGGCAGAAATATGTTTTCCTCTCCTGTTCATCATCTTCAGAAAACTGATTGGGGTCCTAGCTTGGAAAACCGCTGCCCTAACCAACCAGGGCTCCCTTTCACAAAAGCAATTTGTGAGCACTGTCAACATGCATATTGCAAATGGTGGCAATGTCACGCTCACAAATTGCAGATTCATTTGTGAGTTCCTAATCCTGTCTCCTAGAAATTCTGTTTTCATGGCTACGCTGTGGTGACCGCGTGGAGGACTGTGACAGCAAAGTCTAGGTTTGGTGTCCACACTTCAGTGTCTGGTCAGGTTCAGGCAACAAAAGCACTTTGGTTAAGAATCGGGAAAGAGTATGTAAGTATGGAGTTACATCATGAAACATGAAGGAAGTGCAACAACATGGAGACGATCCCTCACTGACTTCCCACAAAGCACATGTATTAAAGACTGCAGCTTCTGGGGGCCTCTAGTGGGAATTTGCACTTTCAGTTGTATTCATAGAAACACACACACACACACACACACACACACACACACACACACACACACACACACACACACACACACACACACAGCACTGAGACATAAATAATGTCACAAACACAAACTGATTGGAGTTTGCATTATTTCTTTTATCTGATAATAAAGACTTTGTTGGGTTTTGTGCTCCACAAATGAAACCAGACCACAGATAAATGTGTGTGTGTGTGTGTGTGTGTGTGTGTGTGTGTGTGTGTGTGTGTGTGTGTGTGTGTGTGTGTGTGTGTGTGTGTGTGTGTGTGTGTGTGACGGATGCTTCCACCACCACGACGTCTCCTTTAGCCCCTCAGTATAATGAAGCTTTCTCTCCCGCTCTCTGGCCCATAGATTCAGCTCCTACTAAGTAATTATCTGTGCTCTGCAAAGTCCTCAGAGCTCGGTCCGTGCTAATGTCTAAGGATTCATTAAAGTGTAAAATAGATAAAAATTCAATTATTTTCTCCTGGGCACATGCATTAGTCCAGATTGTCCTTCTGCTGAGGCTTTTCTCATCGGCTGTAGTATCAACACCACTTCACAACCTGATGACTAATGCGGAGTTTCTGGTTAAATAGATAGAAATTAATTGAAAAAAGTTCCACTGATCACCATAAATGTGTTTTACAGCCTGTTTTATGTTCGCAAAGTCAGAATGTCATAATGGATGTCCTGTGTCTGGTTCAGGAGATAAAAAAAATGAATTTACAATAATCTTCACGCCCGTCTGGAGCTGCAGATACAAGTTTATACGTATATGTGAATATACTCTGTTTGTGTCATTTTGATTATGTCTCATAATTATAGTATGCCACATTTCAATTTCTGCAAGGCATTACTCTAAACGCCCCATAAAACTCAGACAAAAGTACAACACAGCTGCAAACGTCTTGATCATTTATCACTCATTTACTTAAACCAAGCAACAAGAATATGACTTCACCCATAAAGCAATGTCCAAGAGAGAGTTATGTTTTGTTACTGTTCACAGTAAGTAGTACAGATACTAAAGAAAGTCAGAATCATATACTGCTTATAGCAATTACAAATAAAACAAAAAATCCTGAAAACTAAATAAATAATCAAACGTGATTGGTCTGTTGCCATAACTTCCATAAGTAGTTTGTCCCCATAATCATTACCGTGTTCAGTATTTTAATATAGCACTGGAAAAGAATTAAATTGGCATAAATTTGAATTTGTAAAGTCAAAACTTAACACAGTTTGTATAATAAGAGCAGCAAAAACATCCAGTTTTACTTGTTCCCTCACACACACACACACACACACACACACACTCTTTCCATCATCTCAACATCCATTTCTCACTAATGACGCTGTCGCCTTCCCGTTTTCTCTCCTTCATGCCATTTACTCGTGTCACCAAATGTCAAATCCTACAAGGCGGATCTCACGATTCCACATCAGCATTGCATCAATATTCTATGATCCTCTGAATATTGTATTCTTTTGATCCCCCTTGAACTGAAAATATCAGGTATGAGGCAATTTTGGAGAGAAGTCGAATTTTCCAAGTTGAAATCTCAATTTTAAAAAAAAATAAAAAGCAATCATGTTGTCACGCAGTCCAAAAAAACATTTACACATTTTATCTGAGTTCTTGTTGCAGGATGCACACCTGTGGAGTTTAACCAGTAAAAAATAAACGTAATGAATGATTTGTACAGATTCGATACTCCATGTTCAGCATTTCTCAGTTAATACAAGTCTAAGTAATTATGTAATTGCATATCAGTCATGTAATGATCATGTAAAGCTTCAGATAAGAGTCTGGAAGTGTTACATGAGCATCCTGCAGGCTACAGTGTGACTCTCTGACTTTGCGTCCTCACAGCCCCGGCAGGAGTTCCCCGTTCAACACCACCAACATTTAGAACGCTCTAATTTGTTTCCTCGTTTATCGCTTAATTAACTTCCAGCATTTCAGCTGCAAGTCTTGACAATCAATATAAATCACTGCTACAGACGGAGACCCACTAATGAGATCAGATTAAGGAACGGAATTACGCCTGCTGCCGCCACGAATGATTAGAAATCACTAAGTACCCTCTGTGCTATTAAAAGGCCATTTAAACAGCGTCCATATACCCTATTTCTGTCTGTGACAATGCAGTAATTAGAGTGTGTCGGACACAGATGAATCACTGCCTCCCACTCTCTCCTCTTGGCCTTTTGCTCTCTGGTCTCATATTCACTGTGCTCACACATAAACCTCAGCGGTTCACCTGTGTGCATGTGTCGCTGGGCGTGGCCTCCTCCTGGTTTTCCTCTCACCTGCCTGATCACCTCACCACCTGCGCCTCATCAGCCAATCAGCCTCAGCTGCATAACACCTCCATGTTGGACCTTCAGAAGGTGATTTACACTCAGCCGGTGAGTGGGAGAGGTGGAGATACAGAATCTGCTGAGCGGGTTTCCTAAAAATCCTCTTTCCATGTTATTAAAGGTCACCTCATGCTTTCTCACCATCATACCGCCGAGGTCTCCCTGACCTCGTGTCTCAGTCAGCCTTGTGTTCCGGCTCAGGTGAGGAGGGCTGTTGTGGACTGAAGTCAGGAAATGAGAGAGAGGACGTTCTCACAAAGATAACAAAGTTTACTCTGGGAGGAAAGGTTACTGTTAGCACTGATTAAAGAGGTCTTTGGTCCGTGTACAGAAATAATAAATACAGTTACTGTAGCCTGCTGCAAACCCTTCTACTACTACCGTCTGTCTGTCCGGAGCCTCGATGAAATCTCACGATAATTAGGCCAAAAAAATAAAAAGTTTGCCATCAGGATTCTGGGCAGACTTTCTTTTATGTCTATATTGTTTTACTTAAAAACACGATTGCACCGTGTAAAGGTCTAAAGTGAAGATGCACTGGATGAACTAGATATTCAGAAACTCGAGACTTTATAGTGCGTTAACTATGTATGTAAAAAGTTACAAGTCTGCACAACAGAAAATCACAAATTATGGAAAATAACTTGTCACTTTCTGTTTTTTAGAATTAATGAACTGAAAATGTAAATTAACCAAACTGTTAGTGTTAGGTTTAGTATTATGTAAGTATTTTGCCAGTAATGACAAATTACAGTTATTGTAGAAAAATTTATGTCCATACTAAAATTTTTCTTTGTAATTCTAAAGTAAATTTTAATAGTTTCACATGCATGTGGACCGTTCAAACTTTGTAGCCTTATTTACACAACATAACTCTAAATTGTACACATGTCACTTGTATATTACTTATATCACTTGTATTGTCACTCTATAGAAACATACTAAACATGGCTAAACTGGGTAACACCTGAGATCAAAATGGTCATGATCTGTCGTGCATCATGAAGGTTCCTCACAGAGAAGTTGTACTGTGATGTAAAAAGTCTCGGATGAGTCCTGATCTATCACAGAGCTTCCTGTCAAAGTGTTCGAGGGCAGAGGGAGAGAAGCATGGCTTGGCTGTAAAGACTAAAGAAACCCTGCAGTATCTCAGCTCCTCTCTGCTGTCTGAGCCCAGAGACAGCTCAATCCCTGGCATCCGGACTCTGTACCTGGCTTTATAAGGCCTTGAGCGATGCCAGAATTGGGCTATTCCTGGAGACGGTCCTCAGCGCTCTGTACCCAGAGAGCTTTGTTTGGACTGAGGCAGAGGAGGAGATGTATGGCCACCACTGCCACACAGACACCCCCCCACTGCCTGCCCCCTCTTTACCCTCCATTCCCCATGTCACCTATTAAATCTTTATTATCTACACAGTCCAGTGCAGGGGGTGGGAAGAGGACACGCTTTTAATTTTTATTTCTTTCCCTGTGCGATGTGGACAAAGAGGGTGTACAAGATGAACAGAACAGTGCGTTCTCCTGCTCTGGGTTGGATAGTAGCTGTAAATAATTGTGATGCTTTGTTTAAACCTGCCTGTTGTACCACATGGGCACAGTTTACTAAATCTGCTGAGATATATAGTCACGAGAGTCGACAATGTTTTCTGCTGCAAGAAGAAAGTATGCTCTCTGCAGTTTATAGTAAATAAATAATGTCTGTGACAGGCACAGGAAGGCCTGCAACATATTTAAATGTTTTTCTAAATCAGTTTCCGAGATCAAGAATAAAATGATATTTTGATAAGAAGAGGTGAAAGTCTAACAACTGAAACATCTTATTTGGTTTAAACAGCTGTTGATTCTACCTGTACCTGATCCCACGTTTCCCAGCTCTGTATTTAGATCCTCCTGCCTGATGCGTGCCCACATCTTTCAAACTCCACATCCAATATTCTCAGAAAAAATCTACAGAAAGAAGAAGATCGACATTATTAGGAATATTTTTCAAACATTGAAAATCTCCCATTGATCCACAAAAGACATCAAAACATTTTTCAGAGGATGTGTAGAACTCACCATCATCATAATTAAACTAAAATGAATGAACTAAACTCATTTTTGGATCATAGTTTGAATTCTCACAGTGGAGCAACAGTTGGTTCTTGACGGCTGCAAAATAATCACAAAACAATGTCAGCAGATACATGCGATGAGTAAATGAGTGATTTCCCCGCGCATGAGAAAATCTAATATACAAACACATGCCTGATCCAAGAGAAGAGCCGTGATTGATTCTCCATCAGGCTCAGATAGAAGCTTCTTTCTGAGCAGATCTGCCCTCTGGGATCGGCCTCAGCTCAGCTTCTGTTCAGCCTCAGCTGTTGGATGGTTGGATGGTATGGCTGCCGGCCAAACGTAATGTTTACACTAACGCGCACAACTGTTCTGTACGTAGTCACGGTGAATTACCGATCCTGAGATGAGGGGGTCTTGTGTGCTGTTGTGATTTTAGCGAGACAGGTGCTCGGTGCAGCAGTGGGAAAAACAGGGAGGTGGAGTGGAGTGGAGTGGAGGGGGTGAGGATGAGTCCTACGCTGGGCTTCAGGATCTACGTTCGGTTGCCATGTTTGAAATTAAAACACAGACAGTCGCCTCGTTTGTGTACGGCAGTTAGACAGAGAATTTTCCATCGCATTTTGTCATCACAAGCAATCAGTATATACAGTTCAGTATACAAAAACTCTCAGAGCAAAGAACATAAAAATTAAAGTTTCCTTTTTTTGTTCGATCATCCAATTTGTCCATTTTGCTCCACGGTTGTCCAGATAAGGGAACAGATCAGGACAGATAAAAAAAGTTTAAAAGGAATCAGAATAATGCAAATCATGATCAAAATTATGCCGTCAATTATCGTCATCTCTCTCCTCCGCTCTGGCATGGCGTTAAAATTACATTTAAGTCTATCCGGAGCCCATCCCTGCTGAAGGAGGAGAAGGAGAGGGTGAGACAACAGGGTTGCAATCAGCGACTTCACTGCTCAGTACCCCTAAATTCTAACCATCCGTCCTTTAAGCCAGAGATTGGACCCGACCTGTAATATCGAATTTTACCACAAGCTGCTCCAAGTTGTGTTGCAAGTTTTCCACATCGCGTTCCTGCAAATGTTTCACACCTGGGTGTGTACATGTACACTACTGATGGCTAAAAAGTTCACATGTAAATTTAGAAAAGGTGATGATAGAAATGTTTATTTCTGCTGCGTGTAAAGACGGTGTGCTGTGACTGTGACTCATACTGCAGGTGAGAGACGGTGAAAACGTCGCCGTAAAATAGACGTGGTTTAAATATCAAAAGGTTTTGTTTTTTTCCCATGGTGCCGCAGCAGGGATGCTGACTCTCAGTGACGTGTGTCTGCTTTCTGTCACTGCCACCTAAAAGCTTATGAAAGAGAAAACGGCAACAGAACCTGAGAGCTCTGCCACTCTCAGTCTGACTTCTCCTGCGCCCTGAGCTGGATTTCATTCTCCTCTTACTCGCAACAGGTGTTTGAATAAAAGTCAAATCAAATGTTTGCTTCACTCAGGTTTGTCCCAGAGCTGTACAGACAGCAAAACATGCGGATACTGAGAGAAAAAAACAAGACATATCATAATCTCTGAGATATGAAGCTGCAGCAGCATCTCAAGCCCATGTACTGTACCCATTAGCAGGAGGAGAAAGCAGCTAATGAGCGAAAGGTCATTGGTTCAGGTCTCCAGAGAGCTCCCGCTGCTGTAATACATTCGGCACTTAACCTGAATCTTAACCCGAACCGCCTCATTAAACATCCAGCTGTACAAATGGAAAAACGTGTTGAGAATGTTTGCCGTCCGGGGATTTTCTTTCAGGAAAGCGCCTGCTAGGCAAAGAGGCATTAAAAAGAATCAGTTCCTGTGATGTGGGGAGTTCAGGCGAGTTCATTGCTGCAGGACCAATCTGGCTTTTGTCTCTTTACTTCAAGAGACAAGTGCATAGAGAGGAGATCCTCGTCTCTGCTCCTGCATCCGAAAGTCACTTTGAATCATCTTAATTTGAATGCTTTAGTCAGCATGTAGAGGCTTTGACAACATACACAGAAAATGTCAGTAAGGCTACCTTCAGCAGCACATTTAGCTAATATTTCTTTTAGAGTTTGCATGTTTAGCTTTTTTTGTAGTCAGAGAAAGCAGAAACCAAATTTCAGCTCTGTGCTTTGTCCATGTTGGAAGCAGACCAGCTAACCGTGTGAAAGATGAAGAGAAAAGACAGTTAGCTCCTGTTGGCCTTCCACTAGAAACACAAAGTGTGCAGGAGCCCTGTTAGTGACCTTCATCACAGAGTAAGAAAAAAACTCACACACTTCTCGTTGACCCTTCTTTGAAAGGTCGGCACTTGTTTTTCATAGATAAACTCTGAACAGAGTTTTGTTGTTGTGCAATAACAAATAAAAAAGGTTCACGCTTGGAAACAGAAGCTAATTAAAAAGTGCAGCGGCAGCCAGTTCGGTCATCCGCTCTCAGCCAAAATCATCTCACCACAAAACCACAATGACAACAGCAGCACCGCCCCTCTGTAGGCCTTTACTCCCCTGCATGAAGAAGACATATCGTGTACTTTTAGCCTTTACTGATTCAAAGAACGTTTACTATTCCCTTTGCTCTTTTGGCAACATTTCACTCCTCATTCATTCGTTCAGTTATTCACTCCCAGGAATCTGTGGATCTGATTCTCGTCCTGTTGTTTTTCACTCCTCTGCCAGCCTCAGTATCAAAAGCTTTGAAATGTCACTGCTGCATTTTTTGGATTATTATTACATTTTTTTTTTTTAGATACAGATTGTTGCAGTAGAGTTTTGATTATTGTAAACCGTGCTGATCAGATACTTTAATTAAATTTACAAATTCATTATTTTCTCTGTGAAAATCAGTGAAACAAAAAACAATTGTTTCATTTTATTTGAACTAAGTGTTGACCAGGGTTGCCAACTCCTCAGTAAGGAAAGTAGGCATTGGCTGTCCTAAAAGTCGTCAGATGACATCATCACCTAATTTGCATAATGAGCATGTATTTGTAAAGGACGCTGTAGGAGAGAGGAATAAAAAAAAGTGAGTAAAAAAACACCAAACACAGTAGTTTTTGGTGTTATATACACTAAATATGTTCATTCACAGTCTGGACGTGAAGGGGTGAACATCTCCTGCACTGACTGGGTGTGCTTTGGTCTACTATGACACCAGAAAAAGTCACTAGAGGGGCCTGAAAAGTTGCTAAATATAGTGACAAAGTTGGCAACACCGTGTTGACTTGATTCAGTGAAGGAATATTTCAGTTAGGTGTCGTTGATTGAACACACACGTTGCCAAAATTAAATTCTACAATATCTTTACAATTTGCAACAGCAAATATGTCGCTGCCATGCTTACATTTTATCAACGTAATGTGTCAAATGTATTTCTAGGAAATAAATAATGATTATATTGTTGAACTGAACTCCAGGAACTGAATCCTTTTTTATGCCTCTGTATGACAGCCCAGTGTTCTCTAAGTTCACCCAGGAATTCACTGGAGGATACTGTGTCGGTTGGTAAAAGGTGTATCCAATAGGCTGTAAATCAATTTGGCTTTTTGCCTGTTGAGCACTGCCACATCAAGATGTTCAAGCTGCCATGACCACCAGTGATTAGGCATTAGATGCCTTGCTCAGGGACACATCTGCAGCATGAAATAATTTGGGCAATGAAACTGAAGTTGCTGCTTTGGGCGACCTAAGTCACACAAGCGGGAGTCAGTGCGCTTGAGCGATGCCCCCCGCTCTCTGCAGCTGTCTGCGTTGGCAGTGGATCCAACCAGGCTTTGCCAGTCACCAGCACTGTCAGATCAAGTCAGTAACGATCTCCTGGAAGCTGTTCAACAACCCAAAGCCATCAGTCAGAGAAACAAAGGCCCGCCCACAGCATGGTCTGGCCCAGAATGCAACCATTCATCGCAAGGGGGGGGGGAGCCAGAGTGCTGGCCAAGCCTTTCATGGCCAGAGAAAGGGATCTGTAACCAAACCATGCTCAATTAAGGCTCTGATTCGCCAGGGGAGATAAGGGGTAATCAATCATCCGTGGCCAGGCCCTGTGTAAACAACATCAGGACGTGTCAGTCCGGCAGTGCTCAGCCAAAGTCAGCTGACGAGTTAAAGACAAAGGTCTGAGGGCTTGTCCTGTCAAACGCTTTCACACAGAGCTGCTGTGTCAGAAAACAGGTCTGCTGAACAATCGCGCTCTGTGCCGTCCCCTGTGGGTGAGCGCCGGCCTATCATCATGAATTTACAGCAGATAAACTGAACTAACATCCATCCCATGCTCTTACCTCATCTGTGCAGAGGTCGGTGCAAACATGGGAACAGTTTCTGTGTGGGCCGGTAAAGTCTCAACAAAGTTTTATACCAGAAGAAAGAAGTTTCATATCTTCTGCACAATAGAGAGGAATATCCATCCATTTTTCATATCTGCTTATCCTCATCAGGCTCGCGGGGGGCTGGAGGTGATCCCAGCTGAAGACAGAATGCCTGTTCATCTGACACATAGAAACAAACAACCATTCACACTCACATTGACACCTACGGACAATTCAGAGTCACCATTTAACCTGTTAAGGTGTCTTTGGACTCACGCAGACACGGGAGGACATGCAACCTCCAAACAGAAAGGAGCCAGCCGGGGTGTCGGTTAGCTCTCAGTTGGTAGGAGCATCCGCCCCATGTACAAAGGCTCAGTCCTCGCTGCAGCGGCCCAGGGTTCGAATCCGACCTGCGGCCCTTTGCTGCATGTCATTCCCATCTCTCTCTCTCTCCACACATTTCCTGTCACTCTTCAGCTGTCTCTGTCAAATAGAGCTTAAAAAGGCCAAAAAAATCTTTAAAAAAAAAGAAAGGAGCCGGCCGAGGTTCGAAGCAGGAATCAGGAACATAAGACCAGATGCAGATTTACCAGATAATTGATATATCTACTTAAACTTGTTAGCAAATCAGAAAAAACAATAACTTCAGTGTCACTGATGTCTTATATGTGTAATAATAATAATATCCTGATAGTTTTAAATACAGAGAGCATCGTAGAAAGCCTCTTATCATTTTAGTGCTTCAGTAAGAACCATAAATTAACATTGTTTTATCAGGTTTATACTTTCATCATATTGGGTTTTTTAGGGTTAGGGAAAAATGATTTTGCAATTATTGTTATTATTTTTACATCTGTGTCTGTGCAGTTTGACCTTTGAGCTGCTGAAATAGATTCATCTGCAAATATTTTCCAGGAACATCGGGTGCTTTGCTTCCACTTGATCTCACTCTGGAAGTGTCAGTGTAAAAGATAAATAAGATAAGAAGATCTATGTTTGCGGTGATGTGCGATGGAAGATAGCATCTTTATGAAAAAACATCGATGTGTTGAAAAGGAATCGACAGTGTCGGTGATAATTTCTCATCTTTATCTGATTAACTGAGTGGATGTAGATAGACCTTGTCTCCATTCTTGCTGCTTCTGTTGTACTGTGACGTCTTTTTCAGCGAGGTCTGACTCTCTCGCTCTTTTCCTGTTTTCTTTCCTCGTTACTCTTGGTGGCTATCACTTCTCATGCTAAGTTCTCTTTGTCTTTATTCCAAACCAGAGACGTTTAGTGCCTCATTTTCGAGTAACTAAGAGTTTTTTTCCAGGGAAAGAGCTCCCAGACACTGCGTGTTAAATTCTCAAATGGGATAGCCTTCATGAACTGGCTGCAAGTTGAATCACTGGTAGCAAACTGGACCTTTATGTCTATGAAGCTGCCGTGGATTATTACTTTTAAAAGTTGAAAAATCCACTATTTTTTCTTTTCTTCCTCCTGTTCACATGGGAATCGTTTCAGTACGTTTTGAATGAGTCACCAGCAGTTGGGCACCTTTTCAAATGTTGCCTGCTGGTTAAAATAGCCACCATTTCTCTCTGTCACATGGATGAGATCTCAGCAGAGACCACAGAGGGCGAGCAGACGGCAGCTTCTTCTCTCTGTGAATCATCATCCACCTTCTGCCTGCTGATTCTGACACTTAACTGAACTCCAGAGAGTTTGTTTCCTTCACGTCTCTTTTCCAGCACACACGCGCTCATACAGTCATCAAAACTCATAGAGACACACATAAATATATAATCAACAACAAACAGACAGAATAGAGCAGCTGTGATGCACTCCTGCGTAAACTCAGGGATCTGAAGGTAGGTCGGTCAGTGAGGTCACAGATATGTTTGGAGGGGGCAGCTATGGAGGAGGCTCTGTTGCCCCAGGTTCAGTGCTTGGTCCTGTGGCAGTGGAGCAGGTCTGTGAGGTAGGACGGGGTCTGGTGGTGGAGGGCTTCGTGTGCGAGGAGGAGGAGGAGGATTTCAAACTGTATCCGCTGGTGAAGGTTCTGGAGGACGGAGGTGGTGTGGTCACAGGTGTGTGTGAGCAGGCAAGGAGCAGAGTTCTGGATGTATCGGAGTTATTTAGTCATTTTAACAGATGCTGTTGGTGTCATGACGTGGATGATTACTAGGTCCATAACAGAACTGCAAATTTCATCTTCATCAACTTAACAACATAAAACACGGCAGGAAAGACACGATTACACGCACTCACATATTTATGTATTTACATAACTCTAAAATAAAGAAGAACAGACAGAGTTTTGAGTTACCTCCTCGATATGACTTCATTCTATGACTAATGTGCACATGCACACATGCAAAAATTTGGCATGCATGTTGGGCATGAATGACACATGAAATGGCAGCCAGTCATGTAAGTCTGCGCGCACATGCAGCAAAATCAAAACAAAGCCATAAGTGACTGAGGCCACAGTGTACAGAGGGAGGTCAGAGTTGCATTCAGGGTCAGATCAGTTCCTGGGGTTGTTGGGAACACTGTGTTATAAGTTGTCTTGGTTGATTGGCCCAGAGCAGGAAGTCTTCACAGGGGACCAAGAACCCTTTTCACATCACCCATCATCCCATGCTGCTAGCTGCTCTGCTGAGTTTCACTGGCCAGAGCTGCAGAGAACTCATTGGCATGTCAAGTTTCAGAGATGACAACTCTACAGTAGTTGTCTCTCTCTCTCTCTCTCTCTCTCTCTCTCTCTCTCTCTCTCTCTCTCTCTCTCTCTCTCTCTCAAAATCCTTGGCTTGAAAAGAGATCCAGAGAAATGGAAGAAGCTTGCACAGATAAGAAGCTGTTGTTTTTACAGATGGTGAAGTCTCACTTTGCACCATGTGTGCTGCGCTCGCTGCCACTGCTGCTGCATGTTTGTCCCATCTGATGAAACATTTGGGAAAAATCTGGTTTTGCTCTTGTTTTAGACACCAGATGTCATGTGGACTTTCTTGTTTTATGGAGGTTTTATCTCTAATTTTATGACGATATAGTCCCTAACTTGAACTTTTCAAGTTATGGGCACCGGTGAGCTCCATGCACAAAGGACTGCTCCTTCAATGCTGGCTGCTATAGTCATCTACGGCTGATTACTGCGCAAAAGCACAACTTTATAACTATATTCCTGATAGACACGATGAAAGTGAACATGGTATACCTGCTTAACATAAGTATGTTAGTGCTGTCATTGTGAGCATGCTGACCCCCAGCTGCTCCACTGATATTCAAAATATGTTGACGTTTGTGCAAACCTCTTGTTGACAGTTGGATTATGAATTATGAATCTTCCCTGTTCATACCAGACAGAGGCAGGATCAGGTCGTGCAGGGACACTCTGCACTTTTTGCAGAGGATGAGAATCCCATTAAGTTTGAGTTGGCCTAAAGTGGACAAACTGCGGCTCGTTTATTCTCACCGTTTGAAAAATTCTGTTCATTTTTTTTCACCTCCACTTCTACCTTTTGTTCTCCAAACTGCTGTTCACTGTAATTATGCGCAGTAAGTCACCACTTCAGTAATAAGGAACTCAGAGGTGAACTCTGCTCCCAACCGCCCCCCGACTCGAATCCTCTGCCCACTGCGCTGACCAGTCACCATGGCAACTGGCACAAAACTCATTTTCCTGAAATTTGGCGATGGCTTTTAGAAAAGAGCAAAAAAAAAAAAACCCAAAACAAAACAAAAAAGTGAACAGTTGTATTTGCTGTACGCGCTGTGAAAACACATCTTTCATATGGTGCCAGAGAGCCTGCATGTCTTTGTCCTCTGTACAAATATGAGTGGCAGCCTCTTTTCTAGCCCTGAGCAAACATCACAGGCCTCCTCCTCCTCCTCCTCCTCCTCCTCCTCCTCCTCCTCCTCCTCCTCCTCCTCCTCATCACTTGCTGGGCTGAAGGTACCGTGGGACTGCTTTCTGTAGACGCAGTGTAAAGAAAGAACCGGTGGCACAGGGATTGATCGGGCTTTAATTAACCATTGTACGATGATCCACGACTTCTGCCAAACAGCCAGCATGATTTACGGTCCGCCTGTGGTTTGAATGTGGGTACAGGAGGTGCCTTCAGCTGGGCTTGTTCTGCTGTTTTAAAGCAGTCCAGGCCGAGTTAGAACCACTGAGTTCAATCTCATATCTAAGACACAGAATATTAACATATAACAAACATCAGCATATTCCCTAACTGTGGAATATTTTCTCTAAAATGATGTCAGCTTTCAAAATGGTTGTATTGCTTTGTAATAAGGATTTGTATGATAAGTAAAGGACAATAAAAAAACAATAAATAAATGGAACATGTTCAAGACTATTAATATAATATAATAAAAAATAAATACATAAAAATAAATACATAAATGCAAACTAATGCTTGGGGAGTAACAGAGTTACATAAATGTAACCCAATTAAAAAACACATACTACCATGATCCATGCAACACACACGTGTATAACAGCCCTTCACAACACACACCACCTGGTGCTATCCAGTGAAATGAAACCTAACGTTAAACTAACGTTAATACAGCCAGGAAGTGCTGAGCGAAGTCCAAAATTTGACCTACTTTCTGATAAGCCATCAAGTCTGAAAACAGGAAGAGTGCTGTGCATGTGTGTGTCCTGTGTGTGTGTGTGTGACCCTGAGTTATTTGTGTGTGTTGTTGTGTAATTATTTACAGTCAGGAAATAAAAGTCACTCACTGTAAGAGTGCACCGTGAGCTTTCGTCTGTCAGCTGATCGTCACCACCTCAACATGCAGTTCTCAGCTGATTGGTTTCTTCTGAAGGAAAAGAGTGTAAATCACTGACTAAGCAGAGCTCTCTCAACAATATCTCCTCCCTCTCCCATTGTTAACAGGCTGAGGATCACGCTGCGCCTGCGTAGCTACCAGTCAATACTTTAGAAAGACATGAAAAAGAGGAAAGCATTAGCATATCAAAGCCCAACATCTGACACGGCCCTGCCTGGCTGCTTGAACCTACAGTAAGTGGGGTGCAGAGGAGGAGGAGGAGGAGGAGGAAGCCCGGTTGAAGCTCACGAGGGTTTTATCGCTGCTCGTCAGTCACACGAGGAGAGGTAGTCTGCACCCACAAGGATGGGATTAGGAGGGATGTGAGGAGGCCTGTGTTAAGAGATGAGAGCCTCATACTTTTGCACAGTCACAGACTTGACATGATGACAGTGAACATGTCACAGTGTGAGGGCTGAATCTGCAGGCCCAGACGGTGGATTCAGCCAAGCTGTCTGCCATGAAAAGGTCAACAGACGAGTGAGGTGGTGATCTCTGATCTATAGCCAAAACATCAGCCTGTCACCTGTCAGTGACAAAAGTGGCCGACAGCATGCAGGACCTATAAAAAACAGCCTTTTTGTATCATCAGCGTCAAACACTGCATGCTGGGACATCCTCTCCTCCATATCGTGACTTTTATTTGGTTTACCTTTGCAATACATCACTCGTGCAGAGCAGTTCAATGAAATGAGGGCGTTAACCCCCTTTCTCTTTTGTGTTATTGCAGCTACTTTATCATAAAGAAATGAACAGCTGAGAGGCTGCGAGAGGCAGCAGGCAGGTGACAGCATATACGGCATGCAGTTCAACAGGTGCTGCGGTAAAAGGCAGCACTGACAGACAGGAAGAGAGATGAATGTGTGGTGTCAAATCCTCCTCTGGCTTCTGTCCGCTGTCAATGAGGTGAAGACAACCAGAAGAGAGCAGAACAGTGAAGAGAAAATACAGAGGAAAGAGGAAAAAAGATTCTTGGCCGGGATGCAGGACACACTGTATTACATCTGTATTTAATAAAAGGCGCAGCAGCATTGATCTGAGTGGGGGGAATTCTCCAAACATCCTGCAGAGCTAAAAGGCCGATGGGATCTCAGTGCTGCTCTGATTGAGGGCTTCCTGTTTTAAGCATTTAATGGGGAACTGGGGAGAAATGTAACTTCCAGGTCTCCCAGCTTGGACGCTTTCCTGCAAATAATAAAGAAGCTAGTTTTTTTTTTTTTCTGTCTGATCCCAACATTCACCTGCCACCGCTACATTTGTAAAAAATGTGATTTTTAAAGCTGCTTTGATAGATTTTGGCCACTAGGGGGAGAGGACCTCCACTGTCGTTTTTTCAGGCCTCCAGATTAATGTTAGTCTAATATTTGATTTGATCTCAACAGCTCATGAGAAAAATATCTGGGATAGCTACTGGTAGGAATAATGCATGTTTTAAATGCAAATACTAATCTAAGAATAATAATGATTAATCTGTATCTACGCTAATGTTGCGTATCCTTTCCTAGAAGGTGATAATCTGGTATTCATTGTTCATTTTCATCAGGGTGAAACAGGTCTGTTTCTTCGTTAGCTACCGTAACAACAACAGTAGCTTCTCGTCCACAGAGGGTCCACGTTAATATGTTGTATAAACAATATGTCACTTAAGGTGAAATACTATAAAAACATAATAAAAAACTGCCTCGTAGCTACACATAACTAAAATATTTAACAAAGCAACACACAGCTGCTACCCACAAACAAAGCAGGATGTAAATACATATTTGACTTTAACATATATACACTTATATTTTCATCAGCATAAAATCTGAGGTATTTCTTTGATGCTGAATTAATTTCGTTGTGAGTTTAATAAATCTTCTTTTCTGCGTTTGGAGTAAAAGTATTTAATTACTTACAAAGCCGGGTTTGCCCTTGAGGTGTTTAATGTGAGTTATCTCAATTACAGATTCATTTTCTCCAGAAGGACGTCTTCTTAACTAACCCGTCCATCTTTGTCTCTCTGCGTCACCTCAAGGCCAATAAGCTTAAAGACAGATATTTGTATTATGCGTGCAGGCTACTGATTATCTTTAATTAGACGTGTTGGTAAAGTAAACGCTGCTGTCTTTTCACCAGCTCTCTTCACTGTGTATTAATTGTGTGTTAACTTATTAAAAATAAAATCAATAAAGTTAATTCTTATCTGTTAAGTAGGCTGATCATACACACCTGGCAAACGACATTTATTGTTTCTACAATATTCATATGTACTGTACAACAAATCCATAACTACAAATATGCTAAATATAAATGCAAAAAATACTAATGAATCTGTCAAGTTGAGTAATAACAATAACCTACAACAATACAATTAAACTAAGCTCATAGGTCCAGTGTGTTGGAGTTAGTGACATCTAACAGTGAGGTTGAAGATGGCAACCAATTGAATACCTCTCGCCTCATCTTTGCCATCTCTCTACAGAGCCAGTGTCTGATTCTTCATGTCAGTTTCCATGTATGACATGAAATATCTACTGCAGTCCATTCACAAGAAACGAAACTTAGCCTTTGCGCTTTATTGCACTCGGGTCAATGCAAATTAAGATCCTGGTTATACAATGTGTGCTTATCTAATCTATTATTTACTTTGCACCTCGGTGACTATAAACCGCCGTCCTGCGTCAACACTTTTGCTTCTCAAACTTCAGGGCAGTTAGGTTTCGCTTCCAGCTGATATAAATTGGCTGCAAGTCGCTCCTGTTTTCATTCGATAAGTGAAGAACTGAAGATATGGCTCCAACACTGGTGAGTCTCCTGCTGCTGCGCTCTGCTTGCTGTCACTGATGAGTTAATGTAGAACTGAAGCTGTTTCCCTTCAAGCTAATACAAGATTATATTCTTTTGAACTGGCATTCAGTATTCATGGATTACAATGCTTAACAAAGAATAATGGCTCCTGCAGACTTTGCTTTGGCTGTTTTAAAGCAACGTGTTGTCATTTTAGTCGAGTTAAACCACATAACTGAAGTAATTCTGCATTGAAATGTGTCTTTATAATTCCTCTTCATGCATTAGACGGGACAGAGTGACACAATAAGTGCAAAACTCTACATTGTTGGTATTGACTAGTTTGGGTTGTATCTGGGTACGTACCTTTGTTCCATGACCACGGCAGGTTTCTCAGTAAACTGAGCGTCCCTTTGCGTGCTTCCTGCATGATTCATGCTCCGACACATTAATTGTTTCATATGCAAAATGTCAGGTAGATAAAAGAAGAGACAGAGAGACAAAAAGTCCTGACCATTTACATTGATAACGTGTAAAATTCATGAATTTGATCTATATTTGATTGTTTTTCTCTTTTAGTTTGCCAACGGTGCAAAACCCGGGGACCTGATCCAGATCTTCCGTGGGAGCTACGAGCACTGGGCGGTCTACATCGGTGGAAATGAAGTCGTCCATTTGATTCCTCCATGTTAGTGAAGTGTTACATTTACTGCATTGTTAGTTAGTTACTAAAACACAGGGCAGCTTTTTGGAGGCGTTACCCTGAGATCTGTGTCTATACCTCTTTTCTTCGTCACTCTCTTCTAACTTCTTTCCTGCCTGTCTCTTCTGTAACACACACACAGGTGTTGATTCAGACACGTTCAGTAACCTGCTGATGCTCCTGGATAGCCCCACAGCGCAGGTGAGGCGTCAGAAGATCTGGGAAGTGGTCGGCTCCCACCGTTTCAAAGTCAACAACCTTCTGGATGACGAGTACGAGCCTCGCGAACGGCGCGTCATTGTGAGAGAGGCGTGTGCGTTGGTGGGCTGGGAGATGCCGTACTGTCTCGCTACTAACAACTGTGAGCACTTTGTCACAAGGCTACGGTACGGCAAGCCAGAGTCTCGCCAGGTGGGTTTTATACTACTACCAAACATTGTATGTCAGCTGAGTAGATCAAATAAATATTATAAAATCTCAATTACATAATAATAACAATACACGGATCTAGTACAGTCTATTTCAGTTGATAAGAAGCAGATGTGATGTTAAATAAATTGTGATTGTCTCTAATTCAAACAACAGAGGATGATTAACAAGCTGATTGAAAAAATCAGCCTACTCATGCATCTGCCACCTTCACTTTGTTTCAGCACAGCTCAATAAGAGAATGCAACACTGCAGGAAATGCAGCATCTAAAATGGCTGGGTGTGATAGGCTGAGACACATGTCAGTCGAGAACAATGAACTCCCTTTCGATAGATAAGATATCTTTGAAATGAAACAGACATTTTATTAAATGTCTTCACATTGCAAACACTGCACAAAGAGTTGGAGAGGAGCCTCTGTGTGGTTTATTTGATGAACGGAGTTACCGTGGTACTAGAAAAAGAGCAAAAACAATTGAGTACTTTAATGTGAGGGTCAGTAGAACAGTGAAATTCACACCAAACTCAGTAATTTGAGTCGTGTCGTTAGAAATTGCAACAATTCAGCTAAAAGGACGTAAAGCAGTGACATAATTCTCCTTTATGGCTTTATCTATGAAGCATGGTGGGCTGCAAACCTAATAAACTTAGTTATATGTTCACATTTTATATGGTTAAAGCTTTCCTTTAACCTTCAGCTTGCCACTCATTTGTCTTCTGCAGGTTAAAAATGCAGCTGTGATCGGAGGCGCAGCCATAGCAGGTGTAGGCATCGTAGCTTTGGGTGCCGCTCTGTTCGCCTTGCTCAAAGATGACGACGAAGGAAACACGTCCGACTGACGGCAAAAAGAAAAGGAAAGATCTTGCCATTGTTTCAGTTCACCTGGCAGTGACAATGTGAATAAACTATTGCACATGCACAAACTGTCAACACACAATACAACTGTGGATGAGACAAGACGGGCTGCTGTGAAAATGAAGTCTGTGGCTGTCGCAATGTTGTTTTAGATCCAGCAGATGTATGTATATTTTTTATTTATCACAAAAGTCATCTTAATCAGTCAACTGTACATACAATCAAATGTATAAAATAATGTAATAAAAATATATATTTAGAGAACATTTTGTGTGCTAGTCATCTGTACTTAAAAAAAAAAAAAAAAACGAGGATGTTTACATTTTAATTCATATTTTCCAGATTTAAAAAGCGTTGCTCGTATCACCCAGCGCCTCAGAATCCAAACAAACACTGTATGTAATTAATATTCCCGTTTTCCTGGCAACAATCCTGACTGACAGAGAAGTACTGAGTGTAAAATCAGAGGGCATGATGGTGAAAAGGGAGACAGGCAGCAGCTCAGGGGAACACTGTAATGTTTTTCTTACGGCCTAGTTATGAGCTTAAAGGGTGTTTATCCGCCGTCGTCTCTGTGCCAACATTGTGCTGCATCACAATCTACCACTGTTCACATGTGGACCCCCGTTACAGCCGAGGCAGGTGGGGAAGAGCAGATCCACACGAGACTATGTGATCGACATGATGTGTGTGTGTGTGTGTGGACTGACAGCTGAGTGAAGGATCACCGTAACCCCGCTACACACACACACACACACACACACATTCTTTTTATGAGGCTCCTCCTCCCCCAGCTGGATGCCCATCAGACAGGCCAGTCCTGCAAAAAATAAATGTGCATCTTAATTTTCTTAATAGTTTTAATTCATTTAAACATTTAAATTCTGTTTTTCCAAAACAGAAAAGTTTAAAACGCGTCTGCACAGAAGGCTCGTCTGCATCCTTTTTTTCCACAGAGATGAAAACCTGAAACAAAAGATGATTTTGCAACATTCAGAGGTTTTAAGAGGGAACAAGTAAAGACAGCACCTGCAGTAAATCACTCCGAGTAATGAAATCCCCAGATTCTTCTTTGCTTCATCAATCAAATGAACTTTGAAGATTTTGTAACTAAATATGAGCCACTTGAAAATCATTAACACCAAAATAAAAGCTGATGATGTTTTTTGCAGTGTAGAAACAGGCCTTGGGGCCCATGGCCAGGCCAGTAAAGCTGCTAGCAGGTGGGGGCAGTTGGGCTCGCCTGGTCCCCAGAATCAGCACAGCACCCCACATTGTTCCTGAGGTCACCGCCTCAGAGCTCCATGAAATCCAGAGTGGGCTGCAGAGCCTCGGGCCGTGGGACCGGCTCCAGAAATAATAAAATCTCATACTCTCATACATTTTGGGAGTCAGAGAAGATGGCTTATCATGGCTGATCATTAGGCTCAGAATCAGCTCAGAAATAATCACCATGCATAACAAATGTGCAGCGATGTCAAATGGTGGCACTGATAGAGAGATGTGCTGACATTACACAGCATTTTTGTTTAACCACTATTTAACCAGGAAATTCCATTCAGATTGAAATCTCTTTTTCAAGGGAGTCCTTGCCAAGACGAGGACATGTTAGTGCAGCAGTAAGTACTGTGACAGTTGTGGAGCCGGATAGATGTATCATGTCCAGTTGTTGGTAGTGTTGTAGAGGAGGTCCTCTCTGAAGAGCTGGAGGTCTTCAGGAGGTTTGTGAAGGCAGAGAGGGACGCCCCTGATCTGGTAGGAACTGGTAGGACGTTCCACCAACGGGAAACAACAGACGAGAAAAGTCTGGATTGTCCTGAGCGTACGGGTGGCAGAGCCAGGCGTCAGTCATTGGAGGAGGTAACATATGTCTGTATGAGGACAAGAACCGGAGACTACTCTGTAGTCAGCGTTAGAGATTTTAAGTTAATGTGGTGGACAGGTAGCCGACCAAGGCGACATGATTAGAGAAGCTTGGTTGGTCATCAGTCATGACACCGTGATGATTTCAAAATGGATTTAAAAGCACGCAAAGAAATCAGATCAGAGAGTTTCAAAACTTCCTGTCTAGTCTAAGGATGTGTACTTTCCTGTTAAATATAATATATAAATGCCCTTGATGAATACTGTCCATCACACTTTTGAGTACATAGATAGAATAACCCAAGAATTGCCTTAAGTAAACCAGAGTTCATGATAAATCTAATGAAAGCAAGACAAGCTCTCTCAGTCATATGCAATGTCTGAGCAGGGGACACATAAATAAACCATCCCCATAATTTCATACAGCTAAAATCTTTCTTCTAAAAGTCAGCAACAAGTTTCTTTTTTACATTAAAGGATGAGAAAGTCTGAAATGTTTCACCAGTCTTAGACTTCAGTCTTTCTGGCCATCAGTCTCTGCATCACTGGAGGTGAGCATCAAAGACGAGCCCTCCTCCTCCTCGAGTTAAGATTCTGGTGTTCCAGAGCGGCTGTGGCTCGGAGATAGAGCGGGTCGTCCACCAATCAGAAGATCGGCGGTTCGATCCCCGGTTCGATCCCCTCCAAGTCTGCATGTCGAAGTGTCCTTGGGCAAGATGCTGAACCCCAAATTGCTCCCGAAGGCTGCGCCATCGGTGTGTGAATGTTAGTTCCTTAAAACTGATGAGCACTTGGCACCTTGCATGGCAGCCAATGCCATCAGTGTATGAATGTGTGTGAATGGGTGAATGAGAAGCGCTTTGAGTGGTCGGAAGACTAGAAAGGCGCTATATAAGTACAGTCCATTTACCATCTCTATCTTCTTTGAACTGTACGTTCACAGCTGTCAACTGTAGCATCTTCTTCTTTGGAGAATCTAATCAGGAGGTTTTGCTACATACAAATCAGGGCTGACTCGACTACAGTGCAGGTAATGGAAGACTAAGTTTGGCAGTTTAGTTTCAATGATGAGGCTGAATCTCAATCTCCAAGTTCCAAGCCATTAAAATGTTAGGTTAGGGTACCAAAACACTTGATTAGGGTGAAAAAAGACACAATGGTTTGGGTCTAAATACCTGATGTGTTCAAAAACACATGAGTTGAAGACTCAGATCACTGTGAGGAAGAGAGAACAGGCGGCATAACTATCACATCTGATACCAACATAGGTAGAAAAGGAAATAGAAACTTGGAAAGCGTCCCAGTGGACATAAATCTGGGATAGTGTCCTAAAAAAGCTGCCTGCCAACGCAGGAAATCACTTTCTTGCCATTTCAGCATCTGACTACCCGGCAGCACATGTTCCACCAGCACCTGTGATTCTAAGCTAGGCGATGAAGTTAGAGCCAGAACTCGATTAATAAGAAACTAATATGCTCTCTTAATTTACAATTTACATAAAATGTTGCAGATTATTGCTTTCGCTCCGAGGCTGACAGGTCTTCCCTGATTAATAGGAAGATAAATGATTTCAGAGATGCTTCACCATGGAGATCCCCGGCCTATAGAATAGTTCATGCATTTTGCTGTAAAGTCACAGTTACGAAACAGGACTTGCTACTGTGAGTTTTCATTGTGAACGGAGCTTAGAGGCAACACAGCACCAACATGAATTACTACAGCCAGTAAAAGACCAGAGCAGCCTGTGATAAAAGAAGCGTGACAGGCAGCCGTGGAAGCCAAAAACCAACTACCTTTGGTGTCTGTGTCACTTCAGGATATATGGTTTCCCCCTCTGCGGCCTGTCACCGCTAACTTCTCACGTTTCCCCCCCAAAGGCAGGAGAGGGGAGGTGGTGCATGGCCCGGGCCAGGAGTGCTGTCAGACCCCCAAACTTCTTCCATTTGGTACAAAGATGTCATTGAGCCTTGTCTTTGCACCTGCTCAAGTAGTGGAGGAGATGGCAAAGACTCTTCCTGTGTGTCTGGAGGAGGGGGAGGAGGACAACAGTCCGCCACCTCCCTGCTGCAAAACAAGCCAAACAAACGGTGTTTAAAGCGAACTGCTGCCATGCCAGATAAGTCAACAAATGAGGGCCAGTGAAACTTTGTTCGTCGTGTGAGGGTCTTTTCTGTGAGAGAGAGGAGGGAAAGGAATGGTGGGAGGTGGGAATTAGGACCACCACATAAAGATGAGAGCCAAGAGGACGTGGTTTTTGGAGATGGCAGCTTGGACCACCCCAAATGTAAAGTTTTCTGGACGTCCACGCCTGCTCAGGTGGCAGTGGTTGAGGCAGCAAGCAACCTCACCACCTCCATCCCAACCCCTCCCAGCCCCGCTCGGGGCTCACAATGAGGAAACTGTTTCGACGAGACCAGGGCTCTGCCTCCGAGGCCGCTGACAGAGAGAGATTAGAATAACAATGGCCTGGGTTAATGATGTTTGTGCCGTTAAAGACACAAAGTCGTTACTAAAAAAGCCATTAGGCCTCGAAGTCAAAGAGAATGAAAGGAGTGTGTTTTTTCACACTGATTACTTGCAGCGAATTCTAAACAGAGCAGTGATCAACACACAAAACACCAGCGGCTCAATGTCCCATTTTACGGCGGCTTCTCAGTATTTTTCATGCTGCTATAACTCCTTTTTAGTTTATGAGATAGTGGCTTGTTTCATGAATTAGCTGCAGTTCCTTTCAGGCTTCTCACCCGACTTCTTCACTCGGTTCCACTCATCGTGTCGAGGCAGCAGGCAGAGCAGAGTTGGAGCTGGCAGAAGGGGCCAGAAAAAAAAAAAAAAAGAAAAGCCAAAGGAGGGGGTAAAAAAAGAAAAGAAAAGAAGGCTTTGAAGAAGACTGAGCTTGCAAAGCTGTATTTTAAAGTTGGATGGCACATCAGAGGCACGAGCAGCTACAGTTCTGCCTTTTTAAGGGATATATGCGCTCGTACAGCAGCATCCAAAAAGAGCATTCTTTAAAGCCTGAGCAGAGTGAGACCAAACATTCACCGCCATGCTCGGAGGCCTAATTATCCTTTGGATCACAAACAGTGAGCTGGTTTCAGAGGAGCAGAGATGAGCAAAGGATGGGGATATCTGACAATAATTCAATGTGACATGATTTCAGCTGTTATTTACATTCCCATTATAGGTTGAGACGATCATTGAGAGTGACTTAGAATGACACTTGAATATCTTTCATTTCCTTCCTTGAAGCTCATGTTTAATAGAGATATGATAGGCCAAAAGAAGAGCCTCCATATCACCAAATGTTATCCTAAATATGTTTTGTGTTCGGGTGTGAAGATAACTAGTCGGTTTAGGCAGCTTGTGTTTCCTTGAAGCTCAGTAACCGTCTCCACCAAACAAAGACACCTCCGCTGCAAACTCTCAGCTCACCATGACTCCCTGCTCTCTGTCAAACAGAATGTAATTACAGTGATTGCACGACAGTCGTCTCCCATTCGCTAATGAGACAAAGCAAGATAGAAGTTACCTGGATGTAACTCATGAGAATGTTTCTGTTTAAAGCACATACACGTTACCCTCCTAGAAGACATTTGAGACGTTCTACTTGGTTGCGTACGTTCAAAGTGGTGGAAATACTGAGGGACAAGTTAAAATACCGTCTACCTTCGTACCTCTGCACAGCTGGACGGTAACTGCATGAAGCGGGCATGAAGTATACTCTCACCTTAATGCAGATCATGCTACAAGGTGAACACGCCTGACAACATACAGACGGCCAAACAATAGAGTAAAAAAATGATTCCAGATTCTGAAAATCGACAGTGTTCACACTTTATTTATTTATTTCAGATATTAACGGCAGAAACTTCAAAACGATGCTGCAGTGGAATAAACTGAAACTCCTTCGTGTTGAGGGATTTAAGCAACCAGTAGTGAGCAGTATAAAGGTCAAACAAGCAAACAATAGATGCACCACATATTCTCCTTCAAATATTTATATTTGATTGAATTGCCAAATGTCTAACATTACACTAAATCAGCATTCAGAGTAAATAAGACAATTTCAGAGGTCAGCTGCATGAATCCAGACAATAAGATGGAACAAACAGTCGGGTTATGTAAAGAAACAGGAGCCAGGTGGTGAAAGAGGTTTGTGATAGAATGTATGCAAAAAGAGGAAGAGAGATTTGGATGCCTATTTCTGAAAATGATGAAGTGTGACATGTGCTCGGCCCTCGTCTAACGCTCACCGCCTCCCTCCCACACAGGCTTGGAGAGGTGACTGGGGAGAGGGGGACTGAGGAAATGCCTGTGGCTGAGCCTCTTATTTTTCCATGGCAGCGTTATAAACATATAGAGCAATAACATCTCCTGTACGTTCCCTCTCTGCCCACAGAACTGTGGCTGGCCTCTCAAAAGCAGCACTATGTTATTACCGCCTGCTATGAATGCCTTCTGTGTGTACATACGTGTTCTTATCTGTCTTCTGCTGTGCTCCCATGTATGTCTGTGCATGTGTTTGCTCCCGAGGAGCATGCGACATATAATAAGTGCAAATGTTTATTTCCAAAGGCTTCCTGTGTAAATTCTCCCGCTCCCCCAAACACAGGTAGATTCACAGAGCCTGACACGTTGGCGTAAATATGTCACAGAAATAGACTGGAGGTAAATGGTGGAGATTGTGCGTCAGCTGAATGGCCCCGACTGTCTCGGAAACAGGAATAAATAAGTCTTTGCATGCGCAGATCTGCAGCTCAGCCTCCACCTTTAACCAGTAGTGGTGGAGCAGTAAAGCCTGACAAGTTTACCTGTTTATGTACATGAAGTTTTTATTGATTATATACACTATAACCATTCAGAGAAGAAGAAAATCACTACCATACATTCATTATTCAATATTTGTGGAACAGCAAGTTTCCAACAGTGTTGCTGACTGTTGTCGTTGGTGGTTCAGCCTCCGTCCTTGAAGAAATATGATAATTGATTTAAATGTTTTGCCTGCAATTATATTATTTGACTACTCTGATTACTTTTTTACACCATGGCAATTTAAATTTTGTTCCAACAGGACCACTTTTAAGACTTCTGACCTCTCCTTGCACTTATCCAACAAGTCTCCACAGCTAAATGACAAAACAGCTCAACGATCTACAAATTACAAACATTTACGTTTTCACTTGGTTTCCAGTTTATTAGATATGGTAAAAATAATCCTGACTGCAACAGACCTGCAATAAATCTTCATCTAATATTTGGTCTTTAATCACAGATATAATAGAAAGTATGACAGTTTGCAATATAACCTTCATGAACATAGAATTTGTCTTTGTGTTGCTGTGTGAGATAATATTAGATAACTTTAGCTTGGTGTGTCTTTTTATTTTATCACATCTTTTATGCTGCACAAAGAGAAAACTTTCTGGACAACGAGAAGGTAATGATATTCCAAATTTTCCAAATATTCCAATATAAATTTTTTTTTTTTTTTGTCATCCTGCTATTCCCTCGAGATGTTTCCCAGCTGACCAGAAGATCAGAAGAACGCTGCATTAGTCTGTGTTTCACTCGGCACCAAACCAAACTTCCTTTGGAGACAATTAAGTTACATTTCAAGTTGAACTCGAAGTTGAAACGGCACTTACTGCACGAGTTTTTCTGCCTCCGTTGGTGGAAGGAAGTACCTGTAGTACTTGTTTTCAAGGCAACTATACCACAGTTTGGCTGTTGTTTAGGGAAAGACCCTCAAAATGATTAAAAGAGAACATTTCGTTTTAACCAACGATCAAACAGGAAGTACCTATGTCATGCATCACTACACCTGTCAATACTGTATTTTGTTGAAAAGACTGAAGATTTACACCTTCAAATACTACACCTGGTGATGAAATCACAGGCCAGGCAGCAGCAAGAAGGACTCAGTTTGTCCCGAAGACTTCTAAACACAGATGAACTGAAAGACGGATATTAATGCGTCCATCCTCTTTCCCTTGGACAAAGACATGTGGAGAGGAAGGACTGTAAATCTGTGAAATGGTACTTTAAGTGCATATATGTTCGATGAGAGCTCAGTCATTCTCCTGCCTAAGGCTGGAAATCCCCCCGTACTATGAGCATTTAGAGTACATAAAAGTACACGGAGTACAAAAAATCTGACAAACATGGTGGGTGGCAAAAACACAAAGTCAAAGCAGGCTAAAAGTAGTGCATTATGGGACAGTGTATCATGTTTTCAGTCTGTAATCATACACTGTCAAATGTTGTCAACATACTGTGCCGTCGGTCTGCTTCTTATTTAGTACTTGTTTGTGATTTTCAGACGGTTTTTAACAAATTAAAATACTTCACAGTGTTTTTGCATTCTTCCTGCCTCACACTCATCATCTTTGTCTTTTTGTGTCTTTGTGAAATTATAGTTTTTGTCGTATGATTTATCAGTCTGTAACCAGCCGGAAAATATAATCTCTAACATATTCGTGCAGAAACAGAAATACACAACAAAACAGTCTAAAATTGCGTCGCTTGTCATATGTAAGATGTATTTTTGTCTCTTTTGTCTGTAATTAAATTGTCTCATACTGACAGTACCATAAACATCCATCCATACCATATCTGTGTTTGTGTGGGTTACTGCTTTAAGCACTGAAATGACCTTTTATTAAAAAAACACATTTGATCTGAAATGAATTGTTTGGATAGAAACCATGCACATTTTTCATAATTTACACGATATCAACATGAAAGCGCTGAAGTATTTATGCATTCCACTCATCTTGAAGCGTTTTTTTTTTTGTACATTTTCCAGTGAAATTCTTTGACCAGGCGTGATTTTGATGCTGATTTTTGATTAAGACGCACCAGCTGGGCGAGGGCAGAGCTCACAGTCTGCGTCTCTTTTCACATCCTGCCTCCCGTTATGCTCTTATAGCAGCGTCCTCGTAAAGTTTAAAGAGTAAGGGCTGTCGTGTCACACATGCACAAACAAACAACCAAGCTGTGGACCTAAATGACATTGAATGAAGGTGGTGGAGAACAATATATTAGTCAGTCACACTGGGAACCAGCAATGATCCACCTTCTGTTCCACCTCCTCCTTTTCTGTTCAGCTCCCTTGAATTTCAGGCCTTATGTAAAACGGTATTACTTTCAGAAATGACAGCATAATTTCTGCTTTTCCACCCTTTGGGTCTCTCACTCAGAAGTCACAAACTCAAGCTGCCCAAAAACTTTTTCTTCTTTAAAAGAGTCTGCTGACAGCAGCTTCAGAGCCAGAGAGTCTTCCCTTTTCCGCAATCTCAGATTCTCATACATACATCTGAGTTTGTGAAACAGTTTTGGCGACGCACGATGAGCCCCGGGGATTATTGTCATAGCCAACCCCGATATTATAGAATTACAGTCAGACAGAGTGACTCCTGGTGCTGCGCGGACAATTACTCTGCGGCCTGGATCTCAGTGGAAAAGCTGCATTAGAGAAGAAAAACCTCAGTCTATCAGATGCTAAAAAACAGGGAAGTGTTGGCAGATAATGTGTCAATACCAACCAAAGTAATCACAGCGGGGCTCAGAGGGGGTCTGACTGCGCTTTATTAGAAAGTTCCTCTCCAAGAAGAAATGCAACACCGGTGGGTATTTTGCTAAATGCAGACAGGATTTGGCCAAAGAAAGGTTTATATTAAGTGTTTGTCTTTGTTGTTAAAAAAGCGAGTTATTTGCAGTATTCTAAGGCTTACTCTGGGCTTCCTGGGTTGGAATAACCTTTAATGTTGTCAAAAAGCATACTTTGACTTCTTCAAAGACTTTCTCAATCTCCAGGAGCTGTCACGGTCAAACCACACTTTCATATTAGATTTCTGAGGCAAAAACATCCAAAAGTTTGATGGATCTTTGGCATCTTCATCCAGAAACACTTACAGCAGTGTTTAGCTCCCTTACGTGGATGCTTCATGATCTGCACCGTCAGTTCAGACTCCACGCCGAGCAGTGAGCTGCCTCCATCTTGTGGTGAATTTTATATTCTACATTAAAAAAAAACTGAATATTTTTGAGGATAACGGGCCAGTTGGGATTTGCCACAGAAGAAAAAAGGCGGCTCAAGGTGGCAGTGTGCCTCCACGAGTGAGTTCTTTCTAAAATATAAGAGAGGATCACACCAATGAGCAGACAGTGTCCTTGTTTTGCATTTGTGCTCTTTATGTTTAAGTATGCTGAAGTGTTCGCAGCCCTGATTCCAAGTCATTGTCAACAGAAGGCAAATTAAATTATTATTAATTAGAATCTAATTAATTAACTCATCTAGTTCATTTGATCAGGATATAAATTGTAGATGTGACACTTACGGACAATATAAGTATGCATGAGAACAAAACCATAAAAAATGGTGAACATATAATATAATCCATAAAGACTAAATCAATTTTTCAAATAGCATTCATGACGACAGCAGCAGGTGACGAGTGAGTTTGTTAACTTTATTTTAACACGTTGTTGTTGGTTTGTTCCTGGTAGGTGGGGCTGTCTCATCGTCAGTGCAACTGGGATCACCTGGGCCCGATGCTGCGTTATAAAAGCTGCCGTGTCACCTGTGTGTATTTGTATGCTGTGGTTTCATTAACAATGCTACACTCTTTAGGTTTAGTTCATGTTTTTCAGTCCAACAGAACTTTATTCTAAACTCTCGAGGAGCCCCGAGCCTTTCTAATAATGCCAAATATGTCAGGCTGCAATTTGGGAAGAAATGTGTGTAAAATGGTCTAGACAATTTTATGTCATATCACTCATATTCCTGATCTCTAGAGCATTTTATTCCTTAACACGTGGAAGAATTGATTTTTTTTTGTGTGGCTGTTGACAGCGTTATTTAATAAAGAGAAAAATCCAAAAAACTGACTACTCAACTGTAAAACATTCATGGTGGTATTAACTGGTATAAATACTTTCCCTGTAGTCTTCCCATTCATACACAGTGTGGAAGAGTCAGATTTGAACTCACTTGAAGCTAATTTAGGAGAAATGAAATAAAATGCTGCTGTGAGGATGTTCCTGAAGACATTTTGTTATTTATGCATCACTCAGGTAGAAAGGCATCTTCATACAGTTAGCAAAAAGTCAGTGACATGGTGAGAATAAATACTAAATCATCAACATGTTGTGTGTAATTATTTGACAGGTGCATAAACTTCACCCACTCATGAAGAGCGTGAGATGTGTGAGCTAATAAAAGGAGCTTGAGTCAGTTATATGTCAAACTGCTGCAGACGTCTGAGGTGAAATATTTCACTTTGATTTACAGAAATCAGAAATTAATATTTATACGATACTTACAACTGTTGTAGGTCAGTTTGGTTCAAGATAACAGTGACAGAAGAACATACCTTATTAATTTATGCACACATATGTTTTTAATAGATCACAGCTGATGTGTATTGAGGAGGTCTCTGTGGAAAGTTTCAGAAATGCCTTGATGTTTTCTCCAGACACCTTAATTAGCCAGAAAACTCTTAAAAGACACCGATTTCCTATTCCTGGCCTAAGGATATGTAACGATCTAAGCACGTCTGGATTGTCAAGCAATTTTCAGATGAGACCTTTTGACAGTTTACAATATAAATACATGTAATTGACTCGCAGCCTTTAGAATTTAATGCATGTAAACAAAAACAAGTTCTTCACGGGAGACGTCGCAGATAATCTCAGCTTCACAGTGCGTATGATCATTTAGGTGTATAATCTGATTTTTATATAAATTCCATCATTAAACCAACCAGATTTCAAAATAAAGTTTATTAGCATGTGAATGAAGAATGAGAGACTTTTACACAAACTATTCATTCTGATAACTTCCTGACTGTTTTGTGTGTCTGTGATTGTTGGATTCATCAAGTTTTTGTTGAGGCAATATCTTTAAGTCAACGCATTGTCCTCACAAGTGCAGTTACACATACTGTTTGTGTGTGTGTGTGCCCCTGTGCTTCCATCTTTGTGAGGACCAAAGCGAGTTTAAGGACTTTAAGGAAATGACGCCTGTTCGAGCTGCGAGCGGATAAAAACTGGTTTTAGGTTTAAGATTAGTTAGTTATGGTCAGTCTGTGTATTTGTGCCTAAAAATGTCAGCAGGTATAAGATGTTAGTGACTCTTAATATACTGTGAAATCAAACAAACGTACAGTGACATTAATATTCAGTACTCAGTGTGAAGAGCTGAAATAATCAGCCAAGTAATTATCTGTAGTCACCTTCATTTTAACAGATGAGATCAAATATTAGTCGTTAGCTAATTGTGTTTAATGATCTGTCACGTCTGTCAGTTATTGTTGGTTCAGGCTCGCAGAATTTAACTTTAAACTGCAGATTCATTTAATAATTCACAAACTTTGCATGGAGATCATTTAGGCACCAATCACAATAAAAATCAAAGTTTTTCTGCACAGATTATCTATTTATTTATTTTGGATTTTTTTTCATAAATTCGGTTAATCCGTCTAAAGATGCAGAATGTGAGAATATAACATGAATGATGAAAACTTTAATACCACACATTCACTGTTTATTGTTTTAAAGCTGGCATTACTATAACCATTCAACTTGTTTATTTTCACAACATCATTTTTTTTTTTCAGACTTACTAGAAACTATTTTGTTCCGGAAGCGCGTGACATGAATGAAGATGAAAAGTGTCTTCAGTGTTTTTCCTTCTTTGGCTCTTCGCTGTATAAAAGCTGCTGACGTCTGAGCTGGACAGACTGAAGCAACTTAAAATCACCTAATTAATGAATCATCATTAATCAACACAAACTGTTTTATATCCCCTCAATTTAACTTCTATAAAACCACTTAGATACAGATATGATTCAGTGTCGATGAACACTATTATAATGCAATAATGAGCATTTATTACTGTAATTAAGAGTCTGTGATCTGTTATCATGGCAGAGTATTAAAAAGTGCAGATTTCTGAGCAGAGCTGCACTCCACTTTTATATATGTGTATATAAAAGTTTCCAAAGTGAGCTGGACAGAAGAAGTCATTGTAAAAGTGATGATCGCAGCCTGAGTTTGTTGTTTGTTGCCTCAGGTTACATAATCAGTGCCCCTCAGAGAAAATGTGAGCCCAGCAGCAGCCTGTTGTGTCTCTCCAGGAGGTTTTGCCAGGGGAAACATTTGGGAACCAGTGACCCGCTCTCTGCTGAACGAGGTAGAGCATGACCACACCCCCTGTTACTCTGTGTGTGTCTATTGGCTGCTGGGAATGATCTGGTGTCTGGATGTGGCTGCTGTCAAGGGTTTATACTATTAAAACTCCCCAAACTCCTCCATCCTCCCTGACACTTGTTGCTGCTGCCTGCGCACCACCGGGAGAGGCCACCTGAACCGCTTCAGCATTTCCTTTGGGATTTCCCGCGGGGAGTGATGAACTCCATCGACCCTCAGTCCCATCACCAGCACCACCAACACACCTCTCCGACCGTCGGCTCTCTCCCACCTAAAGGCGCCCAGGAGGCCCCGGACATGGCCGCTGTCTACTGCGACAACTTCAGCAGCATGTACCACCAGCAGAGCCTCCAGGGCGCACAGAGACCCGCCGGCTACGGCCTCGGAGATTACGCATCGTCTCCAAACCCGTACCTGTGGCTCAACGGGCCGGGCGTCAACTCCTCTGCATCCTACCTGCACGGCAACAACCCGGCGTCGTTCATCCCGCCCTCCTACGGCTCTCAGCGGCAGTTCATAACAAACTCACCTGGCTTTGGTGGGCCCGACCTGGGCTGGCTGTCCATCGCCAGCCAGGAGGAGCTGCTGAAGCTGGTCCGGCCGCCCTACTCCTACTCCGCGCTCATAGCCATGGCCATCCAGAATGCGCACGAGAAGAAGCTGACCCTGAGTCAGATTTATCAATACGTCGCCGACAATTTCCCCTTTTATAAGAAAAGCAAAGCCGGCTGGCAGAACTCGATCCGGCACAACTTGTCTCTGAACGACTGCTTCAAGAAAGTGCCGAGGGACGAGGACGATCCAGGTACCGTGAACGCACCAGGGAAAATGTTATCGTGAATAATAATGTGGCATTCAGGTACAGTTCACTCACCTGGAGTGAAGTTAAATTAGATGGGGATGAGGTAAACTGTTCAAATATGAAAAAGAGAGAGTTCATATAGTTATAAAAACCCAGTAAGTGAGTCAGAGTCAGTGTGTGTGTGTGTGTGTGTCTTATCAACACAACTGTTCATTTATTAAAAACTACACGTTATTAAAATCTGATGAAAAGATGCTGTAGCAGCTGTACTGTAAAGAAAAAACATTTTAAACAACGCAGCATATAAACATGAGCTGATTACAGGTTCCCTGTGAGATACAGATATATATATTACAGTATTTTCAAGAGTTCAGTGTACTCAAACACGTAACCTGTGCTGCAGCCTAGGCTCGGATGACAAAGTGTTATTTCTTATTGTTCGCTCAAACTGCTTCAGAAAATGTTCAAAGGAGAAAGAAATATATGAAAAATAAAAACAATTCATTCAGAAATACGGGGTGAATGTTGATTTTGACAAATTGATGATTTTTCTTGCCAGTGCATCGATGTAGAGTTCTGTCTTGTCAGGAAAAGAAGAAAAAGAGTAAATTTAAGTAAAAATAATGTTGTTTTTATTTTTCTTATTCAGGCCACATGTAACTCACAGATGTAGATATATCTGTATCAGGCCTCACAACTTCCATCAGTAAAACTGAAGTCATTCATTTGTTCTCATGTGTCTTATCTTCAATTACAGGAAAAGGAAACTACTGGACTTTGGACCCAAACTGTGAAAAGATGTTTGACAACGGAAATTTCCGCAGGAAAAGGAAAAGACGGTCAGATCCGAGCAGCGCAGGAGGAGCAGCGGCGGCTGCAGCAGCAGCAGCAGCAGCTGGGGCCACAAAAGTCGAGGACGGCAGGCCAGTGGTGGCGGCCTCATTGAAGCCTTCAGACAGTCCTCAGCTCCTGGGGCCGTCCTCGCCAGAGATGGAGGCGATGAACGAGAACCACAAGAGCTCGTTGTCTTCATCGCCGTCCGGACTGGCCTCCGCAGCTCCGTGTTTTAATAACTTTTACAGCAGCATGTCGACGCTCAACTCGGGGGCCCCCAGCCGGCAGGGGTCCCTGGGACTGGTGAACGAGCTGTCAAACAGGAACATTACGGCCCTGAGCCCATACCACCTCAACCACGGTGTGCAGGACACGGGAACGTCAGAGCACGGCGAGGGCTTGCATTTCAACCGTGGAGTGTACTACAACACGTTTGGCAGCGGGCAGAGCGGACAGTTCAACAGTCACTTCTACAACAGCTTCAGCGTCAACAGCTTGATTTATCCCAGGGAAGGGGCAGAGCTATAGGAGCTGATTTACCACAACTTCACACTGTTTTAGGGACTCGCTGCTCGGTGAATCCCTCCGAAACACACACACACAAAAACACACACACATACATACCTGCAGAGAGGTTTCAGCAGAGAGGTCAGAGTGCAGCCCCTCTCCATCATGAACACAACACTTCACTGATCAGTTCACCGGGGAGATTAGAACTAGAGAGAGCATTTTAGGTAAACTTGATTGAACTTGACAAACACTCAAACTGCTGGAAACAAAAAAAAATGAGCACTTATCTTTTTACTCTTCTTTTAATCACTGTATCAAAGCTCCTACTTTGCTCTTAACGCTAAAATATACTTGCAAAGTAAGACAACCATTGAACACTTGTGTCTTTTGTAATATTTTAAACATTTCTTTGACCTTTTTTTTGGCAGTTTCAACATAAACTCTCCCCATTCTTGTGGTCAGAAACCACTCTGTCACGTTCAACATGTAAATGTACGTTTGATTTTTTTTTGCCAGTTTTGTCAAATTTAGCCCCAAATTCTTCCATTTGATTACATATGTTGAAACTGTTCGACTCGAATCAGCCAAAGTTGCCTTTGTGAGACCACCGTTACCTCAAAACGACAATCAGATATCAGATGAGACGAAAGTTGCCCTGCTTTGAAGGGAGTACCTGTGTGTTTAACAGCCTCCACATGCAGTAACAATTGATGTAATACCAATATGATCCGAGGAAGGGCTCGCCTTATTTTTATATCCTTCACGTTGACTGAAACCACGGCACTTCAGCTCATGTAAACACACGTGGACTTTATAAATGTGTATTTTTGTAAATTATAAAGATAGTTTGTGACTATTTATGCTATTTATGCTAATAGGCATTGTTTACTACTGTTGTCTGAACATAGTTTGATTAAAGCAGAAGTGAATGATATTAGCTTACAAAAGGCGCCGAAAACAGTATCACTAAAACCCAGATGTCATAAATATAAATATATATTAAATACTATATATCATGGTTTCTCTCAGGATTCAGTGGGACAATCATTGAATGGCTTTTGTATCTATAATTGTCTTTTTTTTTTTATCTTTATACAGTGCTACAGCTCACAGGCAGTTTCAACTGTGACTATTAATAAATATCATGTGGTCTCTATTGTATTGTCATGCATCATTTTCAAATAGGGCATCAGTGTATTCAGGGATTCATTATCATCTGAATGCATACCCATGAATGTACTTTAATCTCATATTTAATTACTTCTACTCCATTTCAGCTCAATGCAGCCTCTTTCTATCTGCATGAGTTTGTTCTTCTTTACTGTGACCTTGTTCTTCAGTTATGTATGTGCTTTGAACTATATTTATAAATTCATAATCAGTCCATTCTTCACTAGGTTTTGTGTTTCTCACACTGCATCAATTTAACTTTTCATGATGGTGATTTAAGATCGAGTTCACGTCCAACTAAAACAAAGTTAATCTCTTTTCTTCCTGTTGGATCAGTGATCAGTGTTTGATGAATGAAGTTAATCTCAGAAGACAATCTTGATTCTGAAAAACACGTAAAGAGTTATTTACATTTCGTCTCGCTTCGTTTTTTTTATTTCTGGTAATTCCGGTAAGTGGGAACGTTGCCAGCTTACTCTGGATGTGCCCCCAAACTGATTAATCTGTTTGTTACCACAAAGACTTTTCTCGTTTGACCTGTGCAGGTCAAAAAAGAGAAATAATGAGGAAATAAATTAACAGCTCAAATCATTTGGAAATCACCTCCGATTAGTTCCAAGCTTCGTTCATTGAACTTTATTGCATAATTGAGGAGTTTTTTTAGTGAGCACGTGGTCATCTCAACCTGAAAATGTGAAATATTTCTACAGGAAAATATATAATTCAACATTTATGGAAAATTTAATAATTTAAGGGGTTTAAAAGAGCTTTTCTTTCAAAGAAATGAAACAGTTTTTTCTATAATTAAGATATCTACATTGTGAAATTATTTATTTATTAGTGTACTACTTACTTTTTATTAAACATATACAGATTACTTTTCGATCACACTCCATTAGTCATGCTGCTTTAAGACGAGTGATCTTTCTCAGCGTGCGTCACATTTTTAAAAAATGTGTTTATTGATTCAGGCTTAAAAAAATAAAAAATAAATCACAGCTGATGCACTCCGACATGTCTTCCAGTGCCACGGGCAGAGACGAAGTTTCGGCAAAAATCAAAAGAGAAAGTTCAAGTTTGGAGGCGAGCCAAGCTGCCTGCAAAGACACCGCAGTTGACAGACGTCTTGATTCAGAAAACAGTGAAACAATAGAGGTATTGTCCTCGGCCCTTCACGCCAATCCCCATGTATCAATTAGGGACTCTCTGAACAGAAGTGAAGATATCCCCCTTAGACCGACGGGGCTTTAAGCATCTCTTTTGTCTCCATTCTCCGGCAGTGTTTGCCCCAAATTGAGTGGAGGCCATCTTGCTTTGTTCTTGCTAAGAAACAACGCATCAAGAAATTCCCTCTGCAAATATTTGCCACCCATTGTGCAGATTAAGGACAATGATTTATGATTTGATGATTTATTCAGGTTTCACTCTTTCACGCATGGATTCAATGTACTTCAGAGTTATGCCGTGAAATTGATATAATCGTATTGTCCATTATGTCCCTCAGTGAATCCAAACAGTGTATAATTATAGGAATAACTGCAAACTAAATAGCTGGTGATAATGTGAGAGCAGCTTTGTTTCTGTCTGGAGGATCTAAATAGTTAAAGGGTATAAAAAAACCATAATTGTCATATCATAGTGATAAAACATTGTTAAACATATTTCCCCTCATGTCATGCACTTGTGTGGCCCATGTTTAATTAATCAGATTTGACTTACTAACCATAAATTTAGCTCCTCATGAACACAACTTTGTAGCCAAAGACTGTTATGATCTAATGTGCAGAAGCATCCTGATCCACCGCGCACAGCGCGGACCACTCTGTCGGTTATAAATGTGAGTTTCCTGGTCACTGGTGTGCTCTCTAATGCCATCATGACTCCTGAGCGACAATCTGATGACCCAGATCTGACTGCAGAGGTCAAACTCGGTTGTACGCGTCGCACAGGCGGCCTAAAACTTTTCCACTCTGGCAGACTGCACCAGCGCTGTCTGCTGAATGAGGACCCCCACTGCCGAGTGTGAACTTCTCAATTAGAAGGGGATCCACTCACCCAGGCTCTGTTTGATCACTTTCTGTTGCACATGGAACATCAGGCACCCCGTCCTCATTTGGCATCCACACAGCTCTATTGGGTGACATTTGAAAAGCGCCATTGTTGGTCCGGCTGGGAAGCAGGTTGAACACGGCACCGTGGATGCTATTTCGATGGGTGACTGTATACTGTAGGCTCGTGTCCTAAAACAACCCCACAGGACCCCTAACCCAAATTGTTCAGATAATGGACAGTTTGCTCTCATCTGCATGTTTCATGCAAAGGGCTGCGGGGGTCAACTTCATCAAGAATCTGTCTGTGATGTTAAATAAGGACAGGCGAGGGATGTGATCAGAACACAGGCATCGGTCAAACCAGGACAAGACAGATCTTCATCAGTTTTTTAAAATGTTTTGTTGTTTAGAGAACAAAAACTTTGGAAATAATATTCTCATTGTGAACTAACCATCCAGGCGAACCTTAAATCAAGGTGGTTTAAAACGAGGCAAGATGTAACTGTTTCAACTTCAGCTTCCCAAACCTTCGTCCTCTGTAAACTATACACTGTTAACTTGTCAGAATCAGAATCAGATTTATTGCCAAGTAGGTTTGCACTTACAATGAATCTGACTTGGTGTAGTTGGTGCAGAATAAACATAAAGTAAAAAATATGAGGAAGATAAAAAAAAAACATTTTAAAAAATATAAATAATATAAATATGCACACAATATCTTCTAAAACAAAAGAGCAGAAATGTGCAAATATATGAGCGGTAATAAGAGTGAGAGGTATACAACAGGATGGAGTGGTCCCAGATAAATAAGTCAAGTCTGTAGATGTTATGTTAGTGTAGCATGTAGGTCCGGATGGGGTGTCAGAGGGGGCTCCTGTTGGTGGGTGTCCCACCTGGAAGGAATGGGATCGTCCTGTCTGCTGTAGCCATAACGTGGCTTCTACGCTCAGTAAAGGAGAGATCTTTACAAAAATCAGCTTTATTTATTTTTAGCAGACAGATCAGATTAAGTCAGATCTTATCATCATCTTTAGTTGAATTTATTAGAAGAATAACAGAGTTGTGTTGAACCGCCATGTCTCTACAGACACACTTATCACTGGCTCTAGATAAAGACTTCTCCTCCTCCTTTCTTGTGTTATTAGCACTCATGCATTGTGTATTGTGTATATTGTGTGTATGTGTGAGCAGCATTCTTCTTGTAGTTGGTCGAGGTGGAGCTGGCTGGAGTCTGCCTGTTTAATAAACTCATCATATAGTTTGTATTTTAAATCATATAAAGTACCAGTAACTAGTAACTATAGCCCAGAGACAAATGTAGGAGAATACAAAGTACCATTTTGCACACAGAAAAGTAAAATGACCTCCTAATCACAGTACTTGAGTAAATGTACTTAGTTACACTCCATGGTTTTGAAGCTTGTGCATACTGTACATCTTTCCTTTACATTGTATAATAAACTGAGATGACTGCATGAAGGGAATGTTAAAGTGTATCAGACGTTTATGTGCGCTCGGTTTGCCGGCCGGTGTTAGGTGTGTATAAACTATTGAAGAAGTGGAGGAATGAGAGTGTGTGCTGGAGGAAAACATCTTGATGGGTTGTGTCCGGGAAGGAGGTTGCAGTAGGGGTGGTGTGGGGAGGGTTGATCGCGGGGTGGCTTGGGGGGGGGTCCTGAGTATGATTTGATCCTGGAAGGCTCAATTAAGTGGTTCGTTTACCCCTCGTGTGGAGCTGGTGAATTGGAGCCAGGTCAGCTCCGGGTTGAGGTGTTGTTCATTATTTTTCCGCCTGTCGGATCCCATGAGCGGCCGCTGGAGACGGTGGCTGCTCGGCGGCCGAGGAGCAAAGGGCCTGCCGGTGGGGTACGTCAAACACACTCAAAGCCTCTTCCCTTGCCTGGGGGATTATGATCAACAAAGCATGTCCCACACCTGCACCGGCCAGCACAATGGAAACTCTGCGGGCCAATGGAGACGCAGGGAGAGACCAGTTATTAGAGTCCCCCACCAATGAAATGGATTACATTAACCCCTTCTGTTGTTGTTCCTCCTGGAGCTTAAACATCGAACTGACAGACTCTACATCCCATTGAGAAAAAAACCCTGGTAACACTTTGTTACAACAGCTTTACTCCGGTTTAACTACCAGTGGGGAAGTATTGCATCTCCACTGTGAGACTGTGTGATGAAGTGTTGTAAAACTTTGTTGTCTAAACTTTGGCTGAGTGGTTTTACTTATTGACCGCACAAACTACTGAGGCAAGTTAGTAAGAAAAGTCGAAAGTAAGCACAACAGGACAGACTTTCTTCTTGTTACGAGCAAGAAACATGAAATAAACACATACACAACACAAAACTAAACTTAATACTACAACTGTTCAGTTTATAATTAAGTGTCTTAAGAGACAGCCAATAACATGTCCACAGACCTACAAGGTCTACTCGGTGTGTGAGGGTGGAGTAATTCAATAAATGAGTCAGGTGTCCGGACACAGAGAGCTCTGCAAGTAATCACCAGGATCTTAAAGTCAAAGTCATCCAAAAATCTGTTGTTTGAGTATCACACAGTCCTGCAGGCCTGAAAAGTAGCTGTGACGTTTGTATTTAGACACAATGGAGGCAATGGTCACCTTACATTCATTGTTACGATCATGACAAGTGTTCTTTTAGGCGTATTTTTGGATAGACAGTTTAGAGATTACAGGAAATGAGGCGCATACAAAAAGTCTCCCTGCAGAATGCAACATGGTTGAACCAGTAAGAAACCAAGTTTTTATGGTGGAGAAAAAGATCCAATAGAAACTCCATCTCCCACCAGCAGGCCGAGTATTTCCCAGAAATTCACATTTTCACCAAACTACACTTTTTTCAATCCCCTGGTGAGTTTCAATGCAGGCGCAGTCGTTGGTTTGCTCGTGTAAGAACGCCCGCATCCACACTTGGCATTAAAACCTGTTTTGGGTCGACGATGCCAAGCTGCAGTATTTAGATCTGTAGCTTCACTTCAACATAATTTAACAGAAGTCAATAAAGTGAAAGAACGATACGAGTGCAAACATCTTGAGTCATGATGAAGAGAATGAATGGAAAGTTAATGACTGTTCGGACAGTCATCTAGTAACTTAATGACTCATGGGAGAAGATGTGATTCATCTTTGAGTGATCAATGGTCACACTGTACGTTTGCTTCACAATGATTAATAAGAGCAGCGCGTCACAAGAAGTTAGGGAAGGCGAATAGCTCCGTCAGTCCTAATAAGACAGAGAATATGTGGCTAAAAGCCAGAATATGCATATGTCAGATAGTAAACGGGCTGCTGTGGTTACTCCAATAAACCAACGACTGCTTGGATGGTAAAAAAAAAAAGCCACTTGGGCACAATGTGGTTTGTTCTTAAACTTAAATGTCCTTCACTGCACGGCCGTACTGTACGCGCTGTATGCTCTGCTGTATTTTGTAAATAAGGATATTATTCTCCCATATTCTCCATGTCCCATTTCTCAAACTGTATCAACAAGTAAACAGCGTTGTTTACCCATAACTGTGCAGCGGTAACGTAGCCTGGGAGTGTGTTTGGGGTTTGTTTCAGACGTGTTTTGATACAACAGCAGCAGGGTAGTCAAAGATTTTTGACGAAGGAGGGTGTCAGTCTCCAGGGAACCCGTCATGGGCGAACTAGACCGAAGCTCAGAGGAATGCACGTTGCTGCCCTTGTCCTCACCCCCACCACTCCATCCCCTCCACACACACACACACACACACACCCGCCTCCTCTCTTTTCTCCTTTAATTGGGCCCGTTCTCTGGCACCTCTCCAGATCACACTGTCACTTTACACTGCGTAATAAGCTATTAGCCCCAACCGAACCGGGCTCCGCCACCACCCTGCGCTAATCGACATGGACATGGTCATTGTGTGGGACTGGAACTCGGGACATCACAGTCTAGCTATTGTTATCGCCTGGACCTCGGAGCCCTGGACACCCACGCCCTGGCTCGCAGAAGGTTGGGGGGGTTGGGGGGGGGTAAACAGAGGGGAAGATCAAGGAGAGGTGAACTCGTTCTCACTGCCCCCTACAAAACAACAAAACAAACTGTAACACCTTTGGTTCAGCCATCTTGTTTTTGCAAAAATATGACTTTCTGTCGTGTCCCAAAACAATGGAGCACCTGTTTTGGAAATTATACCCCTTCACCCTGCCCCCCATCAGCTGAAACTACACCAGCAACTGATAGCGCAACTCATCTTTAACATATATCATTGGCTCAATTTATAGTTTCTTATTGTAAGGTTAACAGATAGTACAAATATTTAAATAAAATATACATAAAACACACTACAATGTAAAATTTAATTTAACATGTCAGGCTCCACAAAGCTCCACGAGGCTCATGGGTGCGTTTAGCTTGAGCTAAATGCTAAAATCAATATGCTCACAATGACAATGCTAACATGCTCATATGTGCTTTCTGCACATATAAAGTCATCTTAACGTGTTAGCATGATAATATTTGCTTGTAGTAAACCCAAAGTACAGCTGAACTGATGGGAAACGTTTTGCAGGAGTTTGGTTACGACTAAAAATGTTGAACTTTGAATTATGTCACCAAAGTTCATCGAGAATTTTGTGGCAATCCATCAGAAAAATGTTTTATATGTATTTTAGTCTGACTGGGCAGATCAACCGGCTGACATCTGCTCATAGATGCTGGCGTGCCAACATCAACAGCTAAACACAAACTCGAGTTTGACTTTGGTGGCAAAACTTTTAGACCTGAAGCGTAAAAACATAAATCTCCTCCACGTAACTGATAGTGACACAGACTGGTTTTTACTTGGTTTGCCTGAAGTTTTTCCATGATGTTTGTCATAAAAGATGCATTTTACATTTTTAAATAATCGTATACCCTTTCCAGTATGCTAAGCCTTTATGTCCAGGACACCACTGCAAATATTAGTTATTAACTTCAAATTTTTCGGGAACCCTTATTACACAAATAACATATTTGTGTAGCAAAAACCTGAAGTGTTTATTTCTCTTGCAGATCTTTGATTAAAATGTATTTAATATGAGTTCAGCTTTGCTCTGCATGATGCGACTGAGGAGGGAACCTTCCTAAACCATGTTACATCTCTTGAACAAGTCCCAACACCTCCAGGCCGAAAATTAAGGGGTTAGACGAGGCCTTGGCGCTGCAGCCTGTCTGAGGAGCTAATACTTGCACACAGCCTTGGCAGGGAGGGAGCTGTATTTCATGTTGGGGATGTACAGACTTCACATTCATCACTGAGTGTCAATCTCTCATTTGTCACCAGGAGGAGATTCTGAACTGCAGGATTAATATGCAGCACAGGACAGGCACATAAATCAAACGTGAGGAAGTCTGTTGATAGGAACAGTGCTTAATTACCCCGCTGGAAACCCAAAGAGTGAAGTCTTTTTTCGGGTTTTGTGTTTCGGGATATCAAAGATGTTCATGTGTGTTTGGAGGAATGCTGCAGGGGAAGGAGGGCAGGCTGGGACAGGGCTGGGAACAGGTGCATGGTGGGGTGGGAGTCCAGGGAGGAGCCCCTGTGGTTCAGCATGAGATTGACAGTGGGTGTGTGCGTGTGGTTGGATTTTGTGGTGGGAGGTCGAGGGGTCTTTACTTCCACAACGTGAAGTAGACTCTCAAGTTCCTTCACCATCTATCTATCTATCTATCTATCTATCTATCTATCTATCTATCTATCTATCTATCTATCTAGTACACACACACACACCCACACCGACCCTTCCTGCCTCCACCCTCTAATCCAGCCCCCTCTGAGCTCAGGGTCCCGGGGAAAGGTTCATCCAGAGGGCGGAATCAGCCTCCATGGCAAAGTAAGAGATGAGGGGGTGGGTGGGCATTCAGTAGTGGTGTGTGTGTGTGTGTGTGTGTGTGTGTGTGTGTGTGTGTGTGTGTGTGTGTGTGTGTGTGTGTGCGAAGGGTGGGGGTGTATGAGTTTTTATGTGTGTGTCTTTTGAGGAGAAGGGTTGTGGAGCGAGTGAAAGAGTGCATCATTCCTGATAATTTTGGGTACGCACGATGGTAGGGTGACTGTGTGTGTGTGTGTGTGTGTGTGTGTGGAGGTTCACTGGTTCTGAGGTTCTTCACCCACATTTATCTGGGTTCACTGCTCTGAGTGTGTAGCGCTGCCGCTGGTCAGCTCCTGGTCGCGGTGGCTGATTGTGGAGGGAAAGAAGACGACGAAGTGGAGCGACAAGTCCAAGACTTTAGAAACACAGAGCCTTAACTGACATGGGTAATTGTAATAATAACTTTTATGATTAGTATATCACTGGTTTATAAATTATTAAGTAAAACTAATTCAGTCTAATGAAACATCTTGAATCCAACCACAGCGTGGTCACGTTCGGGTAAAGAGAACAGCCTGTGGTTTGTCTAATCCTTCTTTTCATTTTGGTTTGAATCATCCGTTTTATGTCGTCTGACTCATTGGATGTAGTTTGTAGGTGTAAGCCTGCCATTGGCCACATTCTCCTCCCCTTCCGCTATCTGGATGTCATCGCTTACAAAATCCCCTTCGCTACGGGAAACAAGAATAATAACCTCCGAGCCGACAGCCTGAACGATGAAAGTTGACCTAACGCTGGCCTGGTCGATAACAGTAAGAACCTAAACAAGCTAGCAGCTGTTACCTGTTCTTTTGTGGGGAAGTTTAACTTTAATAACAGTGCTTACCTTCCCATGTGCAAAACAAGTTCACCCCCCCGGCACTATTTTACAGGGGCACCATCGCTGCATCCTGAGCAATGTGGTTGGTTTAAAGTAACACAAAAAAGATGGAGGGGACTTTTTCTATAGCAGATGTGAGACAGACATGAAACTTACTGGAGACAGATGATTGTCTTTTATTAATTAACCGTTATACTAATTATTATTATTAGATAATAAAGTTCAGCATGTCAACTTCTAAAGTCCTAATGTAAAATAAAAAGCTACAGTCTGTTCACTGAAAATCAAACCACGTCTTGAAGAACCAAGTGAAAATGTTATTTTTTTTTAGCTAAAATCAGAATTCAAACGTCCGTGACATTTCAGTCAGTGGGTTAAACTTCAAGTTTCTGCAAGTTCTCTTTCATACCGTAATAAAATGGACTGAATCCAAAGGCCACCTGAAAGACAGGAAATCACTTTTAAACCAGTCACACCTGGAAGCTGCCCAGTACAATCACAGTTGGCAGCTCCGCTGGAGAAATTAGAGGCCGAGTGCCTTGCTCAAGGGCACCACAGTGATGGAAAAGAGAGTGAGTGCAAATTCTGCTCAAAGATTGACAAAGAGAAGGAACAGGAAGGGGAGTTGCAGTAGGTGTGTGTGTATGTGTGTGTGTGTGAGTGAGGGCGTGTGTGTATTGTTTACAGTTTACACAGCAGCACACTGGCAGAGCATCAAAACCATGTTGCTTTTTGTCATGATGTAAACATAACCCCCAACCCCGAGGCAGGGCCAGGACAAACAGCAAACCCCCAGGAAGCTGCCCGTCATCCATGATACCCCGACGCTCGCTTTTCGTCAGGGCTCGCACCATGAGCACACTTATTTACTACAAATGCTGCGTGTAACACTGTGTCAAGTCTTGATCAGTGTACTCCAGATTGTTCTTTGTCTCAAGACTGATCTTGAGACAACTTTTTGAAGGTCTCAGGTTTGTCCTCATCCTTACTTGGTCTTGTTTTCTGGATTTAATTTGAAGAATAGTCAAGAAATAAAGTGTAGGAAAATCAATAAACTGCAAACAGAAACCCTTCCCGCCCATTCACTGGTACGCCCAATCAGAAAGAGGTAACTTCACATGAGGACTACACTCATTGGAAGGTTGATTATCAGCTGAAAACCACATTTCTCCATATGAAACACATGTTCTCTACCACGGCTTCAGTCAACTGTGTGAGATGCTTATAACGTTAGGCAGTTTAATGCTAACATTATCATGTCACAGCTAACATTGCTAGCCTAACATGAGTATGTAAGTAATGTCATTCCCACCTGGAAGTATTGTCATCAGTAAAATGAACAGAGGATGACTCACCACCACATGAACTGTCATGGCCGGGCTCCACTTTGTGCACACGTCCTCTTCTCGGTGTACAATATGGACTTTTATCCTTGACGTGGACACAACACCAGGATCTTGCTGGCTCTTCTCTTATTATTTTGGAAAAAGGAAGTGCTCCCTCCTCCATATATAAATATTTCATTTATATATGAAATCATTTATATTTCATAAAGTCTGTCAGAGTCAACGCTGGTGGCAGAAACAACAGCAGTTACCTGGAAAAGGATCCAAAATGCAGAGAAGATTCATTCCTGTCCCTTTAGACAACCTGAACCTGACTGGCCCGGACCTGCCATATTAACTGTGATAATATTTAATATATTATTCATTGTAATTTTGTGATTAAGTTATAATTACATATAATTTGAGTTATGATTTAAGAAACAGGTTATTATTATTATTCTGTGTGGTTACTAGTTTTAAATTAATATATGATCATCATGATTATAGGTTGTACGACCATACATCCATATGTGAAGCCTTACACATCTCCTCCCTGTCGGTCTGTTCAGGCTGACAGCCTACAGGCTTCCTGCATATCCGTCCACAGAAAGCTGAGTGCTATTATGAATCATGATGTTAAATAAATTATTTTATAACCCGGTGGACTATTGCATTTTAGTGGAGCTAACCAATGGCAGGAAGAAGATGAAAACAAATGAACTAGCAGCGTCTTTTATGTTCTTCTTTTGCCATTTCCTCTACTCTCTTCCCTAACGTTATCCATTTGACCGAGCCTATTTCAACAAAAATGAACCATTCCTGTGATGTCACATCTTAGCCTGTGTAAAGACAGCTGCACTCTTGAGTCAAAAAAGCGAAATCCTCTGGATTTGACTGCAGTGCCGTATTTTTTCTGAGGTAAAACTCAAACGAAGCACACTCGCATTGTTTCAGCTCCACTTTAATGTCACCTTTTGTGGTTTGTACACATTTTTCTGAGTGCAGTTTTCTTCAATGACTCATGTTGATGCGACTTGCTGTAACAGGTCATCAAATTCTCAAATTATGTTAGAATATGAAGAGGAAAGCCCAGAAATATTTTTCTGTTTCCATGAAGCCATCAGATCTGGCATCACCGACAAGACGGTTAGAAAGCTACACAACAGGTACCCACAACACAAATCATTTCCTTGTCATAATTTTCCAGTCCACTGGCAACACATCGTTTCATTTTGTTGAATAATTATAAGGTTGGAAAGAGAATTCCACATTCCCTCTCTTCTGTTTTCACTTTAGTTCAACAACATTTCTGTTCAAACAGTTACTGCAGGTTACAGCCGCTGGAGTCTTGGTGAATTTGTAGGCCACCTGATTGAAACCCACAGAAAGGGAAAGAGGGTTATGGTCTGGGGGTTGTGTGTGTGCATGTGTGTGTGTGTGTGTGCCAACTGAAGAGGGGGAAAAGCTGGAAAGCCCCCAGTGCAGGTGCAATCCAGGGCCATCCGCGACGCTCCGTCAGCTTCGCGCCGGGCCAGCGAGGGGTTCAGACAGGGGAGGGGGAGGCGGAGGGTGAGATCTTCTCACCCCGCTGGCCTTCTTCTGCGAAGCGGAGCTGGTAATTTGGACAGAAAACTGGATTTATGCCCAGTGAAGCCTGGGCAGTGAAGCAGCCCGCGGCCGGGTCTCACAGCGGGGGAGAGGGGCTGAACTCAGGATGACCAATATGTTTTCACTCGGTCATTCATTCTGCCTCTCTCCCCCTCCTCTTCTCTCACTGTACTGATCCACTTTTCTGTGATCAGCTTAGTCCGCCTTGACTCCTCCAGATGGTTCATCGACTCCTTTGTTAACAGTGCATACCAGTGCATGCTTAAATATTTAATACACTTGAAAAAGTAGACACAAAAAAGTAAATAAATACATAAGACTGAATGCTGAAGTGAACACTGAATAAAAAAATCATATTTAGAATAACATTACTGTCTGTAATTTTATTTGGATTATTAGTTTCATGATGGTAAATAATTTGCCGCCTGCAAACTATCGATGCAACCAACATCAGACCCGCACTGCACAGCCAAACCAGACAGCCGACCAACCACAGCTTAGTTTCGGTTAGAGTTAACTACTTAGCATCTGCAGTAACGTTAGTTACTTTATAAATCAGTCCACAGGCTCACAGAGAAAGTCGTGAAAGGGAAGTTAGCAATAAAACAGAAGTAAAGCATTAAATTAACATGGAAAATTACACCTTTATTAAAGAAACAAGAGTACAAAGAGACAAAATACAGAATAAAAACATTGTTTCTAAGTGTAGATTTAGCGCAAAGTTAAATGAATACCTCTCAGAGTCGGCTCCACAGTAATGTAATGTTACAAGCAAGCAGGATTTATAATTTCTGGAGGTAATAAAACAACACTGCAGATCATTTCTGTTATTTTAGCTCCATTGGGGCTTCATTTACTTTATCCTATATTTAATATCTGCACTGAGTAAAACATGAACATCCTGTGAACCATCAGTGTATTGGCTGCAGAATTCTCAGTGGTAGCCAGTCAGTTCATTTGTCTGCTGTTAGTTGCTTCTTTAGCAGAGTTTTTCATCAAGGTGATGAGGGACCGAGATCCAAAAGAGCAAATGTTGCTGCTGTGTAACCAAAACAATGAGCTAAAAGACCTAAAGGCACATCTAATCCACTGAGCACCTCTGTTCATTCGTGCCCGTCACTAAAATGTGACTTGAGTGTTTGTGTCAGCTTCAGGCTGCTGTAAACTGTGGTCTGCCAGTGTTGTTGGAATCAACAAGTCACGGATTACGTAATCCTCCTTGCTCTTTTGGTGCTTCTTTTTTTTTTTTTTTACTCAAACAGAAAAGCCGTCTCGAGATTCACCTGCCAAGTTTTGTTAGTCAGTGTGAGGTCTGCATCTGCCAAGGCAGGCACAGCAAAGTAAGAGAAGGTAATAAAGTACCCCGTAATAGAGCATCGCAGAGGAGGAGGTAATTACAGTGAGGGCTGCCTTTTAAAGGGTTGTTTGTAATGATTCATGGTTGCACAAATGCAATTTTCATTGTCACTCCCCTCTCATCACTCATTGCTGCTCGCCTGGATCTACAGGTAACCTTCCTCTAACCCCTGCGAGGAGCATCTTCACTGCAGCAGACGAGTTAAACGCCTCAAACACACAAAAAAACTTTCCATTCATTCAGCTAATGTTCATTCTAATGGCTTCTCTGTGCAGTTTCTGGTAGCACCGTAGCTTCCAGCGTGAAGCGTTTCTTTCATCCGCACACATCAAAACAGCTCCTGCTGTGAATATTATGATTTGCTGCTGACAAACTACTGTACGAGCTGGATGATTCGAACGTACGATACGAGCCATTTACTTCCAGTCAGCATGCGTGTGAGCATGCAGACTTTACAGTCGATAGTCGATAACAGCCCAGGATTAACAGACTGTATTATTGTTAGTATCATTTAAGAGGGAGGAAAGAAAGTCATTTTATTGTAGACAGTACTTACTGTAGCTAGGAGAAGATCTGACAAATGTCATTTAAACAATAAAACAGAAACTTATAATAATAATTAATAAGTTACATGAATAACTTCCTTTTTAAAAGCAGAAACACAAATTTAAGTCACAAAATATTGTAAACTCATAGTTCACTTTCAGGTTTCTCAGCTCTTCTCATGGGCTTTTGACCAAATCACTTGGTCTTCCTCGGTGAATTGAACTTGCTCATAAGCTGAGAACAGGGAGATCCCCTATGTACGTCCCAGAGAAGGCTGGGATGTGGTCAAAAGCTGTGCAGAAAAGCTAGTAAGTGAACCTTTATAATATTTTATACAGATGATATATGAGATAATACTGACTCAACAAGCCTCGCTCGGGATATTCCACAGTCATGCATTGCTGATCAAAGACTTCAGAGTAATAGTAAAAACTGTGGAGCGTCTGTCCTTTTTTGAAATTCCAGAAAAGTTCATGGTTGACTTTTTGTGTGGTTTTCATGTGTTTTAGGTCATCATGTGTGTCCCTGACTCATCTCTGATCCTTCTGTCTCTTCTTGACAACTCTATAGGCCTATTTGTCACCACAAGAAAAGCTTCTCAGCAGCCCGTGGAACCCCCCTCTTCTTCTTTAATAACCTGGGTTCGCATGAGACGTCATTCATGTTCAGAAAACCGCTCAGGCAGGCTGGAAGAGACTCGCGGCGGAGCATGCAGCAGCACACACCGCCACCGTCTCTTCCCTCCGCATCCTGGCCCCAACCGAGACCCAGACATCAAAGGCAGGTGGAGTGAAACCATGAAATTACAGGTAAGGTGTCAATTACCCTTTGAAACCAAGCACTCTCCAAATCCAGGCAAGACCCAGCCGGTCCCTGGAATTAGAACAAATAAAGAGGAACTGAAGGGAGAATGGCAGAGAAGTGGGGAGGGGTGAGGCGGTGGTGGTGGCGGGGAGTGGAGGAGGAGGTTTTACGGGCCGTGTTGACAATATAGCATCAGTATAAAAGGTCCTAATTCAGCTTTTAAATTACACCCCTGTCCTCCTCTACTCGCAGTGTACAACCACCGCCTGTTTGGGTGTGTGAGAGTGTCTTGTCTGGGAAATAGGAGGAGAAAGGACTGGTTGCAGGTAAAAATCTGCATCTACACAATTGTTTTTACTCACGTCGACTTTCTCCAGCAAGAGTTTTTGCTGGAAAAGCAATACTTTTCTACCCAATTACATCCCTGGTCTGACTCGCCTACCTCCAGTACCTCCTCTCCAACATCCGAGGCAAATTTCAGCATGTAATGGAGGGTAAATCCAATTGAACACCTTCTAATTTACAGGTTTGCCTTTCTTTTTTATGAGAGACATAAAAATCTTTATAGAGTATATTACGTAGCGTAAGTAGCGTCAAATTAATGTTCATCATTCACAATCTTTTCAGAAGGGAAGTCATAAAAACTATGTTTTTCTGGCACAAAATAAAGATTTTTTGTTTATATTTGTGAAATTATTTCACAGTTTTAAACTACTGGAACAAAAAAAGGCTGCAGTTAGCAGCTTTACGGTACGAGCACTAAAATATCATATTTCCAGTTTAACATTATACCTGATTTATCATTTCCTCGTAAAGAAAACTGTCACTGTGGGAATTAATTGAATTAATTATTGTTCTCTCTTGCCCTCTCTCTCTTTCTTTCTCTCTGCGTGCCATGAAGCCAGTTGACAGCTCATGTGGGAAAAAAATCCAACCACAGCTTTGGGTTACACAACACACACCCGCCTGCTGAGCCACAGACAGCCGCGCTAGCCCGGTCCAGCCCAGACTCTGCAGAACACCCACAAAGCTTCCCCGCCCCTGGCCTGCCTTCCTCTGCCAGGTGGCCTTCACCGAGCCTGCCTCTGAACTATGTGGAAGACGGTAAGGATGACCTGGGAGGAGGGAAAGACTCCGTTTACGGTATATTCACGTAGATCTGAGAATATAGGATGCATCTGAAAAAAAATCAATCAAGCTGCTGTGATGAATATTAATATAAAATGTCGTTTAAAAATATATATATTTTCCATTTGTATTGTTTTTTTATTTTCTGTCATGAGAAAAATATTTCACTTAGTATATTCAGTTTTATTACAGTTTAACACATTTTTCAATGCAGTGATGATTCCTGTGTACAATACTATTTTCCATATATTTATGTTATTGTTTTGTTTACAGCAGGGGTCTTCAACCAGGGGAGCCCGCAGAGATACTGCAGGGGTCCGCTAAATTTTTGTCATAAAAATTGACAATTTTCACTAAAATAATGGTCCAAAGACGAACAGCTCCTGACATTTTATTTATTTATTTATTTAAAAGGGACAGTGCATATTAATAAACATTTACATGTAAATATGCCGGTTTATAGACACAGGCTAATTTCCAAGGGTAGTGGCAGGTTGATGTTAAAAAAGAGGAAAAGAAGGACAGAAAAAACTCAGCAAAAGAAAACAGACGAGAGGAAAAGAAAAAAAGGCTTACAACAGAGACACATTACTACAAACAGGGACACTGCACATTAACCTGGAATTGTAAAAATTTGTATAAAAGTTTCACAAAAGCCCATGATGTGATCGCATACTGATCACAATGAGTTATGGAGTTATCGAAGCCACACCTTCAAATGTCCCTTGAATGTTAATACACTGGGACTCTCTCTAATTGAAGTGGGTAGGCTGTTCCACAGTGTACTACCTCTATATGATAGGACATTTTGGCCAAATGTAGTTCGTCGAAGAGGAACCTCACAGTCACCTCTGGCAGAGGCTCTGGTGACTCTGACTACCCTCAGTTTAATATTGTCATTTAGTGGCGGTGGTGCCAGTCCATGAAGGACTTTAAACATCAGACAAGCTATTTTAAACTTCTTCAAATTTTCAAAACTTAGCAGTTTATACTTGGGGAGAATGCTACAGTAGTGATATGAGAATGGCTTTTTGTCTAAAAATTTAACAATTGGTTTGAGTGCAGTGGCTCCTGAAAAAGACCAACTTGTTATACAGTAATCTATGTGTGAAAGTATCATTGAGTGAAGGACATTAAAGCGGCACTACCATTTAGAGATGGCCTCATCTGTCTAAAGTTACTCAGGTAAAATTTAATGGTGTTTGATATTTTTTTGATGTGGCTCCTAAAAGACAGAGTCCAATCCAAAATGACACCGAGGTATTTGTATTCTTGCACCAGTGGTAACCAAAAATATATTGGAATGTTGGAATAACCAATAATGATTATGCATGAACTTTTTATCAATCATAAACACATATAGGCTCAGCCCAGTATATAAATATGTGATATAGGGTGAAATAAAGTTAAATTAGGTCAATATAAAAGTTATTATTGGCCAGGCTTAAAATGTGACACATTTAAAATATTAATTACACGTGGGGGTCCCTGTTCTGTTAGTCTCTTGTCCAAGAGGTCCTTGGGCTGAAAAAGGTTTTAAATTCTTTAATTAAGCAGCTTGTGCTGATATTTTTGCCAACTTTCCATTGAAATGGGTCGCTCATAGAGATGAAGACAATTATCGACCGACTCTGAATTTCCCCTCAGCTCTGCTGACATTTCAGGTCAGTATCTGTTATGGATCATCCTTGGGGATTACTTATTATTCCGAAACCCCAACAGTCCGAAAATGTCCCACTGGACTGAATGCCCATTTGTCCAACAGCCTGTTAACCCAGAACCAAAGCCCCGCTGCTCAGATGGCCTATTTCTCTGAAAATACTCTCCCTGGAGTATTTTGCTCTTAATATCTTTGGACAAAGTCACGTGACCTTCATCAGGTGATCTTCCACAGTTTCTTTAGGTATCAAAGCTACTTGCTTAGATGTAGGTTTGGGTTAAAATAAGTATGTTAGTTACATCAGTTAAGTTACATAGCCTCTGTAAGCTGGTGATACCGAGCATCTATTTTTGGAGCAATGGGACAAATGGGCTTTCAGACCAACAGGTCTGTCGGGGTTTGAAATAATTGGCATGGCACCTCATTCTCACCACTCTCATAGTGTCCTTACAGCAAAACTGCTTTGATAAACTCCCAGCAGCTAGTGAACAAAGTACTTATGAGTATTTCCCGTTTGCTCACGAGTTGGTGGAAACCAAAAAGCTAAAAGTAGAGTGAACGTTGAACCTGTGTTGGCCACATGGCCAGAAACATGACGTGTACAGTTGTAATGTTGCTCTGGTAGTAGTTACGTCTGACCTCCTGAATGTGTAAATAGAAGATCTACAGTGTTCAGTCAGGCTGTCATATACAGGCAGTGTATATTCCAGATGCTGTACTAACAATACACAATATACACAGTCCTTATCATGAATATTACTGCTGAATTATAAACAGAATATTCTTATCGTCAGAGGAAAAACAGTTGACAACAAAACTTCCTTCCTTTCAAGCTCTGTGTTCTTGTTTCGTCTGCTGCCAAACACTACGTCTTGTCTGCGCTGTATGTGGGGTCCTCTCATTTTGTTTTTTCATGCATTGTCTAACTGTCTTGTAATGTGCCAGCACCAATTAATTAAGTCAAATTCCTGGTGCACCGCTTGGACTTGGCACGTCAACGTGATCCTGACACGGAGCAACAGTAAACAGGTTAAAGTCTCATTCAAAATCTCAATCACCGTTTCTTTTCTTTCCTTTCTGTGTGTCGTGGACGTAGACAAAATGTTGACAGTTGCTATGGAAACCACAGACTGTATCATGATGACGCGTCTAATGAAGTGAGCAGAATGTGTCTTGCCTCTGCAGAAGAGTCAGAGGACTCGGAGGGTTGGGTTACAGCAGCTTTTTCATTACTAACGTTCGGTGTTCAGACCTCCCAAAGGTTTTAGTTACTGCAAGCTAGTTTTAGGCTGAACTACAGTGTGTCAGGTTGCACCATTAAAACATAAGAATACTTCAGTAATGTGCAAACCATTGGCAGGAATGATTGGATGCAGTGTGGCATCCAATCAAAAGCAATCAACTAAATAAACAAGCAGTTACCATAATGTGGCCTGTAACATAACTTTCAGTGATATGTACTGGATGTATTATTGCATATCATGTAGTACAATTCACATGCATGGTGTGTTTCAGGGTTAATACTCGTGTATCTTGGAATTACTGAGAAATATCAGATCACGCCAGCTTGTTGACATTATTTAGCCATTAAGAATAATTAGTTAGATTTAGACTCAGTGAGATGTAATTAAAAATCTTCCCACTTCATGTCATCATCAGTGTTTCCTGCAAGTTTCTGTGAGACTTCAAACCCTCGAGGGTTGTGCAGGGTCTTAAATGCATCCACATGGTTCCCTTTGAGAGCAATGATAGTTATTATTTATTAAGAGATTTAATCAATAGGCAGTGTGAATTCATTGCTTCCCATCTAGATAATCACTGTCCTCTTTTAAATGATCCATATATTCAGGTGTGTGAATTTTGTGTTTGCACATATGAACACATGTTCATGTATAACATGGTTATTTTGTCAAAGCTACAATCATCACTTGCGTTGTTTATCAAATATATGAATAGATGTAATTCATTCTCAGTGCAGACAGAGATGCACTGCAAGCTGTTATATGTAGAGCTGTACAGTTTACTGTCGTCACACCTGGAGAGGACAGAACAAAGTTTACTTTTCCTGTAATGCACTCTCAGTTCTCACTTCTCTCTTTGTGACCAGAAGGATAGTTGTAAATATTGACACACGGGGCGGTTGTGGCTCAGAGGTACAGCGGGTCATCCGCTAACTGAAAGATCTGTGGTTTGATCCGTGGCTCCCTGCAGTCCGCATGTTGATACTAAACTCCAGATCTGTCTCCGAAGGCTGCTTCATGCAAATGTGTGTGTGTGTGTGTGATTATTTTACATGGCAGCTTCTGTCCATGTACATGTGCGAGCGTGCGGGCGACAGAAGGCTTGGACGGGAGTAAAAGATCATTTACTGGAGCTACGGCACAAAACACAAACGCCGTAGATCTCATTTGTTTTCATGAGAAGTGTAAAAATATTTTCAGGGTCATTATGAAATTGTGGCAGGACGAATTAGACTGCGGCGGGCAGTTAATTACCGAGCTTATCTGCCTGGTTAATTACCACGTTCTAGGTAATTAGTGGAAATGGGATTATTAAACAGCATTTTAAGTGTCAACCATGTTTCACATTGTCTGTTTTACTCTAAATGGGTCACACGTTAGCAAGCGTACATTGACAGCTCACTCAATCACTGTTAACTCTGCTCTGCCACAGAAGGGGAAATATCAGGACTGTGAAATGTGAATGAAACCGCTATATAGTTACCTGAAGCAGAAACATCACCTGAGTTTACCTACAATTACAATCAGTTATTATAAGCATGTAGGGCGTTTACAAATCTTTCAGATAATTAATTGACTGCTTATTTCCTAATGAATGATGCAGCATGCCTGTAAACAAGCTAACAGAGAGGGAGAGGCAGACAGAGCAGACAGCTCATCTGTCAACGGTCTGATGACAATAATCAGTCATCTACCTTTTCGGCTGATAAACAACTTCCCATTATTAAAGACTGCTGTGATTCATTGTGGGTTGCGGTCTGCAGCTCGTCTCAGTGTTGTGTTGTGCTGAAAAAAAAAAAAAAAAGTTGTGTGTGTGTGGGGCATAGATCCCAGGCCAAACATCTGTCAATTCATCTTACACTTCCTAATGAACTTTTAGGCTGAGACTCTTTCATCATCTGCTGGCTCAATACTAGGCAACGGTCCTGCCCAAACTACGCTGTATATGATCACTGGGGACATGAGTGGGTGGGCGGTGGGCCAGCTAAACATTTCAAAATTCTACACATGGTGGTTTCAAGGTAAATTATCACTAATGGTACCAGATATATTAAAGTTTAATTAAATCAAAGTATGTTTGGGCGTATGTCTGCTGTCACTGACAGGTGTGTCTTTATATGTCAGTCACTTATTGAACCAGTTGTGGACGCGTGGGTGGTTCTGAGCCTCAACTCTCCTGTTTATGTCTGCCTCATCTGGTAAACCATCAACAGCATGTTTCCACAGAGCACTTTGGCCTAATCAAAGATTTTCTTTTATCAGCATAATCCAGGTGAGTGGCCATGTGACGCTGACGTGTGTGCATCAGTCTGACTCGGGTCACAGAGCGTGTTGTCTACCTTTGGTTCAAACCAAGCGGCAACCTGCGTGGCTGTGAAGGGTCAAAAACTGCAGTTCCTCTAACGTCCACTTGAGGCTGGCTCCAGAAGTGAGTCAGTCTCCATAAGTCCCCATGTTCAAATGTCCAACTTCACAGCAGGAATAAACATGTTTACAGCCTGGTACAAAAAACAGTTTTGGTCTCTGTAGCTAATTTCCCCGTTCATGACAACTGTACTGAGGGTGAATTTATATACAACTCACCTGTTCAGGTTATATTAAGGCTTAAAGTTATGCAGGATTAAGAGCGTGGACGCTTTGATTGACAGGTGGGTGACATAACAGGCGTCATTCAGCCCGCCTCAGCTCCAACGTCTTTTCCCGATTCGTACATTACCCAGGGCGGTAGAGGCTAAGACTGCCAAGATGGAACCAGAGCCACCACACCTGTTTTTTTTTTTTATTTAAGAAAAGATGTTAGTATGTCAGCACCTAATTCAATTCTAAGGTGTGTTTTAATGGTTTATTTTGAAAAGGGTAGCTCTCTTCAGGTGTGTGACCTCACTGGCTGAAATAACCTTTAGTGGGTGGAGTCACTTAGCACCTGGAAAACCGAACCAAAACCCAAACTGCATCGGAAAACTCAAAATACAAATTAAGAACGTGAATGTGATTTTTTTTTTAATTTGTTTTTATTTTCCACTAATTTCAGGCTCAAGTTGTTTATCCTACAAAACTCTACTCCTACTATGACTCCGCCCACTGACAATTAGCTCATCCACTGACGTTATTTCAGTTTCCACAGCAGCACCCATTAGGGTTAATTAAGTTTATCCTTTACCTTAAAAATATGTCTGTCCTACATTATCACGCATGCATCATCTTTAACACGAGTGAGTGTCGTGCCTTTACCTTCGCGTCAGACGGAGATCTCCGAGCTTTCAAACGACGTGTTAACTCGCCTTTGTCAGAGCCGCACAGGTAACGACAAGTGAGTGACACTTTTTGTCTGAGTCTGCCTCAGAGGGAGGAAATGATGCAACGTCGAGCCAGGAGATTCAAAAACAACACAGAGCTGAAAATCAAAGAGGCCGGGGACGTTTGCTCAAACAAGCCGTCCTGCATCGCTGACAGACAAGGTGCTTCAGCGAAGGAGCCGTGAAAAAAGTCTTAAAAGTCTCTCAGTTTGATGTCACTTCTCTGGTGTCACTCTCACACACACACACACACACATAGATGTGTCTCAAAATGGCTTCAGTGTTGATATCTTTGTGTGCAGAACCAAAGCTTCTGGGCGAATGTGAACAAGCTCCCCAGCTGCTTGCCTACGTAAGTGTCTGTGTGTGGTGGATTTCCATTTTATGACTCAAACATAAATTATAGATCGAGATTACAAAACATCACATCACTCAAGGTTCGGTGAGTAAAATGTAGCTGACAACACGTGTTACGACAGATAAACCCAACATCATCAAGTGTTAGAACACAAGTATATGAATATTTTCGCTCTCTGGAGGTCTGTTGTTGTTGCTCAGCTGGGACAAGACAGCTGGCCCCCGTGCTGTGCCCTTACATCGGATCCCCCTTATTACAGAGAATGCCAGCAGTAATGGAAATAACCTGTCGTTCTGGGCCAGGTAGCTCGACAGGCCCATAAATCAAACCGGTGTTTGGGGAGGCGGGAGAATGGGTAGAAGAGAAAAAGTAGGGTAAAGAGAAGCAGGGAGGAGTTTCCTGTGCTTGTTGACAGGCTCAAACGAGGCTTGAGCAAACAGGCTCTTCAAGGTGTGAGGAGCTCAGACAGACGAGCAGGTAGACAGGTAAGTCGGCAGACAGGTTAGAAGCAGGGAGACTGGCTGAGAAACTTTAAAGTAGTTCATGAAAATGAAAAATACCCTAGCAACAGCAGCGTAAAATGGATCCAGACACGTTTCTCTTTTTTTTTTTCTTGATACTTCTCTTTCTTTAGTGTTTTTCTGCTGTTCATGGGTGGGTGGAGTTTGACTTCATCAAAGTGGTTCAGGTGATGGGATGGGAGGAGTGGGGCTGTTCACAGACAGTGTGTGAAAATAAGTTTAGCATGCGGCATGACAGACAGTCAGAGCCTCGGTTTGTTTCCAACCCAAAACAAATCACGCTCAGTCTGACAGATAACAGGCCAAAGTGTGTGGAGCCGCTTTGGTCCTGCTTTATAAGCTATTGGACAAATAAGTGTGACATCAAACATTATGACAATGACACATTTGCAAGTACAGGAAGCAAAAATAATAGTCAAATAGTCAAATTACTGGATCTTTGCAGTTATTGATAGCTAGATAGAGCTAAATGCTAACATCAGCATGCAACAAATTTAAATATTTTGCAAACGTTTTTACATCACCCAGTGAATAATTTGCACACTGCTGCATGAATGTAGTTGTTGAGATGTTTCAGTCTGGACCAACGCGGTGGACAGATCGACATCCCCATCAGCAGCATGGCTAAAAAGTGAAATGTGTCTGTATGAAAGCAGCCTCCCGGTCTAATCTGCGCTACATGCAGTTCACCATCCCAGCTCACTAACCTCAGAGCTTTTGCAAATTGTTTGGTTGCTCATAATTAGCATACACACACACATACACCTCAGTGGTTTGCTTTGAAACAATTTGTCAAAGAGAGTCTTGTGGCATCACAATAATCAAAAGCCGATCTTGGATTTGTTTTACTTGGTCGGGATTTTGGTGATTTGCCTCTGTAAAGGGGTTAAATTCCTTGTGGTGTGTTGCTGAACAATCCTGCCACTGTTCTTCCTGCTGAGTTAGGGCTGATTGGGTGTCTATTATGATCTTGCAAACTAAAGGGAGGTGGAATCTCTTTGATCTCTTTGGTTTTATGTTGATTAGCTATTATGATGCGTCATCGCTGTGTAATGGAGTCAGAGAACAAAATGTGTTTGAATGCTGCAATGAAACAATGTGCAACATGTTTTGACAGTGCACGCTGTTTTAATCTTAGTGACACAAACTGCTGGAGACCCTGAATCAGCACACATCTCACATTGTACACTCATAGAAGCATCACCATAATCCAAATCATCCCTCTGGACCTCCTCGCTATCCGTACCTGCAGCTGAAACGCACGAGAAAAAAGTCTGATTTCAAATAACGCAGCACGGAAGAAAGTTCGAACAAGTTAGCGCTGAGCAAAATAGTCAAAGCGGCAGATCTTCACGAACATAATTTATGCTGAAGCACATTTTAAATGGAAGTCAATGCTTTACTTTACGCCTCAGTGAAAAAGTGTTTCATTTGAATCTATCAACAGCATTATATCCTACAGTAACTAATATCAAAGCATTACATATGTATAAATAATCACTACTTTTGGCAGAGTGCTTCACTGGTTGTGTTTGCGCGGATGAATCTAATCCAACTGTGAGGACGATCTGGCAGAGATGTTGTGTTTGAGAGAGGGAAGCCATTTAGAGAGCCGTATTTATCACTCCCATTAGTAAAAACCACTGAGAAAAACACAGACGAGTACCGAGCACAATGGCACAATTGTTTTTCTGGGGTAGGGGAGGTAATATTAAGTGCTTTTAATATGCACATACAGTATATCTGTTACCAGCTTGGATTGCAGGAGGGCTCGTTTAGCAGCGAGCCCTGGGGGGAACAGGTGGATTTTGGGTGCGTCCTCTTGCTGGGCCTGCACAAACCCACACACACCAGGAGACAGCATCGCAGAATGGATGGCATAGTTCAAATGTTTTTGATTAGCTTGTAATAATGCCTTTGTGTCCTTGATCTGCGTCATTAGCATACCTCATGAGTCGGAAAAGGGCGATTATGTTCCATCATGCCACCCATCGATGTTTTCTTTGGGCATGCACTGCTATGTGTGCTTGGCAGGGGTGCCAGTCTGCATTTCAACACAAAGCATTTTGTTTTAGTGCTAATTACACGGCAGGCAAAGGCAGATGGGCCCTGTTTCTTCCTCCCCTCTGTGGGTGACAGTTATTGACAATCGGCTCAGTCTAGCCATAATACGCCAGAGGCAGTCAATCAACCACTTCCAACGTAAACATCGCAGGGAGAGGAGCTTCAAATGGGGCAGATTTTACCTTGACAACTGTAACTATGTTCAACAAATTAGTCCCAGAATCCCTTGGTGTTTACACTCCTTGAAATGAAAGAGATTGCCTTTCCTCTGACTGACAGTAGGGATCCTTCAGATTTGGTGTTTTGTTTTCATTGCCGCAGTCGTGAATGGGCACAGCGGATGACACCCACTCCAAGATGGCCGTCTGATTCTCCAGAACTGATGCATGTGTGTGTGTGTGTGTGTGTGTGGTGGGTGAACGTGTGCGATCGCCAGAGGGTTGAACTGTATTTGCAAACGGTTCTTGGCATTTGTCGCAGCCTGTATCGCGTTCCAGGTTTACTGCAGTGTCAGTTTGGCTGCCGATTACATCAAATTATCTTAAAAGTTTATTTTTTTAAACAATTTTTCCATGAACATTTTAATCTTCTGTCACTCACTAAATATTCCCAATCTGTCATAAGGTGTGTGTGTGTGTTCGTGTTTGTGAAGCCAGGATCAAAGATCAGCAGCACGGGTCTATTTCCACCCGGAGATTTAGTCGGCGTCTTTCCCCGTTGAGTGACTCTCGATCGTGTGTGAAAACGGCTGGAAGGGTCAGCGCCTGCGAGTGACCCTCAGCTATTTCCTCGCTCCTCTGATTGTCCCACGTCTGCATCCTACACTTAGTCACACCAGCTTCAAAGGAGGGAGCCCGTCACACCCGGCACATCAAAGACACGCCGTCAACATCGATGCCACTCAAACTGTACAAGTGAGGGAATCAAACGCACCCTGTAAAAGGACCCACAGATGTCACGCCCCGCAAAAATACACCAAATGTGACATCGACAATGTGTTGCATTTGAAATAAAACAAGCTGCTACAAACCTGCTATTTCCTTTCATTTAAAAAGTGTTTTCATGGTTTTATCAGAGGGTGGACAGATGGCAGAAGATGAGGCGAGAGACAGGAGGACATGGACACCACAAACCAGCTACTTTCATTCATTTCATTCATTTGTTCAAACTGAATAAGTTCTGTCTGCCTGACATGAAGGGCAATTTATATTAAAGTGTTTAGATAAGAAACAATGCCAGCAGCACGTTCAAGTGCAGGCAGATTTATTTGGAAATCACCTCAGAAGAAAGCACAATGCAGTGAAAGACTTTATCGGTTGTCATTAAAGGTTATTAAAGTATTTGACGGTGCTGTACAGATTAGTAAGAGGCCACTCAGCTATGTAAATTAAGAAGAATTTTGGCTTGCAGGTCTACATTTTAGCTGAGCACAAACACTGATTTTGTCGTGTCGTTACGCGTCCAAGGAGGACACTGATCACCACAATTTACAGTAAACACAGACTTACTGCATTATTGACAGCTCACACAATGCTTCAGACGATAGAAGGTAGAAAGAAGAAAGAGTTGAACCGTTTACACTGAAATCATGTTTTTAAAATGAAAATGTTTTATTTAATGTTCACAATCTCAGCAGATAAATTAGCAACTTCTTTAAAAATCCAACTACAGTCAAACAGATTGTGGCTTGACTGCAGCACAGCCCGTCTAATAACGTCTTGGTTAAAGCGGCACTGCATCTATTCATCAATGCACTTAAAGGAGCAGTGTGCAGGATTTAGTGGCTACTAGCGGTGTAGCAGTTCAAACAGCTTGCTTCACCCTCTGCTTGCTGGTGTGAAGAGGAAACTATGATGGACACCAAATGTGTGGAAAAACGTGAAAGGCCGATCTAGACTGATCAGGTTGTTGGTTCAGGGCTACAGCAGAAACATGGTGGACTCTGTGGAAGTATTACATCGTATTTTCAGGTGATTATTCACTAATTATTATATTCTATTTTATATTCTGTTACTCTTACTCACTGGACCTGTCAATGAAGTTGGGGCACTCAAAGACGTTGATGCAGAGCAGTATGCTAAAGCCTGTGTGGACACTTGATTGACAGGTCTCTTACCCCCAAATTCCACCGGGCACGGATGCACCGCGTTGTGTGTCGCCTCAGTGACATGCGGCCGTTCTAGTCAATCCCAGAATCGGGCCTCCGCTCGGCTCCGTGTTGAATACGCGTCTGTTCTATTTCTGACAGACGCCGTGAGCAGAGAGCACCTGGAACTGACAGACACAGACACAGAAACAGCAGAGAGTCCGGTGGATTGTATTTCTACAAGCTGTTATGACAGATTTCTACAATAAAGATCACTTATTAATATTTTTTTCTGTCCACTCTGTTCCACTCCGGCACATCTTAAAACAGAACAATTGGAAATCTAGTGATGTGTGTGTGTGTGACTTAGTATATTAGTTAGTTAATAAAAAATTAAGAGAAAAAAAATGAAACTATAATGTGTGTGTAGTTTTGGATGGAGCACAATCTCAAAGACTGAAACTGTTGCACCGCAGGGCCGCCATAAACACCTTACAATAGGTGTTTTCTTGTAAGGTAACACCAACATTATATAGGGTGCATTCATATCACTTGAGAATTTGGCAGACATTCATGCCATATATAAATATAAACCCTTTATCTTCTCTGTAATCTGTTCCTTAAACCCAAAAGCCCAAAAATCTGAAAGCAGGACAAGAAAATAAAAGGAGGCAAAGAAACGAGGAGGGAGACAGACGGAGGAGAAACAGTGGCTCGATCAACAGCCGCCACAATTAAAGCATTGACAGCTTCCAATAGATTCATCTTGCTTAGCACTGACAGCGGCTTTAAACCCTCTGAATACCTCCAGGCTGAGATGCACACACATGTACACCCAAACACACTGGAGGTGTCAGACTGTCAGAGCGGCGCTGTGAGCTGTTTTTGGCCTCAGATCTCACGCTTTAGTAAAACACCGGTTTTCTTGCTTCGCTCTCAGGAGTTTGGAAGTTGCTCACATGAGTTGGAGTGCAGGTGGTCCGATATTCTGCCAAAGTGATCTGAATCTGAATCTGCGTAAATTACAGCGTCTGAAAACCTCACTTTCACGACATGTTCAGACGAGGCTCGCGGCCGCAGATATCTCTCTCTCTCTCTCTCTCTTTGTCTGTGTGCTCATGTTTTCTTTGTTTCCCTCCTTTTTTTTTTTCCTCTTTTTGTCTTTCTACTTTTGCTCCGTCTCACTCTTTCTGTCTTCTCTCTGAACTCCTCGTTTTTCTGCAGTCTTCTCCTTTTTCAGAGAAATAGTCCAAAGTTATGCAAATCATTCAGGTTCAAATAAAATGTTTTGTTCCTCCAAGCAAGTATGAAAGTTTTATTTTCAGTCCAACTTTATTTCCACATTGAGGACATTTCTTTATGAAATATTGCTAGTGCCTTTGAAAACATTTCATTGTAATTTGCCAAAATATGGATAGTTTTTTTTATTATTATTATTTTATATCAGTTTGAAAATATAATTTCTTAAATTAAAACAAGAATAGAAAAGATACTTTTGATCCCTCGTGGGGAAATTCTTTTTTTCACTTTCAAGTTTTTTTTACATGCATATTTACCTGAAATACAACCACACACACACACAAAGGGCTCATAGACACGCAAATGGGGAGAGAGATCGTGGAGTGATTGGTTGGGGGTTCAGTGCCTTGCTCAAGGGCACCTTAGAAGTGCCCAGGTGGTGAACTGGCACCTCTCCAGCTACCAGTCCACCTTCCATATTGGACTTGAACTGGCCACCCTCCGGTTCCCAAGCCAAATCCCTACAGAGTGAGCTACTGCTGCCCCTGATAAATACAATAAATACAAAATGTTAACATCATTAATGGTTAGTTTATCTGTGATTGTCCCAGATATTCATCAATGAAGCAAAATCAAACAATGAATACATGTTTTGTCTTCCTCACTTTATTTCTATGAATCTGTGCAGAAAGCTGGAGCTGCACCAGCGTTTGGACACATTCAGCGCAGGAGAAATAAAAGTTTTTCTCAACCTTTTTCTGTTCCCAAGTCAAATTCTGGACCTTGACATATTTCCCTGCAACTTCGGGGATTCATTTTTTATTCCCTCGGGGTAATTACAGACACATCTCGTCTTATTTTCTTAACGAATGTGCTCTGAACTCACTCGTTGTGGGAATGTGAGCAGCCGGTTTTCAGGTTTGTGGGACTGTCGCACGTTCTCACCCCGCTCTCTGGATGTACAAACAAACTGAGCGCTGTGCGCAGATGGGGACAAAAGGCAGGCTTATGGGCGAGGCGAGGAGGAGTCAGGTGGATCAAGGAGAGATGTGGGAAAGGTGGAATCTCCCGGCGATCCTCCTGGGACCACCACCAGGAAGAGAACTGTCAGATTTACAGGATTCAGTGTTCTCCTGGGAAACAAGGAGGCTTTGACGCACTCACGTACAGTGCAAGCTTTCACACACATTCACTGGGGAAAAAATGGAATAACCAACAGTACGTAGATGCTTTTAAACTTTTTACCATTCCTGAGAAAACAAGTTGATGGATTTCACACATGTTCACTTCCACGGCTCCTTGAAAATCTGGCTGGAATAGCCGACACGCTGCAGGCATATGATTATGCAAATGCACAAAAACACACATTCATGCAAACAATGTCAGATTACAGGATTCACCCTATGATGGGAAAATGGTACAAAACTCACTCACACATGCACATGAGCGTGCCTAGGATGCTAAAGTTACACAGGCTGCTGTGTGTGAAACGTCACGTATGAATTCAAAGAACGTTCTCAGGTGAACATTTGAATTTTTAATTTGTATTCTGGCTTCAGGTGCATGAATATTTTTAAGCTGCCGTGAGTCATGTCTGGTTCCTTTCTTCTTCTTTGTCACATATATCAGTAGACACTGATGTCTAGTCTCTATATTCTGTTTGGATGATTGCATTATTAATATGTTGTATTTTTTGTCCTGTTCCTGAAGATTTAGCATTGTTCTTCTCTGAAATATAAATCATGGTTAAAAGCACAATAATTATGTTTTACAGTTTCCCACTTGGACAAAAAAAAATAAACACACACACCTTCAAAAAAAAAAGCTGAAAATACAGGCTGTCATGTTTTCCAAATGGCTTTGGGAGAAATATGAGCGTGAGGATGGCAGGCCTGTGGGACCCCGGCCTGAAGTAAGAAGAGAGATTAGAGAGATTACAGTTAAAGAGCATCTCGTCCTGTGGAGCCCCTTCTAAACACCAGCTCCCATCAGATGGGCCTGGACTGATGGAGGAAACAGCAGAGATTATACCCGTTTAACAGTAATCCCCCCTCATCTGGAGCAACGCCAGCGCGGAGCAGAAGACCACCACTCGACTGCAGAGACAAAGAGAGACTCAGAGGGAGACAGACCGAGGTGGATTCAAACTTTTACAACAGTTAATAATAGTTTCTATTGTTCAGCATATTAAAGCTTCGTTCCTGACGTTTGTCATTTCTCTTCACCTCTTACAGAACACATATTTTAAGGTGGCTATCTTTTAGGAGTTTTCACATTATCTGAATGAAGCGTGCGAGAATGAAGGATGGTGTGTGTGTCATGTGGATTTGTAGATGGATTACTGAACAGGCCTACCAGTCACAGGCCTGAGCCATCGTTCAAAGTGAAAAATCGAGAGACATCCTGATTGTGCTTTTGTTTCAAAGGACCAGCATGGAGGTTTTAGTGGCATCTAGTGGTTTAGTTGCTGATTGCAAGTCCCTCACCTCATCCAACTACGGAGCGGTTCTGAAACATGTTGTTTGAATATAGCAGACTCTGTGGCATCTGATATATAGACATAAAAGTCTCATTCTGAAGTAACGAAAACATAAAGATTCTTATTTTTATTGAAGCTCCCTAAATCTGACACACCTGACCTTTAATATTGAAGGCGCTGTGAACTGATGCCCACCTGGTTCACCTGTGACATGTCAGCTGTGCAGACTGGAACCTGGCTGTGGCCGTACAAGCTCAGAATTTCATTTGGGCCCATCAGTAATCTCTGTAATGCAACTGCTGATCCTTACAGCAGAAAATGTAAGTGTAATATGACTGACGTCTAAAATGAATAATTGATACTCGTATCTGAGGCTGCACGTGGAGTGAAGCTTTGTTTATTTACTGACAAATACATTTTCTTATGTGTCAAAATGTTTTTTTGATTTGATTTTCAACACACCACTTAAATATGTGTTTATGTGTGGCTGATAACTCTCGTTAAAACATGAAGCTACACGAGTGAGTCATGCTGAGGAGCAGTTAGCATGGCACAATCTCTATGTTTCATTTGACTTTTCGTTTCTTGAAAAACATCCTGGATTATTAATCAGGACAGATTTAAGACTGGAAGAAATATATTCAGATTATGGACTGAACCTTTAGTGGGGATCAGACAGTGTTCTTACATTCTTACTGTATATTTGTATCTCATTTGCTTTCAGATACACAAAGTTGGTTTAAAATCACAGAATGAAAAACAAAAGTCTCCAACAGGCCGAGACCAAGCAGAGATCAAGGACGTAAACAGACAAACCGAATGATTGATTGACGGATTGAACGCCTGGCAGACAGACTGACAGACCCGCTGACTCAGTGTCTGAGAATGAGAGTCGGAGGCTGGAATGAGTGAGCGAGGGAGGAGAGACATGGAGAGAGAGAGAGAGAGAGAGAGAGAGAGAGAGAGAGAGCAATGAAACATTTAGAAAACATAAAGTGGAAAATGACTCAGTTAACTCTGATAACTGGTTCAGTGCCAGACCACACACATGGATGAACAGATATGGACGGCTGCACACACATACACACACAAACACATGTAACAGATAAACATACACACACACACACACACACACACACACACATACCTGGCTGGGTGGGCTTGGTTGCTTGAGGCTACAGTTGCAGTTGTAACTCGTCTCCGTAGCAACAACAACAACGCTCAGGTGACAATCAAATGTCTGATACAGAGCAGCAGAGCAATTATAAGACTAATTATCAACACATGCAGTCATTTATACTGCTGTGCTACAGCTGCGTCTACACATATTAGCCGTGCATGGGTAAAAATATAACACGGATGAACTAAAATGAATCACTTCATATCTATAAAACTCATAATATCCGAGTCAGGTGGTGAAGATGCTGCATCTTCCATTTTACAGCTGAATTAACTCATCATCATCTCGGTGGATACAGATGTCTTTGTCAGTTTGAACATATAATTTCTAACCATTATATTCTTCCTAACTTGTAATTGTGAGTTTATGAGTCATGACTTAATCGTCGAGGAGTTGGAAAATGTTATAAAGAGATAACACGTATTATTTCCCCACTTTACAGTAATGTGACCACATGATCACTGTAAGGTCAAACCCCCGAGTCATTAGGAGAGGAAGAGCTTAGTAAGCATTCGAGTAACTTTAATTTTCATAATTGGTCCTATTTCTGAGAAAATAGCTGTAATGATATAAATCTGGCATCCAGTTCAATCAATATACCGTAACACTTTATAACACAGCATCAAAACGTTTTATGATCAGCAGTTAACTTCATGAACATTAATGAGCTTGTTTGTTTTGTCTGAGATATGCACACTCATGTTTGTACCTGCAGAGGGCAGTGCAGGTCTACAATTAGGAAGTCTCAGAGCTCATAAACACACTTACCACAGGATACTGTACTTCACCTACAAAATACACACCTGACAATAAGCTTTATTTGACCTTGTAACTGTTTATTAGGTCAACAAACTAAAACCCTTCTGAGAATAACTGAAATAACATAAAATTATATTATATAAATATTATTTCATACTAAATTAGGGATCCATAAAATGAGGCATAAACAAGTTTAGCTTCAGATATTTTACCACAATGTGTTTCTAAGAATATCATTTATATTATAGGTTTTATTTTACAGGTTTTATTTTTTTCTTTGTAGCCACGCTGAAGTCCGAACACTAAAAACAATCCTACACTTTCTTTACATCGGGGGTCTTCAACCAGGAGTCCATGACCCCTAAGGGGCCATGCAGAGGTACTGCAGGGGGTCTGCCAACTTTTGTCATAATAACTGACAATTTTCACCAAAATAATGGAGGCTGTGAGGCTGCAGATAACTGAGAAACTGCAAACAGCGGAGGCATTTGCACTCCAATTGGATGAATCAGTGGACAAAGACGCACAGCTCTTGTCATTTAATAACCAATAATAATTATGCATGAACTTTTTTATCAATCATAAACACATATAGGCTAATTACCCAGTATATAAATAGGTTAATACGGTGGAATAAAAGTTGAATAAAGTAAATATAAAAGTTATTACAGGCCAGTCTTAAAATGTGACACATTTTTTAAAAATGTCATTACATGTGGGGGTCCTAGTTCTGTTTGTCTTTTATCTAAGGAGTCTGATTTTCAGAAGAGTGACACTGATTTTCAGCTACATAAACTCAGAGCAGTTTCATTCATATCACACTGACCCTGAAGATTATTTCAGATTTGGACACATTAGTGCTTCCGAACATGTGACCTTCTGATTACAGGCTTGTCTCCAAACCCCCCCAGAAACGCGAGTTTATGTGTTTCTCATGCTTAATTACTGATGTGGCCTGTAAAGCTACAACATGTTCATTAGGAGCACAGAGGAGGATTTTTTTTTGAAAGTGTTATCATTAGAGCAAAGCAACACAGAGGCTTATTCATATGTATCTATACACAGTCCACTGAAAAGCTCAGGTACAAGCTGCACAATGTGAAAAACAACCTATATAACGTAATCACCAGGTGCGACAGACCTCTGCTGAAACAAAACAACATTGGTATACCGCCCTGGATAAAATATGACTTCTAAATCTCCTGGAAGGCCTTCCTTCCCCTTGCACCAGCACCTCCACCCCAAATCTAATCAGCCAAACAGAAAATTTCCCAAAGCGAGGGCAATGCTTCTTTACAAGTTCACAGAAGGATTATTCTGTCCAAACAGCAGCCGAGGAGCCAAAGAGTTTCAGTTAAACAAACATTTCTCAGAGCTGCTCTGGAAGCAGAAACAAATCCTCAGGTTGAGCTCTGTGCAAGAAGCAGAGTTTGTCTGGACAAGTAACATCAAACTGGTGCCAAGTTAAAAGACAAAAGGTAAAGACAGGTGGAAGTAAGGGTGTAATATTTAATTCAAGACATAGAGGGAATTGTGCACGGCACTACAATTATAGTCTTTACCGATGTGAGCGCTTAGACGCTGCCTATAAAACCCTTTGGCAAGTGACATCCTGACCTGAAACAGACGTGTTAGCAGTCAGGCTTCAGCTGAGTTGAGAGCTTTATGAGTTGAATCATCTCTGACACAGAGAATAATTAGATACTGTTGCAAAATCTTTTTTTTTTTTTTTTTTACACGTCAGCATCACGTTTGAAAAATATGTTTTATCTGACTCTGTGTGTTCCTTCCTGTGGCTTCAGATGAGGAGGATGAGGTTCCCTCTCTGAGATGTTAGAAGTTATCAATCTTTTGTCACCTTTCCAACAAAGCCTGGAGGGGTGATGGTGATGGGTCTGCTGTCTGCTTCTGATTATGTCTGGGCCTTTTTCTCTTTGTCAGATGATGCAGAGGACGGCGATTCTTTTACATCACATACAGTATCTCTGCTCAGGTGCTGCTGCCTCTGCCACAGTCAGACTGGACTGGACTACAAATCACTACAACACATTTTTTGGACTTGCTTTTATCTGAAGTTATTATAGTATTATTATTATTATTATAATATGTTGCTCTGCACCTCCATGACTTTCAGAATGAAAGGACAGATTTAGATAATCAAAAAGTCTCCAAACAAACACTATTTTTCCCTTTTTGTAAAACTATGGTCTTCTGTCCTCGTGACACTCTTAGTGTTTTTGAGTTTTTGAGTAATAATTGTGCACAAGCTTATTGTTGGATGATGTTTTGTGACCTGCTGTGATTGCAAAATATGCCGAATGTACTTACGTCTTCCAGATTGGCTGTATTTTATGTTTTCCTGCTGGATTTACGGGAAGGAGAAGACTTCTTCTTCTGAGAGTTTGTTTAAGTACACAAGGTCACGTTATGTAACTGTAATTTAAGTCGTTGAACCACACAAAAGTGTGTTTTTCTCTCTCAAAGTGAGTGATGTCTAAAAATGAATGAATGTGTTGAGTTGTCTGCAATTAAAGACAATCTGACAAGAATCACAGCTGTCAAAAAAATATATGAAGTATCAGGATTTGGGCTGAAGAAAGTATCTCTCACAGTAAAGCTGCCAGTGAACATTTGGTTGCTTTCCTGTTTTTTATTCCAGGAAACGGGAGGATTGTAAAACTCCCACTTGTGTCTTGCACCATCTCCTCTTGATTTGTGATTCCTTTCTTTCAAGTGGGAGCCTTTATAACACCACATTTGCTGCTTTTCGCTCAGTTGAGCCGACATCATGGTGTCAGAGAAGGACGTTCTGGTGGCTGCTGCTCTCGTCTTTGCCCTCATTTCACACAGTAAGTTTATGTTGACATTGTTTGCTTCTGTTTAGATTGTGTTTAGGTGCATGTGTGTTCTTTAAATGTTACAGTATACTTTATTATTTGCTCTGTGTTCTATTATTTAACACATAGCTGACTTTAACATTTGTGCTATGTTAGCTCTCACACTCTTTGTGTGTATGTTACTGTGTCTGTGTGTTTTGATGATTTCAGGTGAGGGTATAATCGGTGGCAGAGAGGCAGCGCCACACTCTCGGCCCTACATGGCCTCCATCCAGGTGCAAGAAGGAGAGAATCTGAAACACGAGTGTGGAGGGTCTGTGATTGCAGATCAGTGGGTGATGACTGCAACACATTGTCTGCTATCAGGGTGAGGCAACCGTCTTCTAACCATGATGAATGTAGTTTGTTATGTGGGAAAGAGAAAGTAAAAGATGATGAATGATATATAATATTTGGTCCCAGGGGACAGCACAGTATGAAGATGTTTTCCGTATGAGATATCATATTATTATTATCATATTTATTCATTCAGTTTTCTTGAAGTATTTCTTGAATAACGAAATATGTGTTGTCATATAACCGAATATTCAACATTACAGTATTAATGTGCTCTTTTCACAGGTCAGCAGGAAGGAAAGTAGTGCTGGGTGTCCATTCTCTGAGTGAACCTGAAGAGACAAAGCAGACGTTTGATATTTTGGAATATTACAGTCACCCAGACTTCAATGTGTTGAATTATGATAATGACATAGCTTTAATTAAGGTAAATGTATATGTTGTGTAAATTCATGATCTTGTTCTTTTTGTGGGGCACAAACCAACAACAGCGTTCTAAGATTTAGAGATGAAGCCTGTCAAAAAGTAACTTTCTGTGTGATTTTTGCAGTTGGATCGTCCATTTAATGCCTCTGAGGCTGTTAAAGCCGTGGAATACCTGCGGACAGGCGGCACAAACCCCAGCGTGGGTACAGAAGTTGAGGCAGCCGGCTGGGGATCCCTCGATAACTTGGGGGCCAGACCAGACAAGCTCAAAGAGGTGGTCATAGAAGTGTTCAACCCAGGTCGGTGCAAGCGCAGCGACTACTATGGCAGAATGTTCACCACCAACATGATGTGTGCACATAAATTATGCCCAGACCCGTGCAATCAACCGCTGAAGAAGGAAGACACTTGTGACGTAAGATTTAGTTCTCTCTCTTTTACTCCCCAACAGCAGTCACTGATCTGTGTCCAGGTCATGTCGCTTTGTTTATAATGTTAACATGCTAACTTGTGTTTCATCATATGTCGGATTAAATACTGTAACATGTTCTCTGCTTGTATTTTGCTCTCTCAGGGTGACTCTGGAGGTCCTCTGCTCTACAATGGCATTGTAGTGGGGATCACCTCCTACGGAGGGAAGAAGTGTGGCCAAATTAAAAAGCCTGGAATTTACACCATTGTCTCCCATTACACTGAGTGGATTGACAACACCATGGCCCTGCAGCAGCCCACTGCAGCACCAGACCAGAGCAGTTAAATAGTTTTTCAGTGGCAACCATGTTTGTGCCATGTTAGTCCTGCTTCTATTGAGTCACTGCTGCTAATGTGTTTATATGTTGTGTGTGTGTGTAAGTGTTACTTTCTCATTTTCAGATAATGCATGGCTCTAGAGGTAGATCTCCAGTTTAACAAATAACCACTTGTACAAAGTTAGATTAGCCAGAATCATATATTTCATATATTTCATACAGATCATATCACTTTATAAAGGAATTAATAAAATACAACTGATCACACTCAGATGTCACGACTGTCTTGTTTAGTATCTTGTGCAACGAGCATCAGCTGCAGTACAATAAGGAAGAGAGATAAAACATCAACACAGAAGGTTTCTTAAAGTGTATAAAAGTCTGTGAGTACAAAGATGAACTGTAAATAATTATTCATATGTTATAGCCTTTAATAAGTCATCCGAAACAGAAACCATTTAAGAGTTACACAATAACCAAAATCTAAACAACTTTAACGTTAGTCTTGTTGTTTTTAAGCAGTTCTTTTAGTTTGTTGACAGCTGAGTACGTCTGAAGGACAGCGTTCGAGGAGGTAATTGTTATGCAATCAAGATATCAACCAGTAAATCTCATTAACTTGTCAGACAAGGTCTTGCACTGAAATGTACATAAAATCTGCTGTGCTTCTTTTCCTCTTCTCTCTGCTCAGCACAGATAAACAAAGGATGAGTAACTCCTCGTGTGTTCTGCTCTTCTGTTTTGTTTGGGAGAACCCCACACCACCACCACCACCATCACAAAATTGAATAATCATGTATGATTTGCTAACCAACCTTGATTGGCTGTGTTGGTTGAATGCATATGTCAGTAGCCTATGTCTGTTATAAATATATAGAAAGCTAATTCCCTCTTAAGTCGAGCGTGTGGCAATTTTCTTCAAACAAACCATAAAAAATATATAAAACATTTAAAACATTTGCAACGTAATTCAGTGCATGATTCCCACAGGTCTGATCCCACTTGGTTGAATAAACTCTTCTCTAACTAAAATAAATTCATGACATTAAATTCAGGTCTGTTGCATTAATTATGTTCACCCCCTGCCTGTGAGTATACAGTACAAATCAAGCCTCTCTCAGTAAAGAGTTCACTTCCAAAGCTCCCTCCTTCCCCTCCTCAATCACTTTCTTCCTCTCCTGGAGCTCCTGCACAGAAAATCTCTTCACTCCGTGGGAGCGGCCTCCATGTGAAGCTACCAGTTTGTTGATTCCTGAGAGCAGGTCTTTCACCTGAGGATAGCTCAGAGCATTCTGGGATGTTGTGACATTCAGCTCATAATAACGGCTCCCGCACTTCTGGATGAGACCCTGCAGGGCTGCATGGGCCCCGGCCACATAGTCATTGATCTTTTGAGGCCTGTGCTGGTTGCCATCAAAGCGAACGAAGAGGACAATTGCGTGCTCGGCGAAGTCTCGTCCAAAGATCTTCAGCAGGTGCCCGAGCATTTCACACTCCCCCTGGGTGAAGCGTCCCATTTGGAGCACCAGCAGGTAGACATGGGGTCCAGGTAAGGACAAAGCCAAGCAGTCCTTAACCAGCTCCAGATTTTCCACCCCGTCCTCGTCCCACAGCTCAGGAGTATCCACCAGGATGAGTTTCCTTCCTGCTGCAAACACCTCCTTTCTCTCACAAGACAAGGTGGACTGAGGGGGTTCATGACCAGACTCATTAATTGAGTATTGATTACCCGCTCTCTCTAGAATTAGATTCAGAGCAGAAGACTTCCCACTGCCAGAAAGACCCAGCAGGATCAGTGATATCTTGTTTGTGTCATCATCTTAAAGCCAAAAAAGAAAGAAACTGATCGTGAGAAAGCATTTTCAGAAAGATCCGAGCATGAAATATCTAAACAGAAGGCAGAAAATAAGAATACTCACACCTGTAAACAGACATCTGGCCATATTTCTCACTGAATTTACAACCTTTAATGTGTCATTTGATGTTAAAGGGTGAGTATTTATTTTACCATTTTGTATGACATGTAAGACTGAATATTAGATACTGATTATGAGTGATGAATGTTCAGATCAGTGTGTAACTCTATCACCCCCTAGTGATGAAGTTGCTGCATCCAAATGTCTCAAAGTTTTGTTTTGGAGTAATGTTTGGAATACAGGAAAGAGATGAATCTGCTTTAAATTCTGATTTAAAAATATGGATTGATTGATTTTATTTATGCGGCCTTATGTCTTGATTTTCATGCATTTTCTGTAAATCTTGCTAAGACAAAAAATCTCCTTAACAGCTCAACAAATCACCTTCAGACAACCAGAACAATCAGGCTTACCTTCAGTGGCACTCATCTGGAGGTGCAGCATGGCTCTGTGGCTTATCACAGCTTCCTCCAGGCTCTCTCTTTTTGTCTCATATTGTTTTTTTTCAGCTGCTTCCTTCTTCCTTTCCTCAGCATGTTTTGCCTTCAGCTCCTCCATTTCTTTAGCTCGCCTCTCCTCGTGTAGTTTAACCAGCTCCTCGAAGGCCTGCTCCTTCTCGGCGGCCTCCTGCACCTTCTGTCTCAGCATGTTCATGGCCGAGTCTTCTGTGTTCCTTTTCCTGGCCTCGGCCAGCATGTTTTCCGTGTAGCCGGTCACACCGTTCTCACTCAGCATGTAGTCGACCATCTCGAGCAGAGCTTGCAGTTTGTCGCCTGCTGCAGATGATGGGATTCGACAGTATCTTCCATCACACATATTTATCAAATCCAGTAGGCCGTCATCCAATGTGTCAGCAACATTTCCATCTTCCAAAGAAAGTACTACCAGGTATTTTAAAGCTTCAGCTCCAAAGTGTGCCTGCAGTATCTCTATCATTCTTCTTTCCCTCTTTGTGTAATGTCCACCTCGGATCAGCAGCAGAAATGTACTGATTCCATCTGCGCAAGACTTAAAGCAGCCATCTAGTGCCTGGCTGATGCCTTCCTCTGTCATGTCTTGTTTTAAACCTGCATAGCGCAGGCTGATCAAGCGGCCATCCACTGTCAAGTCACAGACTTGAATTGATCCCAGGGAACTAAAGGTTAACTGGGAATGTTTCTCCTCAGAGGTATCCTGTGGCAGAGATTTCAAAGAGAACCACTGCTCCACTGTGGATATGACCACCATCAGCTGCTTCGTGGTAGTTAAGCCGTCTGCCAGACAACAGAGCAATGACTTGTGAACATTATCGCCAAGTAATAATATGAGTTTGTGTAACTGTTCTAACTAACTGCAACCCAGTTACAAAGCATTGAATATGTAAGAAAACACAAAATTGACTTACTGTGTGACATGTCTTTTGCAGGTGCTCTCACAAGCACAAGTCTGAGATCCTTGTCGGCTCAAGATAACAGCAGAAACTGGATCCTCTGGCTCTCAAACAAACATAATGAGGGCAAAAAAAGAAAATGAGCTACTTCCTGATTACAGCCTTTCACATGTCACCGGCAGTTTTGTTGTCAAGGAAGTGCATTCCACAGCCCAACCTGGAATGAACGAGATGCTAATCACATGCACCTTACCTGTTCTTCATGTCATGGTTGAGTTGTATGAAAAAGGCTTCCCTTTCCTCCACAAGCACAGATACTTTTGTGCACTTGAAATCAATTCTGCAGCATGTATCCATGCTAACAACACTCACATAAAGTCACTTGGGGACATTAAAGTGATTCCCTGGAGACTTACCCTGACATAAACCAACCACTACAAGTCTAACACCGAGCCTAACACCCACCTTAACCAGAAACCACATTCACTTTAATGGTAATCTTACAGGAACCAGCCTTCAGTGAGTAAGCCCCCATATAATGTGACTGTGAAGAGATTTCTGTCCCCATAATGTGAATACAGTATTTCATAAAAGGTCACATCAGAGGTGAACATTTTAAACTGAACCATGATGGAATGTGCAAACTCTTCATCTGTTGCCTGGTTCCGTTTCCTTTTCCTACATGACTCTGTCAAGCTGCTGCCCTCTGCACAATAAAGCCAGTCTGATGGGCATCCTGTGATTGTTACCTGTTTGTATGAATGCTGAATCAGCCTCACTGCAGATGTACAGTACAGTATATCTTAGTGTCTGACATGCAAAATAAAATGTGATCCTGTGAAATGTGCGTCAAAGTGGACATAAAAGGAAAAGTTGCAATAATTTCTCAAAGAAAAAAAAGCAAGTACAGTATGTTAAAAGCATTTATAAAATAACTATAATATTGATTCAACATGTGTGTGTTGTAACAGTGGCACACACAGTATATGAAGGAGTTCCCCTACATGCACAACAGCTGACATTACTGAGGGATTGCACCATCTCCCTGCCGCTGTCAAGACGGCCCAAAACAAGGCGGCACTACAGCGTGAAACGGGGGAAACCGTAAAACAAATACGGATACATTCCGTTTTGTTAATCGGCTAATTTCTTCCAATATATAAAAAGAATGCTATAAAAGTGAAATGTTTTGGAAATAATAATAATTTAGAGGGTTATACTGCTGCCATTTCCCCCCAGAATATCATTACGATATTGCGAACATCCCTAATTATGAAATGGTTCGCTCCGTTGCTATGCTATCTTGTGTAGACATTCTCCAGGGTGATGGAGAAGATGTAGTTTATTCGGCCTGAAAATACAAACAGACGGTGTTCGGTTTGAGTCATTTTGCGAGCTGTGACTATAAAAAAACAATGGCCGGTATAAGGAGAGTTAACGGGAAATTATCGGGAGTGAACCCAGCTGTCAGGTAAACGTTAACGTCGAGTTATGCTGACAGAAAACGCTTCAGCGAAGCTGGCAAGCTAACGCGGCTAACGTTAGCTCCAGCCGCTGTCCGTTATTTGTCGACGTTCAAACATCGTTAATTAACGGTAACGGTAACGGTGACAGTAATTGTAACGTTAGCAAAGTGTTTATCCGGCTATACACTGTGACACTGCTAACGCTGGTTAAGCTACGTCGTAATTGTAGCTCGAAAGCTGAGACAATCACACGTACCTCAATAAAATCAACATAAAACGTAAAGCTAACGTTACTTAACGTTAATGAAACGTTTAGGACGTTAAAACGTGCCTAGTTCATAATTAACGTATGCTAAATTATCTCATAACTGATTGAGTATTCCAACCGTTGAAACGGTGCCGTGATTGTAAAATTATATTTATTACGAGAACCTGTCGTCATCAGGCTTATATATTTGACAATGATCATACACATTTTTATTTAATCCATTTATTCTCACTTGTAAACTTCAGCTGAAGTTTGAGACACATGAAATAGTTCAGTTGTCCTGATTATACAAACTCAAGCTCAACATTCATCTAGATAGATAGATAGATAGATAGATAGATAGATAGATAGATAGATACTTTATTGATCCTGAAGGAAATTCAAGCATCCAGAAGCAGCATGCAAACATACACTGAACATACATTAGAATTAACCTGTAACACAGTATGCATATGTTAAAATTAACCTGAGATAGATCTCAATTTAAATATGTACAGAGGAATTAAACATTTGCAGGAGTTAAACTCTAAAAGTTAAAAAATGTGCAGAGGAGTTAAACATTTGCATAGAAGATAAATATATAACTGTGTCAAGAAGTTAACCCGTGCTAAACATCTATACAAAAACTATATAAAAAGTAGAAAGTGACTGTTAGTGAGTTATTAACTTTTCTGAAGTTAAAGTTAATAACTATCAAAGAATATGATTACATGTGTGTTTTTATTCTTCCATTTTCAGTTGCTGTCGCCTGCGGCAGGTTCAGTCTCTGCTCTGTGAGGGTGGCACTGCCACTCCCGATGGCATCCTGTGCTCTCTCGGTATGTCCACTTTGTTATTTTTAACCTTTATTTCTTCATGTGGCCCGGTGAACCGCACACATGCGACGAACAGATGGTGAATAAAACAATTTATGTCGTCATTCCAACACAGCTGATGAATATTAATGTTGTCTGTGTATTTCAGGAATTGACAGCAGATATAACGAGGGCTGCACTGAGCTGGCGAAATACCTGTTCTATGGACTGTATGGAAGAAATCAGCTGAATCTGGAACATGCCCTGCTTGAGGAATTTCCTGAAGAAATGCTGGATGGTGAGTTTATCCGAGTGTTTTGAATCATATTATTATTGCGGCTGCTTTAGTTTCTACTTTCTCTGACACGTTACTTGTCTGCTCTTCAGATGTAATCTTGCTGATCAAGGCGGAGTGTGTTCATCTGTACTGCAACCCAATGAACTACAGTTACCTTTTGCCCTACGTGTCCCACTGGAGGAACCTGCATCTCTACTGCATGACCGAGGCAGAGGTTAAAAGCTACAGGCCTATCATTCCTGTTAAATACACTTCCTGTATGCTTAAACTAGAAGTAGGCACCTTATCACGAGTATTTAGGCATGTTGACTGACAACCTGGCTGCAGTTTTAACCCTTGCAGGTTACTATCAACCATTTTGATCTTAAATATTACACCTTTTTTTCACTGGCTGCACAGTGAAAGCATCAATATCACCGTGTGTTCTAGTTTTTAGTGTACCTGCAACATGTGCACAGGTGGCTCTGCCTTTTTCAGCGCTAGTTATCAGATCTGTGTCATTGGTAAAATTTCTAAATATGACCATGTGTATCGTGATTGTTATGCCTCTCTAATTTTCCCTCCTCCTCTCACAGTATGAAGACGAGGAAGCAGCAGAGGAGTTCAAAATCTCCAGTTTTGTTACAATGGTGCAGGACTGCTATCGTATCGGAGTACCTTACAGCGCCCAGGGTACACGTCATCACATTTTAATGTCCACATTACACACGTGTTAAAGAGTAATTACACCAGCAACACAAGTAATGATACCTGCTCTGCTGTTATTTTTAGGACACGTCCAGAGGTTTGATATGTTTATGGTGGAAAAGTGGCCCCTCATTCAAGCGTTTGCCCTGGAAGGCATCGGTGGAGGAAGCTTTTTTACCATGAAATACAAGGTAGCTCTTGTAGCAAAGTTTAAATATAAGTCATGTAAAGCTGTTAGTGTACTTTACTGTACTGTACTGTACTTTGCTTTTCCAGCTAATGGACATGAGTGAGAAGCTGTGGCAGGTTTACAGCAGACTCGACCCAGTCTCACTGGATACTGTCTTCACTGAGGTAACACTGAGTTTCTTTTTTCATCAGCTGTTCAGACTTTGACAAAATTCTGTGGCTTTTCACGACAAGGCCTACCTGTCACTTCTAGACTTGTTTTAGTCACTCATAAACAATGATGGCTGATCAAAAGTCATATTTAGTATATGAACATGGCTATTCAGTGTGATACATCCTCTGACCTTGGTGTTGTTTGCTGTATTTTTAGGACTTGGTTAACTTTGAGAAGCAGTGGAGTAGCTTTTTCTCCAGTATGGACCTGGAGAGCCACCTCTCCATCTTGGAGCTCTCTGAAGCACAAGCAGGAGAGGTACGTTTATTACGTTATCAGTTATTCCTACCAAATGAAAACCATCTCAGGACAATAAGAATCATATTCTGATGTAGTGATTATTAATTGTGTGTGTAACATGTGTCCTCATCAATCCACAGGCATTCCGCACTTATTACTCTCATGGACTGATCTCAAGCAACATCACAGATAAAAGGTATTCTTTATTGTCAACAGTGTCTAAATACTGAAATCATGTTAACTTATGCTATTGTTTAATCAAATGTTTCTTTTTCTTTATTTCAGTAAAAGTCAGCAGCCCTTTGTGTTGTTTGGGAAGCATTCTTCTCTCGAGGATTTGGAGAGTTATTCGTTCAACTTTCCCTCAGAGAGTCATCAGGTCCGCAACACAGGGCCACGAGGTTCTACAGCCAGACACATGGTGAGATTAAAAAAAACAGTATGATGTGAAACATTGACGTAGCTAACACCATAAACTACTTAAGTTACTGTAGCATCAGTATTAATGTCTGGGAACCTGCCAACATTAGGCACTGAATTAGGGTTATTTCACACAGGGCTACAGGTCATGACATACTCATTGCCTACATTGGAATATCTCAGCAACTCATGAAAAATAAAAACTTGCATTTAGATTAAAGAGCAGAACTGGCCTGCAGCACCACCTAAAGTAATTTGACACAATCATTGTCAGTGACGTGCAGATCATCAGGCTAGGAAACATGTCTCCTGTAAATATGAGACTTAGGTTCATTTTGCACTACTTGTCTGTATCTTTGTGAAGTAGAAACACGGCATGAATGTAACACTCAGAAGAACCTTCTTTTGTTCACTAGATTCTGCAGTGTGTGGCTCCCAAAGGACCTCTAGCCTGCTCTCGAACCTACTTCTTTGGGACCACCCACACTCCATACATTGGTGAGGTTTTACTTTGTGACTTACGATGTTTAATATTGATCTACTGCATATGTGTAAAATTCTGAGTATTTACCTTTTTATTACCTTGTTGTTACATTGCAGGGATTTTATTAACTAACCCTCTGTCAGAAATGCTAGAGTTGCATGGAGTTAAATGCAGGTACAGAGCGGTCTTAGCTGCTCTGGGTTTAAGTGTAATATGAGAAAGCCTTATTAGTTTCATGAGTATCTAATTTGTTTCACTTGCTGTGTTTCGCCACAGGAAATGAAAAAAACGCAGAGCAAAAGAAAACACAAGTCTTGTAAGTGATTTCATTTTGGATCTCCTAATTAATATTTTCCTGTAAGCTGTTATAGCCATTGTTAATTGTTTAAAAAAAAGTCTGAATCAGAGACTTTTTTTTTCAGGCTTTTGTCGGAGATTTATTCAGCTGCTGTTCAAGCAGTCCTTTCAGGAATCAAATGCTACTCCTGTACCACAAGCGCTACCAAGGTAAAAAGAAAAAAGAACACCTATTTTAATATTCATCTTTCAGCGTGTACTGTAGCACAGACAGTTGCTCATTAATAAATGTTTAATATTGCAGGCTAAGGATGTGGCAGAGAACACCTTTCTTTTGGCTTTGGACTCGATGAATTTGAGTCAGTATCGCAGTTCTCTCAGGTACAGATTGATTTTGATTTGTCTGCTGTACGAGACTTTCAGTCAAGCCTGAAATGAAATGCGTCGTTTGAATCGGTTTGATTGTGTGTTTTCTCTCCTCAGGTCCAAATGTGAATTCAACATTCAAGCAGTGAATAAGCAAGGAAGGTATGTGGTAACTAGTCCTCTTTGGTCATTTGCAAGTGATTTTTTTGACACACCTCCTTGATTTATTATATTTATGATTTCAGGATTATTCCTCTGACTGATGAAGAAAGCCGCTATGTTGTGAAAACAGTACGTGAGATGAGCATATTGTTATTTTTTTTGTTTGACCAAAGAAAGGATGTTTCTTTGTACAGTTTTCCTTCTTTTTTATCTTAACTAACTGTACTTGTTTTGTTTTAAGGCCTCCATGACCATCCACGACATTCCAGACCTGCAGTGGGACGGCGGGGATCTGGGCTCAGTGGTCTTCTCTGAATCCTTCTTGGAGTCCAGCATCAACATTCAACAGAAAGGTACAATATTGATTAGATTAAGTCTAATTAGAATGGATTGCTGATTGATTCCAGAAAGGAAATTTGATTTAAATAATAAGCAGGATGAATCCACAGGTCAGTTTTGAAACAACAGAGCACTAGTCTGAAAATAGACTATTTCCAGCCCTGAGCATCATATTTGTGATCCGTCTCGTCATGTTTGTCATTCGTCTGGCTCATTTGTCGATGCTTAATTTAGAAAAATGTCCTTTTCTTCTCCTGCAGATGGCACTGTGTCCTCAGACAGCTGCTACACCATCCTGACTACAACCGTGCCTCGCTATGCATGCTGGCTGGTACGTCCGGCATGAAAATCAATATCAGATTAATGTGATAAATAGAATGTTTGCAGACAAACTTAATTAGTCTCAATTTCTTTCACAGTTAAGAATAAAACATGCTTCATCCTTAGTTTAAAGAATAAATCCTGTTTCCAACATTTAGATGGAATCTGATGTCAAGCAATCCGAGCAGGCCCAGCATCTTGCTAAGGTGAGTTCAGAAGCCTGATGTATCCCCTGCGGTGTATGAATACATATTTATGTATGTGTGAGCATGTGACTCCAACATGTGTGTGTCCTCAGCAGAAAGAAGAAGGCACTTGTTTGGGAACTGCTCTGACTGTAGCAGATGCAGCATACGTGTTCTCCAGCAGCCAGCTCTCCACACCTGAAGAAGGTGACAGTAACTTTTGATAAGTGTAACTGCAGTCTGATCATTGATTATTAGATTTACTTTCAACATTCCACCACCCTGTGAAGAGGACTGCTGTTTTATTTCTTTACAGTATTTCAGTCGTAGTTAAATGTGACAGTACATTTACAAGTTATTTTTCATATATATATTCTGGTCAGTGTCTTGTGACTCAGAGTTGCAATTCTGCATAATTTTAAAAATGTTTTCAAATGTTGCTCGTAGGGAAAATCATTTTCTTCTCTGAGGGACTCCTGTTTATCCATTCTCAATATGGAAGCTTCACCCTGTCCAAGGATCACATCAGTACCATCAAGTTCTATGATCCGGTAATATTTACAGTTGCACCATGTGATATGTCATGATGTTTTGTTGTTACTTAGTACATTAATTATTGCAAAGACAGATCTTTGCTTGCTTCCCTATAAAACAAAGGGAAAACATGTAATATGAATCCATATGCAGTTGAAGTTCTGGTACCACTTTGTGTATGACTTGTGTGTCCTCTTATTACCAGGACTCCAGCGCTGTGGCGTCTGTCTTTGTGGAGTATGAGAGCAGCCTGCTCCCCCACCTTCCATTCCCTCTCCACAGCTCTGACCAGTGTCTGGTCTTTGCTCTGCAGCCCCGGTCTAAGAGCCACAGGGCTTTCTATTCCAAGGTAAGACCTTTAGCCTGTGACACTTGTGACAGGCTTTGAGACTGAAGATACATTCATGTAAGGATTTCTTTATAGCAATGGTAAACACAGTCAATACTGTAATAGTTACTACAGTATTATCACTCTAGTTATATTTCCTCAGTGTGTTCCTCACTTGGTTTCAGGTTCTGTCCGTGTGGCAAAACTCTGAATCTGGACTCACTCTGCAAATGGTGGACCAACAGCACCTGACCTGGAACCAGAAAAACATGTAAGATAGCATCTCTGAAGATAGTCTGTTGTCTGTATGCTAGATTCCAGTTTGACTTCTTGGTTGTGAAATATTCATTCATTCACTAACATCTTATTTGATGAAATAAGATCAATTCAAAGCAGTTACATTTGAAAACACATCAGTGTGTTTTACCAAGCTGGCTGATACGTATCACTGCCTTCGTTAACATAGTCAGTGGTTGTGTTAGATAATGAATCAGTCTAAGATGTTATATAAGGTAGATAATCAAGGTTAACTCAGACGGACTCTTTTTCTCTCAGGCACACCAGACTGCAGAAGCTGCACGACAGTCAGGAGCCACCGGTGGCCAAACGCAGAGGCAGTCTGAAGACGTCATACTCCCAGCTGCCAGAGCAGGACATGTTAGTACACACTCCAGTCACTCAGTAGAGTGCTTCTCAGTTGGACCAAACTAGTAATAAAACTTGAGCATGTCACGCTGAGAGGAAGTATGTAAGATTATGTAGCTTCGTTATCTGGACCAAAACAAACAGTGCACACATGCTTTGTTTCCTGCCATTATACCTTAAAAAAAAAAAAAGAGGACTACAGGCGAGGATAACTCTGCACGTTTTGGCACCTTCCTAAATCTGTCACCTGGACATCCAGCTGTTTTAAGCAATTGCACCCAAAATAAACATACTGCTCATCAAATGATAAACTTAAAAAATGAGTCACTCTCTTTGCACAATTTCTGCATCATCAGTCTGTGTTGTAATTTCTCTGTTCCAGCAGAGATGAAAACTAAATTTGTGTTTTTTTATAAAGATCAACTGAAAAAAACTGGAGCAAATACAAGTAATGAGAATGAAACATGACTCGTGGAAGGAAATGTTTGCTAGCTGTAAAATGATGGCACTCTTATTTATTCTGCTTTATTCCAGGTTTCTTCAGCACTTTGCTTTGAGTAGCATTGGTCAGGAGCCCATTCTGTATGACCATCTGGGGGTGCTGTTCCCCTCTGCAGAGCTGAGGAATCCAGCCAGCAGTCAGGGAGACAAGGTGAGCATATTGGATCCCCTTTATTTGAAAAATATATTGTGAATATATAAAGTTTCTTGTTCCTTCAAGCAGTGCTGCTGTCACCTCTGTCGTCCTAAGTTTAGCTGAAACCATTCAGATCTGATGTGAGCTTTGTATTGTGTGAACAGGTCGTCATTACCATCATCACCGGATTGCCACGAAGCCATAAGAAGAGACTCTGTGACTTCCTGGTCCAGTTGAACAAGGAACATGGAAGGTGAGAGAGATTTCATCCAGCAAGGTTTCTTTGTATTATTATTATTATTATTATTATTATTATTATTATTATTATTATTATTATTATTATTGTTGTTGTTATACAATTCCATCTCATCATCTGTAGGTGGGTGGTGTACAAGCCTGGCCCTGACAGCTGTGACAGCTTCTCAGCCTCTCACCTGCAGCAGTATTTGTCCAGCTTCCTGGAGAGCCAGAGAGGCCCGGGAGGCAAACCCCGTCTGTTGGTGCTCTCCCCTGGGTAAGAAAGCACACTGATCAGCTTGATACAGCTGGGAACCGAGAAGTCAAGACTCAAGGGCTCAGAGCTGAGCTGAGCTGAGCTGAATGGAAGCTTTCATTTTCACAACAATGTGAAAATAATGTTATCTGATGTTCAGTGTCATGAATACTAACAAATACAAAAACACGCAGTATTTGAAGAAATTAGAAAAAGAAAGAATTGATTTATTGGTCTGTCAGTTATTAATTTATTTTCCTACTTTTCCAGATATACAGATGTTCTGGATGTGGTCCAGGCTGTGCTTTTCCACCCTGACCCAGTTGTCCAAGCATGTTTCACCATCGGGGCTGTAACTGCTTGTGTGGACCCCCTCTCCTCCTGCATGGAGCACAGGTGAAACGTCTTCCTCTAATAGAGGTCTCCACTCTACTCTTGTTAAAAGGAAACAACCAAAACAGGCTTCAACTGCCGTAACGTAGTGTATATCAGAGAAATTCATCTCCATTAACACCACCACTCCTACTGCTGCTTCTGAGTTGGTAGTTAACAAAACTCCACAATATGTAACTGAAGTAGACTGGAAAAAATGTTTTCATACACTAGAAACTAGATGTTATGGATGGAGACCAAACAAAGATTCAAGGTTTACTGTTTTGTTTGCTGTACAGCAGAGATATTTTGAACTTCACTGTAACATAATAACATACAATAATAAAAAATGGGTAAGTATATCTTGTTCTGATCCAAAGACCAACGTTGTGACTCAGTTTCACAAACTAAACATATTGGTATACGACACAATCCTGCAGCTGCTTCACGTAAAATGACCTCGGTTGCCAGTGTCAGTGTTTTTATCAGATTCTTGTATTACGGCTGCACAGTTAACATTCTTGAAATTTCAATTTTGGGTATTGCCAGGTTGCCAAGAAGCTGCAATTTTTGATGTGTAACAGCAGCATTATGAAGTACTGTAGAGCTGCAGAGATGCTCTGACCTACAAATCTTGTTCTCCAGATGTTTGTTTGGTACAGACCCCAACAAATGTCACATCATCATTCATTCATCATAGTTTTGTTTGCAAAAAAAAAAAGAAAAGATCATTCCTCCTAACCATGAATCATATCACAATCATAATATGTCAAAAATAATCACAATATAATGATGTTATTCGATATATTTTTGCCATAGCATGCAGCCCTAACAGCCTCTTAAAGAATACTTCACCAAAAGTAGAAAATACTCACCACCTGTAGGTGTGAAACGTGGCTCAGAAAAGTGTGCAGCCTGTTCCAGAGAACAGCGGTTCAGTCAAGCAGGATTCTCAGCAGTTACAATGGATTCGGTGACCCAGTTTCACAAGAAAAAAAACTACTCAAATCACTCCTGCAGCACAATCTGCTATTCTGCTATCTGCATGCTTCATACCATAAATATACCATAAATAGCTTCATTTGTTGCTAGCACAGTTAGCTGCTTTTTGGCAATCATTGTCAGTAAATGAAAATGTGTAGTTAGTAGCCACATTCTGTCCTATTTTGCCAAGTTAAAGCAGTTAAATGAGCTAAAACACACCAGTGACGACCACGCTGAGAGTTTCATGTTTTCATGTAATATATGGACAGACCAGATGATGACAGACAGGGCCAGACGTTAATAAATTGTCGAAGCACTGGAGATTTCCAGGACGAGGTCAAGGCAGGGTCCCTTTTACAGAGAGGATCACTCCTACATTTAATCTCACTCTGCCTTTGTTACAGGCTTTAGATGTAGCTTACTGAGCAGTCATAGAGTGACTGAGCTGCTCCACACAATATGACATATCACTCCAGTTAATAGGCTGTTTTCCACTGCACGGCCAGGTTGAGTTGGCCAGTGAGACTCACATACAGATGAAGTCAGTCAAGACAAAATAACAACTGCTACCATCTTTCTTCACCACATATTTAACTGAAAGATGTTACTGGTAACTTGGTTGAAGTATAATAATAAGTCACATTCATCAGTAAGCATGAGAAAACTCCCACAGTCCTTCAGACGAGATGATTGCCTAGTGAGCTAACCTTTAAAAATAAATCTTAAATGTGTTTTGGATCCTGTGCTATAAATTGTGATGATCCTCCAGTCAAAGCCCGACAAGCTTCGCTTGGCTCAGCAGTGGAAAAATGTATAATAAAAGGTTTAGTTGGCAATGTGGTTAGCACTGACTTTTCCATTTGAGGCATCTTCAACAAGCCCCCCTATCACTGTCTGATGCCGTAGATTGTATGGAGGTCTACTATGGCGCTAATTGGGTGTGGTTAGCCCAGCTTAGGCTTGACCTGCCTGTCAACCCCCTCAGTATAGCCCCCCAAATCCCCCATGTCCACATGCGAGACCAACACGCCCTCCTTAGTGAAGCTCATCAGTCAGCCATGATCCATTCTTTGTGATGAATGTAGACAGTTCATTACATCAGGACAGGAAAGATAAATGCCTTTCAAATTGCTGATGCCCCAGCCTGCAGGCTTCCTAAGAGCTGAGGGGAGGGTCCGCGGTGGCTGCTGGGGGACTTGGCTCAGAACAGTCATTCAGAAAGTGGCATATAACACTGATCGATTCAAAAACTCAGGATAAATTATGTTAAGATTAAATGAGATTACAGAAAGCTTTTACATTGGGCAGTTGCCAGTCACAGTCATGATGTCATCCTATGAAAAGAGCCTCATGATTGATAGCCAGATTGCTAGCCGAGGGCCATAACATGGAATTAGCCTGTTTATTGGTGTACAACTTTGGCAAGCACTCATTAGTCATAAATAGAGTTATTGTTAGTGATGATATTGTGGCAGGTTAAAATACAGAAGACTTGTTAACTACATAAATGAAAACACAGCTCTTGTATGTGTGCAAAAATCATTTTCAGAACAATTACTGAATTAAATTTACATTTGACTGATGGCAGTCCGTCCTCATCCTGACTTTACTGTATATTTATCTTTATTTCATGTCCTCCTGTCTTTCTGCACTTTAGGTTTGCTTTCCCGAAGCTGTTGGAGCAGTGCAGCCAAGGTAAGTCCTGTCTGTGGCACAGAGGACAAGCTTACATTATGGAAATCTGAGGAAACACCATATTTATATTCATTGATATTGATTTTTTTCAGAAGTGTATTGCTCTTTTGGAAGCTGTTCAACACAGCCAGTCCAAACATATATGTCATGCTGTCAGGTCGTATAATCTAACCATTAAAGGTCGAGAAATGTTTGATTTTTATCAAACTAAGTCAGAGAAGTGACAGAAAACAAGGTGATAGTGATCTGTGGAGACACGGTGTGAGACATCCCACATTGCAAGAGCATTGCAGCATTTGGAGGTTGAGTTTGTTACACAGAACTCACTGTGACGGTGATCAAAACATCACCCACTCTGCAGTTATTCTCCAACACTATTGTAGGAGCTCAACGATAGGTTCAACACCCCATTACCTCAACACATTCATGTTCCTTTGTGTATTATGAAGTGGTTTTTGTTTGAGTTTATTGCCGTCATCCTTGCCATGTTTGTTACTGGAACCAGATAAATCCAAATGTGGGCAGCGGGGAGAAAGTCTGGCTGGGTGGAGCTGAGATTGGATGAGCGAGGGATAACTACCCGAGTTAAATCTGTCGCAGAATTTCTTATTATGCCTTTTATATCTTACCAATCGTTTCCCCAGAAATTCAGCCTGCAGGTAGATCGCAGCAGCAGCAGCAGCAATGCCAGTAAATCAAACCTAGTGTAAAATATGCTATTTCTGCAGTGGCTACACAGACGTGGTTTTGTATTTTCAGAAAGGCGAGCCAGTTTTTTTCCTGAAATTCAAATGCCCCTTTCTGTGCCTTGTTTTATGTCAGGCATTGTGAGTACAGTGGTGTTCACTGGGCTGACAGCAGAGCAGAAGCACCCTCTCATGCAGCATGTTCAGCAGTTGGTACGCTCTGCCAACCCCACCGCAGCCTTCATACTGGCAGAGAAAGGAGCTGTCACCAGGTAGGCGCCCGCTGAATTGTGATCAATGCCGCAAACAGTCATTTAACTGCTTTTATCTGGGCTGAAATATTCACTCTAGGCTGCTTTTTAATTCTGCTTTCTGAGCACATGACTGAGTCTGTTGGGTCAGAGCGCTGCTTGGTTAGCACAGTAAAGTGTCATGAACATTTCTCAAAGCATTCTGTACTCATTAAAAAAACGATTATGGACAATTTTATAATTAGTTATGTGGTCATATTTGCATGTTTAATACACGTGTTCCGTATTTCTTCTTGTTTCTTTTTTATCAATTAGGAACGAAGATGTGAATCTGATATTTTCAGAGAGCAGCTTCAATGAGCCACAGATGCTGAGAGCGCGTTATGTCCTGTACCCTGGATGGTAAGACCCTCATCCTGTTCCCCTCTGCTGGTTATGACCCCCGTGTGTCCACACTCAACCCTTGGCCGCTGAGCGACAGATTGGGGTTGATTCCTGCTTTTGCGTTCCTCTGTCCTGCCTCGCCACCCTCCCTGCGGTTTAATTGCCACTCGGCTGCAGCGGTGAGGGTATCGGCCACTGATTGCTGTAAAGCCCCTCAGGGCATCTTGTGTTCTATCACCAGCTGCCTCCTGGCAGCACAGTAACAAGCTGTTGGTCGTGCAGTTGCCATGTATACAGAGGGGGTCTCCTTCCCTTTGGACCTGGTCCAGTCAGCCTTCATGCCACAGTGGTCAGCCTAATATGAACCTCAGCTAAATCCTCCCATCAGATCATACACTGGATATCTGGCCAGAGTCTTTAGATTGTGTGTGTGTTTGGGATGCTTCCTCTGACACGTCCGCAACTCTTTGAGCAAGACAGAAATCTTCTTCACCTGCTGATCAGAGTTTCTGCATTAACAGATTCATCATCCGCTTCCACAGTGCTACCAGCAGATCACACACACTGGCCTCTTTCCTGTGGGCAGCTGGTAGAGTCAACAGCTTTCCAGCCAAAGACAAAATGTAGCACAAACATTTGGCTTGCTCTAGATTTAACTTTCTCACCATTTGTGTAATGTGCATGTGTTCTGTGTTTCAGGTGCAAAGGCCGCTTCTTCTCTGGTTCGGGCTCTTTGGTCCTGACCCAGCAGCGTGTCGCTTTCAACCGCCCCCTAGAGAGGCCTCTATTTGTCGCTCGCTGTAAAGGTGAGATGGAAAAGAATTCTCCCCCCTTTTTGACTCTCACACATGACAGAAGCTCCAGATATGAGCTGGCAGCGTTTGAGAATGATTACATAAGCCGCTTTTCCTCCAAATATGGAGACAACTGAGGTCTCAAAGTAATTGTCTGCAGTTGCTGTAAAATAATCTGTATTTTCTCCTAATGACGTTTGCTTTTCAGGAACATTTGAAGAGTTTGTTTCACAATGCTAACTTCTAAAACTTTCATAATTTCTCTGTAGCGTTCAAGTCATCGGTGAGGCCGAGCCCCTTCCGAGGAAACGTGTACAACGTTTGGGGGAAAGTCAAATTTTCTGGTAGGAGTTACATATTTCCATTTTATTTTTGTCTTTTGAAATTCATTGACACGTTTGCTAACTCTTCAGATTAGATTTTGAATTCCAGAGAACTGACTGTTGTTAAGCATCACTAAACACATGTGACTTCTTTCCCTGGTATATATTTGATCTGTATTTGCATTTCCCAGTTTTGGGAATTTATTAGAGAAAAGGTTGCCCTCAAAGGCAGGCAAGAAGCTCCCAACGGTAGGAATATTGCTCGGTTGTTGCTCTGGTGTCTGGTGTTTAGAATTCAGCTCATAGTCCACTGGTTTGGTTTCCTCCACATAGTTTTCTCACTCTTTTTTCATTTGAAGACCTTTGTAGAGTCGTTGCATGAGGAGAGAGTGCAGGTGCCTGTGAGGAGATGTGCAGAGAGCGTGCAGATATTTGTAGAAGGAAAGATACAGACGTGTGGAACGAGTGTGGAGACTGGACTGTATGATTCTTATCCCAATCCTCACATTCCCCTAGTGTGTATCTCAGTCGCCGTCTGTAGGGCAGTGTATCATTTACATCACTTTATATTTATATTTTACTTTATTTTAATTTTTCTATCAGCTGTTGCACTTTCAGTACATATTTTACATTGAGTGAAGACATGTTTTCTCTTGTTTGTTTACCACACACGTGAGTGCTGTGAGCCATTTTGGGAACAGAGAGGTTGTATGGATGTTATAACATTAACACCCCGCCAACACCATGCTGTTACCATATGAAGCTGCCGTAGAAGGTGTTACACAAGGTGTGAACGGTATGTGTGACTTGGATGTGAGCCCCTTCATCTCTGGAACCTCCAGACTCAGACCAACTGATGGAGGTGAGCTACAACACAGTGAGCGGGAGCCTGAGCATTGTCCCAATCCAGAGCGCTGACCCTCTGACCCCGGGCCCCAAAGAGACCGACACCTCCTGTTTCCTGATCTTTGATGGTGTTGGCCTCACCGAGGACGGACTCAAGGACTGGCTGAGACTGTGCGCCAAGCAGGTAGACATTTAAATATTTAAATCGTGTTGTGTATAAAACTATTGTTGTGAGTATAAAGAAAGGAACTGTTGTTTCTGTTTGGTGTTTACAGCGACAGTTAAGGAAGCCGAGGAAGACTAAAAATACCCTTTCACCACAAGAAATCAAGCTCATACACGTGAGTGTGTTTATATAATAACATTTGGATAAAACGTCTTTTTATATTTACCAGAGGTGAAATTTTGTGCAGCTGGAACCGTGTTACAGGTACAGTTTGGATTTTTTGCCATCGAGTGGCGTCTATAGATTGCAACCAACTGAATACAGCGCAGCGCTCAAGGCGAGAAACTACAACGAACACAAAACCAGCATGAAACCTGAAATGCCGATAAAAATGTCTCATTCTAAATGAATGAATACATACTCGTGAATTTCATATTTCATTTCTGCCAATAGATCCTCATAAATGTTGCACAGCAGACCTTTAAAGCCACTCTGTGGCGTTGACTAGGAGCAATGTTTTTATGAGTTGGCACCTGCTTTGTTTGTGCCTATATTGAATTACTAGCATGCACGCAATGCACAAATGCACTTCCCCGCTGGTAGTTTCAAGCTCGGTGGCTAAACGAAATTCAGCCAGCAAAAGTGTGCCAGCAAAAAACAAGAGAAGAAGAAATCCTCTAACGATGTCAGCAAGGATATAAAGATGCAGTTTTGAAAATATATATATATATTTTAAAAGTTCCTTTAGGCTGCAGGAATCCATGGATATATATTTAGTGACTGATGTTAACTCCACAGGCTACCTTTTAAGTTTATTGTCAATAAATGTCACTGCAAGAGCAAAAGCAGTTTAAGATCTCTGATGTTTGTACGTCCTCACCACACATATGCCGATGTTCTCTTGGTGGTCTGATGCTTTTTGCTTTTTGTTAGTTTGGAGCTCTTCCTTATCTTCTAAGAGTGCTTTGGCCTTTTCAGTCAGTAACCTCAACTGAACTTGATATTCTGTGTTTCTGTTTAGATCACCAGACACTTGGACCCACTGCCACCAGGCTACTTCTACAACGGTTATCAATATGTCGACATCTTTGGAGAAAAAAGGACCCTTCATCCCAGTATCCTTTTCATGGTGCTTACTGTCTCATGTAGAGCCTCATCTACTTCACTGGAGAGTTCCTATTTGAAGAGCCGGTACACTTAAAATCAGTTTAATTGACTGTTACTAAAGATAAATTATCGTCTGATCATGAATCACGCAGGCCTGCCTGCATCTGTATAGCCGTGTGCTGACCGTGCTGCTGTTCGCCTTACATTGCTGTCACTGCAGACATGGAAGAGTTCATTAAAGACTACATCACAGAGGCCAACAAAGACATCGAGCTATTCAACCGTCAGCTGGAGCTGCAGGGACAGCCTGACCTGTTTGATCCATGATGGAATCTGTCTGTATGCCCACTGCCTCCATTTGTCTTATTTAAGGGAACCACTGTGGGAGGGACAGGGAGGGCTCAGGGGTCATGTACCAAACACTCCACTAGAATGGTCAATGTGTGTTCACACCACATGTATCTGCAGGAACCGCTGCACCCATTCATTATCTATGTACTATGTCACTTTGTTTCCTGATTCGGTGAGTCCAAGTGAGCTTTTAAACAATGACATCACGCCTCCAAAGCCAGTTACGTCACGGCTGTTTGCCTCACTTTCTGCTGCAACACCGCAGACTGTACAGCTAGCACTGTGGCGAGCTGGGTGTCATTTATCAAATAAAAGTGGCGATCTGATGCGGTCATTCAAATGAAGACACGTTTGTGAAGAGATGAGACAAATCTGAAACATAACGTAACATAAGACTGCGTCTATAATAATGTGATTACGCCACTAAGCCTGCAAGCTATGAGACTTTCACAATTGAAGGGAATTTCCATCCGCACACTCCTACAGCTTGTGCATTTCTGTTTATCACAGTTGGCAAATTAATGCCTCTATTTCTGGACAGGCATGGATAGCCGTGTGATTCTGGTGGGCTCCCTGGTGGGGTTTCTCAAGAATCGCTCCTCCTCTGTTGTCACCCAATCCGTGGCCCACCTGTTATCTTGTCTGCATGCCACGCTGCAGCAGAGGGAGCGCTTGGCCATAGAGCTGTAAACATTGGACAGGCTGTTGGCTGCAGACAACTGATGAATGATGCCATTAATCACATAGCTAAACGCCGTCCCAGTGCTTTATTTTAAGACTCCTAAAGTGAGTCTAATGAAGGTGCAATAAAGCAGACTTCAGTCCCCGCAGCAAGGAGTTGTAAAACAGCTGAGGCCATCAAGAAACACACAGAATCACTGAGGTTACATGTCCACCAGAAGCACTGTATTCTGATCATTCTAATGCTGCTAGTCAACAGTGACAAACCACGTAGACACAAATTGAAGCTAAGCCTCACTGCAGTCAGGTGTGGATCACTCATTTCACCATTTTGGTCAAAATGTTCACGTGTTGTTCCAAGAAGAACATTCCCACGTTGTTTTGATGTTTTTTAATGTTTGGGGTCGCTGTTTTCGGCGGACGAGGGCAAACGATAGAAAACTGTTTGTTTAGGTCTGGGTAAACATGAGTAGAGCCTTTAGTGAAAGTCTAAGGCTTCGTATCGATGGTGTGATGTTGCAGAGAATCAGACTTTGTCTCGTTTCGATGAGTAGTTATTCTACTGCCTGCTCTGCGACCGTGTGTCACACTGATGTTCTATGCATGTCTTCCTCTCATCAGGGTTCCTACACTGGAAAGTCCTCCAGATTCTATAACAGAGAAAAGGACAGTAGACAATTCTGCTGACATTTTCTAGTAGAATTGTCAGCGTGTTGTCATTTGTCATCACAGCTGCATATTCTGAATTATAATATTGAACCAAACGAGCATTTCAAAGTAAAAGAGTGCTAAAAAAACATGTAGGAACCCTGGTACAATCTCTGGATTTGATGGCTTTCATTCATCATGGGGTCAGCAGTGTACCACGCAGACTAATTACCAATCTCTGGACGCTACGTTTGTCCGAGTGAATTGATACCGACAAAGGAACTTATTAACGCACACAGAAATGTGCACATTCTGCTGCTACTACAATGATACGATATGTCACATTAGCCTTTGTACGCTGCTCTAAAAGAAGCGCCTGTATTCAATAATAAGTACTGTGAGATTTAGCCTGTCTGATAAGAGAGGAAGGGTGTTTCTGCTAAGAGCATATTTTAAGGCCATAATCTAATTCCTTAGCAGAGGAGGGGGGATGCTTGCTAGCAAGGTGAGCACTTATTCATTGTGGTTAGATCCAGATATTTTTAGATTAGCGGTGACCTCAATGTATTTTGGGTTGCCATTCACAGCTGTCAACAGCCAGTAAAAGTGAAAGAATCAATAATTTTGTTTTGAGCTGGCAGACAAACAGAGAGTGATAACATTGTTAGCAAGTTATTTTCCCTCGGATGACCCGTCAGTATCCGTGCAGATCCAGATTGACACTGCTGGCCCCATCGTCCACTCTGTAGAGTCCACTCTGATCTGAACAAGCCATACCATCTTATGCTAGATGTGCCACTGTCTTATAAATGAATAATACGATGCATAGAATAGCACATAGCATAGCATTGAAGTAATGCCTCTAACATATATTACCCTGGCATGTTCCAGCCAGTAAAAGAGGGGTTCACATGGAGAGGAGGAGCTCGCCCCAAGTTACTCATTCCATTAGCTCCTCTCTCACTGTCCTCCTCCTTTAATCTAGAAAAGAAGTGCAATTGTACCTTGTGTTTTTCTATATTCCACTTACAGTACCCTCAAATAACTCTTTAAGGACAAAGCCGAGCAAACAAATGAGCTGCTAAATTCTCCGTCTCTCGCAGTTTGTGTTCTGTGGTCTGCTGGATTCTGGCTTTGAGTGCAGCACCAGAAAGAGTCGGGTTTTGCTTCAAAATGAGGAAGCATTACAAATGAGTGATTATAACAGGACAACATGTAACATAAATCCTCTGCTGACAAAATGATGACTCTTGTTTAGGCTGGATCCTCTGTTCAGTGTTTCAGAGATGCACTCAAAGCTGTCTGCAACAGTTGCTGTCGTTCTGTAGTTATGTAATACTGCAGAGAGTTACCTTGATTGACAGTGAAATAGTTGTGAGGCTGACGTATGGAAGACCGACTTTAAAACCTGTGAGACGTGTCAAAGAGCAGAGAAACTGACACTGTAATTGGCCGAGATATCAAAAGGTAGTCCTTAAAGAGGCGAGGGTTATGTAAGATGTTTGTGATGAAATTACCACTAACGTATACACACACACACACACGTATACGACTACTACTACTACTAAGTACGTCTACACTATTTTGCATGTGTTGAGATGTCATGTGAATGATATGACATATATTCTGACAACATTGCCTTTCACCAAACTGGTACAGCAAAGAGAAATAATCACATTTATTTTACATATCTGCTATCAGAATTTGAATTACCTCGAAACGACAAATAGTATTTTTGTAAGAAAGTGAATTGAACACTAGATGCAAGCAAAATGTTTCCTCGCACAAGCTGCAAAAAGCAAAAAGCAGATGCAATTTTTTTTTTCTTTTGTAAAAAAACTCGAAGAGAATCTGATCGGCTGTGAGACTTCAGGTTTTCTCTGATCCAGCAGTGCCTTAGCTACGGCTAAGAAAAGCAGAGATTAAAGCTGCATTCAGAGCTCCATCCCTCCCCGTCACAGGGGGAGGAGGTGTTGTCAGGCAAGGATCCGTCCTTCAACAGTGTTGGTGAAAGGAATCCATGGAGTCGTTCTTTAAAGCAATGTGTTTTTACTAAGCCAGAGGGTAAAGTAGGCGAGGTCACACGGGGGGCGACAGCTGGAGGGCTCTGAATGATTCAGGTATTTTTGCAAACTAACCAAAAAGATGTTGGAATATGGGCTGGGCACAGTTCTGATCATTCAAATGTATTTATGTTCACAGTGGTACATTTCTTGGTTTATTACATGAGTAACATTCAAATTCAGCTGGTTTCTTTCATAAAAACACAAACACACGAGCAAAGCTGCATTTTTGTCCACGATCCTTTAAAACCAGTAATGATATTAAAAATGTTTGTTTTTTTATGCCCAGCCCTAGTTGGGTTTGATACACAACTTCAAAGTTTTGTATCAAAGTATGAACAAAAAAAAAAAAATAGGATTGAGTTTGTGACTAAAGTTGGGTGACCCCTACTTATTGCACATTGGGGGGCCCAAAGAGCCCTCCACAAGCCTCTCAGTGTGACTGCTACGCAGCTCTCTGGCAGACCGAGCACCCTGGTGTCTTCATCCTGTATGTGGAGGCTAGCCGTTTTGTAGCTGAAGTTATAGGACAAAAACAAAGTTTGGTGTTAATTGGTTTTATATAATGTTCTCGTTCTGCAAAGTGACACCGCAGCATGGGAGGTTTTTGTTCTTTTCTAGTTTTCAAGATTGGCTCCAACGTTCAAACGGGGCCGACGGTGCGGAATGTATGCACTTATTGAAGAAGTGGATATTTTTATGGTATTTTTGTGCTTATTGGAGACGGCGACTCGGAAATGGATTTTTAACTGTCCAAATATTCTCCGGCCTCAGGGGACTGTTGTACTAATTGTTCGGGCTGTTCCGTCCTATCAAGGTTTAAAAAGGGAATCACGGGCTCGTCACTGCACAGTCCTCACAGACAGCGGGAAGAATATTTGCTCAGGTGTCATTTCCATACCTGAGATTACATATTTGTGCTATCGAACCCAAAAAGTGTTCTAGAAGAAGATGGGGGTGAAATTGTGGGTTAATATCTTTTGTCTGTAGACACACACACACACCGTCTGGTCACACAGACGTGTACTTAAAAAACAGAAGGAACAGTAACGATTGGAGTTAAGAGGTTTTTGATGTCATGATGGTAAAATTAGAAAAGTGAAGGGCTCAGTTCTTCTCCCCTTTCTACAGGCCGTCCAAAGTAAAAGAAAAAAGAACTTCTATGAATAACTTATTGTCTCGATTGTGATGAGAAGCAAGAAAAAAACAACTGACTTCAAAAGTGCCAAACTGACCTCCACATTGAGTTTCGAGGGTGTTCACACAGTGTGAGCAAAACTGAATTGCATTTGCACAAAACTACTGTAACTTCTGTTTTTTTCCTGTGACTGATGCTTTTATAATCTAATTGTTGTTTTTATTGCACCACGTAATCCATTAAATATTTATATGGTTGATCAATATTTGATCTGTCGTCTCTTTGTGCAACACTCGGTCAACTTAAAGGGCCACATTCTGCTGTTGTCGTGCTGTGATTGTGCGCTAACTGTTTTGCTCTCGGATGTCAGCAGCCAGTTCAGCATACTGGTGGATTTGTCACTTGGTGAGAAACATGGATTCACTCTGTGCATCCAACCCCCGTATCAGCACCAACTGAGGCGGTGAGCTCTCTGTTGTTGGGATCAGGAGAGTGTGTGTGTGTGTGTGTGTGTGTGTGTGTGTGTGTGTGTGTGTGTTGTTCAGCTATTAACACACTTCGTTTAAGAGAAACGGCAGCTGAAATAGTGCTGAGAGAATGTGAGGAATCCTGCTCCACATAACACACTTTCAGCCCTCCATTTCCCCATGCTGTGTGTGTGTGTGTGTGTGTGTGTGTGTGTGTGTGTGTGTTTAAAAGAAAAGAGAGTGTGTGTGTGTGTGTGTGTCCTTGTGTTGTTGCCAGGCAGATACAGTCCTCCACATGGCTAACCTCTGACATCAGCGTTTCCTCGCCTCTCCACCACCGCGCCGCCAGTTTCTCCCCAGCGACTCAAGGCAAGACCCCCACCCACCCTCCACCTTCCGTCAGATACTCTTAGCACACTTAAAACACACTCTTACCGTATCGCTTCCATCATTAACCGCCCTTTTTTCTCCTCCCTGCCCCACTATTGTTGTATTTTTACTGAGGCAGTGAGCTCAAGCTATTTGTGGCCTATTATGACAGCCACATGTAAACACTCATCACTCTCACTGGCGTCTGCCAAAGCCTGCTGAGTGGGCCCAGGTCACTGCAACAATAGTGCACACTGTACAGTGCTTCATTTTTACTCAGTGGGAAGTTTTATTCTTTTAAACTGAGGCTAATAAGGTGACGTGTGTCATGTGATGGAGGGATGTAAAGGAAGGTGTCACCAGCCGTGACTTCAACTGTCCAGCTGCATGGGACGTCCATGTTGTTAACCATGACGTGCATTCAGATGCCAGATTATTACTGAGAGTAATGCAGTGTAATACACAGCTCTGTATAAAGGTTAGAACAACAGTTCATCAGTGTTTGTTCAAAGTGTTTTAGAGAGGTGTTCATTCAACTGCACGGCCAATTTGGAGGCTGTAGTTTGTGGTGGTGTTAAATTTTATTGCGTTGTACTGACAGGTGTTTATATTATTTTGCCCTCTCCATTTATAACATTGATGGCGAGATAAATAGAAGTAATACCTCTGTGTATAATCAAATCTAACTCAACATCACCACAAACTGCATTCATGCAAACAGAATTTACTGCTTGATTGTTGTATTAGACTCTCAGCTACGTGAAACAGTCTAAATCATTTAAGTTTATTTTTTAAATATTCGATTTTTGAAGGTGTTTTTTAACACTGTACTACATACTACTTACTATTATTCAGTGCAGTATACAAAGGAAATGGAGGAGCTTCTTACAGCTGTGAAGAAATAGTCTTTATTCATTTATTAAACTCTTTTAAAATTGTATATGGAGGAAGGACAACGTCAAAGATATCTTTAAAGTTAAATAAACTATTAAATCTAAAGAAAAGTATTACGTTTGTGTTTCTCTGTTAAGCTGAAGTGAAGTGCGGCTCCAAGGTCACAGATTGATATCTGTTGGCTTCTCGTGTCACTTCCTGTTTGTACAAAGTAGAAGAGTATTGAGTTGAGTATTGAGCCTATGCCCAAGTGTCAAAAACTGCAGTTACTCAAATAGCCACTTGAGGTGAGTCAGTCTCCATAAGTCCCCATGTTCAAATGTCCAACTTCACAGCAGAAATAAACATGTTTACAGCCTGGTACAAAAACAGTTTTGGTCTCTGTAGCTAATTTCCCCGTTCATGACAACTGTACTGAGGGTGAATTTATATACAACTCACCTGTTCAGGTTATATTAAGGCTTAAAGTTATGCAGGATTAAGAGCGTGGACGCTTTGATTGACAGGTGGGTGTCGTTACAGATGGCTTGTTTGAGCACTCAGGCGTCATTCAGCCCGCCTCAGGTCCACCGATGATCCACGTCTTTGCCAATTTTTACATTAGCTGGGAGGAAGAGGGGCAGGACAGCCAGTGCCACAGATTTTGGGTGGCGTCATCCATACACTGTCCATTCTTTGTAGTCAGTCAGTGGCTGGGAGCCAGTGATAAAAGTTTAGGTGTGTTAACCCTCAGTCTGCAAGGATTACCAACATTTTCACAAAGTTTCAAGTTATATTTGATCACTGATGGGCCAGTATCACATGATTAACATGGAAATAAAACTTCTGATTTACATATTTTCACAGTGTATTTTTATTTCACGCCTTTTGACAACCGTCATTTCATAATGCAGATTTCTTTTTACATAATAGCAATGCACAAATGCACTCTTGATCAGTATGATATCACGGCTGCGCACCTTAGCTGAGCACCATTGTCAACTGAATACCACTTCCATCAAAGAAGAGCTTTGAAAAAACTTCACTTCAATGCTACAGAGTTCACAGAATATATCACAAAGTCAATTTTATACATCTTATTATGACTGGCTCTAACCTGGCTCCATCTGTATTCTGTTGATGAAGTTAAACCTGAAAGATTATGGCTCACAGTTGCAAATATTTTCAACCCAGTCTGATCTGCATCAGTCCAGGAAATTCATACGGCAGCTATATTCAGAGAACTATCCATCTGGTCTCTCTGACAGCCCTTTTAATTTCACACTTCTCTCTCCAACTGCTTGATGTCAAAGATCATCAAAACAGCCATCTCACTGGACTCCCCCGAGGCGGCGGCCAGTTTAAGTTGTTGGAGACCGTTTCCAGTAGAAATCTCGCCCTCCCAAACTCGGCTCTTGTTCAGTTTCAGATCAGTTCGCGTCTCCCCCACCACGCTCACCCTCTGGGCCCCCGGGACCCTCACCCTGAAGCGGACCCATGTGAGGGGCTCCAGCAGGCCCACGCGAGGCTCAAAGAGCACGCAGCCTTTCCTCCAGGCTGAGTAGACACAGGGGAACGGAGGCCCCGGCTGATCACAGCTGTTCCTCAGAACAAAGTCACACATGGGGTTGAAATCTCCACCGGGGACGAGCCTAGCATACAGGCCCAGCCGATACACCCCGGCATCAGGTAGGCTGACGCTCACCGTCACCTTGGTGTCTGTGTACGTGCAGAAAAGTTGGCGTGAAAGCGGCACGGCTGCTGTTTTGCTCTCTTCTCTGCTGAGCACAGTGTGAAGCTCCAGGTCCCGCTGGTTGTGGAAGGTGATGTTACATTTGCCTTGCTGGGTACTCACTAGCGCTGTCGTGTGGCTGAATTTGGACAGCCCCGCCTCAGACGTGCGGGTCCCGGGCCCACATGCAGAGCCCAAGCTAGGAGGAAAGAGCTCATCCGGACTGACCACTTTCCCTTTGCAATGCAACAGGAAGCTTGCAGCATTCTGGAACTTGGCTTCTGTTTTCTCGTAGTCCCGCACAAACACCGACAGCCGGTAGAAACCACGCAAAGGGCACAGAACGTGACAGGTCAGGGCGTTCGGTTGAATCTGAGTTGCCAGGCACCGCTTGGCTACGGCAGCTTCCAGCTCTGGGTGGACTAGTTCACACACCACCATCAGAGGCCTGGACGTCTTCAACACCAATTCAAAGACGCCTTCTTCCACCTCTGCAACGTCACTGCCCTGGCTGCTGCCCGTGACACCCAGAGATCCTGAAACAGGCTGCAGGCCCCAAGACAAGAAGGGGTTCTCTGGAATCTCCTCCATGGCCTTGGGGGTCGGACACTCGACCGTGAACGAGCAGACCCAAATCAGGGGTGTGGTGGCCGATTCAGGTCCGGCAAACACCTTTACGTCATACACACCGCTTGCAGGAGGCAGGAGCTGTAGCTTCATGCTTCGGTGGGACACTGTTAGGAGGCCGTGGGAGGAGTTGCTGGACTCTTTCTGCTCTGATGCTCCGCAGTGGAGAAGGTCCTGGTGCTGTGTCATCTCATAGGTAAAAGTCGCTGGCCTGGAGAAGCCGAGGGACACGTTGGCCTCGCCATCATCTGAGGAGAAAATTCAAATGCAGTCGTCTAAATTAAATTTCAAATCAGGAGGATTAATACAAAAGCATGCTGTTGTAAAATCAACAAAACTGTGGGCGGACCTGTGACAATGTGAGAGTGATGAGGCTGAATCAGCTTGAGACCCATGGTGAAGAAAGCTGAAGTCTTGAAGACCCTCCTCTCGAACTCCTCCAGGGTGACGGGCGTGTCCAGGAGCTGCCATTTCTCCTCATCGGGGAAATGTGAATCTATGAACTCCTCTGGGTCCGTTAGGAAATAGAAATCATCGAACCTTGGAGGCAACAGATGGAGACAGCAGGCTGGCGTGAGACTCAACTCGCTGCTGGTTTTGGGTGTATCAAAATAAACAAAAGAGAAATGTTGTCTACAACTACACCACCACCAAATGGTGAATGTGGTGGCATTATTTAGTCCCTCTTCCCCTTTTAAACCTTTTGACAAAGCTTTCATGTTGCACATCTACTCGTCCTGCTCCCCAACAGGCGTCCAATAGGAACCACTGTCCTCCCAGAAGCACAGCGTTCCACAGGTGGTCAGATTTCACATTCTTGAGGCTCTGGCCCTGACGGTACCCGATGCCCTTACTGTGGCCTGGCACTTCTTGGCACTCGATGCCCACTTCTCTGTAAACACACAAACCAAACAGAGCACGCTCACAGCCTTTTGTTTTTACATCTCGTGTCCTTAAACTCAAGTTCAAGGTTGATGTTTGTGCTGTGGGTCTTTCAGTTGATTCAGTGCACAAACGTAGTGGGATAGGGATCAAGGATTCAGAGCGCAACACAGTACTGAGTGATGGGATGGAATAATGGGAACAGAAAGAACACGTGTGTACTGACAGGGCTGATGGCAAACGCACAATTATCACTGAGCGTTTTAGCATCTTTAAGCTTGTTTCGGTTTTCTGGTTCCAGTTTCATTCTTTGTATTTCAACTGAAATTGGCAAGTTGAAAAACTTGTACACTACCCGCTCGGCACCAAACAGTAGACGGACAACGTGACTAGCTTGTGAACATATTGGCGCAGCTTAAGAGCTAGATGTTTCCCTCAAGAGTTGGTTCTTTACAAGTTGTGTCATTGTGCTATTGCATGTGTCTACAGTCTGAGAGTCATTTTCCCCGAGTTTGAGTTTAGTTGTGTGTGTGTGTGTGTGTTTACCTGCACATCTCTGTACAGAGGTTCGAGTAGCCGCAGCACACACCCCGACCAGCCGCGATCACCTCCTCAGGGGAGCTCAGCTTCTCTGAGTGGCCGAGGTATCCACTCACATCATACTCTATGAAGACAGGATGTAAATATAACACCTGCTCTTTAACATATTCATAATATAATATGTTAGAGAATATGTTATAATATGTTAATATTGTACCCACCAATGTTGTGGCACAGCCAGACCCAGATGGCACGAAGCCTCTCCAGCTCATTTCGGGCTCCTTGTGAGATGCTTTGCACTATCGTCTTTATATCATACACACACTTTTCCTTCAGCTGCAACACACACACACACCCACACACAAGAGATTTTCTCTGTTAGATACACTAATGTAGGTTTTTATAGATTATATATATACACACAATGTTTTTACATTCAGCCAGCATCAAAAACTGCTTCATTCATCTTACAGCATCATTCTATTTGCCAGCATCTTTCAGTGTCATTCAGTGCATTGAACAAACCAGGTTACCGTCCACACTCAAGGGTGTGAGTGCTGCCTGAGAGCTGCGGTATTTATTACGGTGTTATTGCAGCAGATGAGTAGATGTTATCATCCTTCAGTGCTTTTCCTGCAGAGCTCAGCAGCTGCAGAGCGTTTTGTTAGCTTTGGTTCTGTTTTATCCTGCTGGAAATGTGTGCTGGTTCTGTGAAACAGTAAAGCTAAAATGTTGTACTAGGATGGGCTGTTTGTGTCGTCACCTCCGCTCCTGTCCTGATGACGTGTGAGTCAACCCTGTGGAAGACCTCAGAGTTGGTGAAGAGGTCTTTCCGCCGCCTCCTCTTCCCTGCCACCGCAGCACACAGTGACGCCCTCTGTCCCATGAGTGCTTTCGGTTTCAGCTGCCTCTGTTCCTCAGCCTCCTTCCTCACTGCGCTCTTCTTCACCACGGTGATAGTCCTGGCAGCGCTCTCAGACGACAGCTGCCTCTTCGCCGCTGGACGTTGATCTTCGCTTTCAACTGCCAGTTTCTCAAACACGCACTGCCTCGAGAGCACTGCACTCTGGGAAGCTTCGGCACAGACCAGGACCTGTGCAGGTGCCACATCTCCAAGAGCAGCCTTTGCACTCTTCTGGGCATTGTTCTCATCATGCACCAGAGCTCCTATAACTGCAACAGGGCTTGGTTTGCTCAAGATTGGATTCTCCTGCAGATCATGAAGCGCAACGGCCTTCGCCTGTACGCATCCTTTCTGGGTCATCTCATCTTGCTGAGAAAGGCGTACAGCACAGGAGAAGGGGAAGGAAAACTTCTGAGTTGCAACTGTAGCTGACATTATGCTGGAAGCATGGCGCCCTAACCAGAGAGAAGATAATATTTAAAAGACAGCAGCCATTTTCTTTGAGCTATTATTAACTAATGTTCTTAATCTTGCAGGGGCGGGACAATAAGAGTTTCAGTACTATATGTTATACAGTCATCACAGAGGATCCAACACTATTGCACATCCTGCACTGAGTGAAGCAGAAGGTATAGTCTATACAGTACATTCTGTGTAAGACAGTGATGAAGTGGCAATTATATCATGTCTATTCATGACCAGAAATTAACGCAAAGGTTGGGATCATTCGTCACTGTCAGCGCCAAGAAAGTCACCAGTCTTCACCAGATTAGTACGACCTTATAACATCCTACATGTGATGATCCTGCAGCTCGACGGCCGTATTTAACATGTGTGAACATATTTTGGCTGAAACTTGATCGACCTGTTGAAAAAGGGTCGGTCGGTGCGGTGGAAACACTGACCGTCCTTCAACCTGATGACCCGGGCTTGTAGCCCCGCGTTGGCAAGTTTCTGCCCAGCTCAAGTGTCCTTCAGTGGGCCACTAAGTCCGACCATCTCTGTGGCGCTATGCTGCAGCTGACCCTGACCCCTAACCTTCCTGAAGTGCGATTAAAGTGAAGGTCCCAAAGGATATCGTTGGAGTAAATCTAAACCCAACCATAAAATAAAATCAGAATTTCAGCATCGCTGATGCTTCCTTCAGTGTTTAATGATAAACTTCGGTTAGGTTTAACTATCGCTACATCCTTGAAAGTCACGGAGGCTTCTACTCACCCTGAGAGGATTTAAAATGCCTGCTGGATGTTTGCTGGAGTGTCGGGCAGAGATGTTTCCACTGTGTGTTCTCAGTGGTCCTCAGTTGCAGGGGGAGGCTTATATACTCTCCCAGTGGCCTGCCAGGACAGGCCCCAGAATAACAGGCCTAAAAATACTACAAAGCAGTTAAGACCAGCCAATAGAGTAAGCCCCAACTCAGGAGTGTGACGTCTGTGTGTGTGTATCTCTAAGTGTGTGTGTATGGCTTATAGATGTATGTTCTGATGTGCTTGTGTGAGCTCTGTACATGCACCGCTAATCAGCACATACACACTGCAGCATATCTGAGCACACGAGCGAGTGCGAATGTGTGTGTGTGTGTCAGCATGTGTGCATAGGGATTGCGAAGTGTGAGTGTTTGTAATGGCGTTGATGGGCAGGTGAGAAGGTTAGCGCATGAGCACATGTTGGGTGCGACGGAGGGGTCGGATTCAGCGAAGAGTTGGTTGTTCAAAGAACAGGACAGAAGGGTTTATGAAGGGCCTGGCACACGATAACGACCATATCAAGCTCAAACATGCACTCAGTCACCTCTGTTACCGCCACACACACACACAAATATACATTTGAATCCATCTCAGATGCATTTCGCAACACACCAGTCTGAATCTATGCTGATGATTTTTATTAGATTAGAGATCTACAGATTAACTGCCACTGACTCTGCTGTTAGCTTCTACCAGGGTGGCACGATGCACTGTTTAGCAATGTCGCCTCAAAGCAAGAAGGTTCCCGGTTGGACCCCCAGCCAGCTGGAGCTTTCTGTGTGGACTTTGCATGTCGTCCACGTTGGTTCTCTCAGGGTACCCCAGCTTCTAACAGCCTGGAGACATGCAGGTTTAATAGGTTAATGGGTGACTGTGAATTGTCCCTGTCCAGCCACCTCTTGCCTCATGTCAGTTGGGATCTGCTCCAGCAACCCCCCACGACCCTGATAAGGATAAGCGGTTATGGAAAATGGATGGATGAATGTTCTCTACCAACTCCTGAGAAACATTTCTAGCTCTTAAAGGGGAACTACCAATTTGACGCCTCAGATTTGACACATCTCACAGAAAGAAATGAGTTTACCAGACCTCTGTAGTCGCTACTCATCTGCTGCTTGAGGCTAGGGACTTGTGGCTACATCAAGCTCTTATGACACTATGGATATATAAAGAGAACTGTATACAGCATTGGAGGCTGGGCTCCATTTAGTCTGGCATGAACCCAAAAAAGTTCAATTTGTGCTAGGCAGGTAGTGTACTGCTGGTTTATGGCTTCAAAACAGCTGCAAAACTTCACCATGAGACCAACAACAATCAACCAGAACAGAGAAATTTGGGCCAGAAAACAAAAACAATGAGCTGAAACAAGTTACAAAAACCCCCTGCAGAGCCGAGGAAACTGCAGAATGGGAGATTATGTGACCCCGCTCATCATTACACATCGTTGTCATTATTAAGGATCCCCTTCCTCAGATGGTTGTGCAAATGTGAAAACACAGATTACAGAAAAGATGTAATGTACAGAAGACTAAACAACCCAACAGGACAAACGTTTGAATATGGATAAAGATGCAAGTTTGTATCTTGGGCACGGTGACACAGTGGAGACATGCAGGAGGAGCTATGCACAGTGACACAGTGGTACAATGCATCATATTTTGTTCATCAGGTGCTTTGAACGTCTTAATCTCAACCAAATCAACTCAAATCTGGAACTGTGTCATCTCCAGCAGGTTTCTTTATGTGCACACAAAGTAAAGCGCATCCTGAATGCAGCTTTTGTGAAACTGAACCGCCACGAAAACGAAGAGAACGAAGGAGAAGTTATTGGGTGATCACCGTAACATATCACCCCACAGATCCAGTATTACATAACACTGCCATATGGTAGTGTTGATGTTGATGTGTGGGCTCGGCGGAGGGACAGCCACCTCCGCCGGTGGTGGATCCTGAGCCAGCTGACTGTGAAACCGTGGAGTAATAATGCCATCTGGAACAGCTGTCAGCCAAGGAATCTCGCTCTGGTTTATTAGGGAAAGCAGAGGAGGTGGAGGGAGGGGTGGGGGTTCTCTCCAACTAAAAGAGGTGAAACACATGGAGGGGAGAGGTGAAGCGTTGCTATGGCCAAGAAATGAGAAGGAAATCACTGCAGGCTGGAAAACAGGCATTTTAATCTGCTTCCAGGCACTTGTGAATCTCTTACAGTGAGAACATTTCAGTGGGTTCATTTCAATGTCTGAGTTTTGTTGTTTTGTTGAGAAGTCTCTCACTAGTTTTCCCCAAAATTCAGCAACCACTCGCACAATTGAATTACCCATGAGGCAGTGCAGATTCTTAATTTCAGATCATTTATATCATTTAAGTTAATACACAGAGTGTGAGTTCAAAATACACGTCCAAAAAAGTAGTCATTGTTTGGAGACCAACTCAGTTTATAACTGGTTTAAATACTAATTTATGTAATTTAACAGAAGAAAAGTTTAACTCAAGGTCCAATTACTGATTCCAACCACGGGCCGTGATTGGCCCCCGGGCCGTACTTTGGACATCCCTGCTCTAGAGCTTTTAAATGCATCTTATGTTCATCCTCAGCAGAGGCAGGAGTCTTGATCACCTCCCCATATGCGACCACCTGTTGTCACATGACTTCAGTTCTATACTTGGGTCACATGATGGCAACTTAACTAACTCCACGTCTACAGCACAAACTCCATCTGCAGAGGAAGACAGTGAAACAGCGTCCACACTGAATTTATGTGTTTAGGTTCGAGCTAATTTAATTAAACCCAAAAGTGGTATTAAAAAAAAAGACGTAAATAAAAGTGCGGTGGAGGGAATGAATTAAAGATCATGTGAGCTGGGGTGCTTCGTCCTGGGTGTGTGCAGCATAGCAGCTAAATGTATCTTTACCGTGTTTGCTTATGACTACAGGCGTAAAACCTGTTTCCCTGAGATCTAAGAGACCAGCTGGGTTTATATTCTTCAAACATATCAGAAACATGTTCTGGCCTCCGGCTTATATGTGAGTTATAAGCTAGCAGAAGCACTTTGAAATCTATTCAGTGACTAACCTGGCTGCTGCAGTGGGCTCAGTTGTTCTCATTATTAGCAGCAGCAGCAGTCAAAATGTGCTGCAGTTGTCTTTTTTTGAGACGATCAAGAAGAAGAGCGCGATGCACCCTGCTGGAGATGAAGGCATGAATCAGTTTCTCTCAATCTCACGTGGACACGACACCTCTGATGCTCGCTATTTTTAGATGATGAAAAGCTGATTAAGTCATTACTAAGGCAGTGCTGTGCAGATGAGACAGCTGGAGCTCCGACCCATTCAGTCCATTAAAACAAAGATTTGGACTCGTTTTAAAAACAAAGGTAAGAAAACATAAGAAAGTTTCAGTATGACTGCTATGATCAAACATGTAACTCCCATCTACAGATACAAAAACAAGCCTCATAAGATCCCGTAGTATGCGATACAATTTTTGTAAAAGTATTCTAAAGGTGTGTGTCATGAAGAAAATCTACCTAAAGCACCGCTGTGAGGATCCAAAGCTACCCGACACAGCTAAGAACTCACTGCTGGTGAATGCATCATCTGGACATCTTACCCTTCAAAATAAAACAGAGTCATGGATGGGGTTATGCATTAGAGTTTGCATTGCAGCAGTGCTGCCCTGTGGGGATGATACTGTACCTGTTTTAATGTTACCCACACTGTGGCTAAAAGGTGAAAGATGTGATCATGTCATGGTTGTACTTTACTATAATTTCAGACATAAATTGGTTTCTAAGCCTTCACATCAACAGGTCTAGTCCTCGGCAGCCACCTATCGTGGACTGACAAAATGGGCCATGCTACTGCAGTCACAAGAAAGTGTTGTTCATCGGTGAGGTCAGTCATCTGCATCTAAAACAAACCTTGCAACATTACAAGTTGCTAAAAACATTGCTGCTCCACTTGTTCTGGGCTCCTCCGTTGAAAAGTTGCACTCCAGCCTCTCTTGGCTCACCATGGAGCAAAGGATTTCCTCAAACATGGTCATATTGTTCAGCGGCATCATTAACTCAAAGGAGCCAACATTTCTTCTGGAGCAAATAGTTTACTGTAATAACACACAATCACAGCACAAGATGGGCTGATAAGGGTCATGTTGTGGACCTCAGTCCAAACACCAGTGCACTGAAAGTACAGCGAACTGGAACAGCCCAACCTTTAAAAAGAGATGGTACTATCATATTTTTGCTGAATTAGGCTCTTAACGATGTTTCCTTTATTTTAATTGTTTGCTTTAAAATGAAATGTTAGTCTGCATCTGTAAATCTTTGAGCATGTCGACTCCACTCGCTGAGCAGACTGAGGTCCTTTGGAGTGTGCAGGACTCTGTGTCTGCACAGACATATAGGTCCAGCTCTGTCCTGGACTGCCCCCTAGACTCCACAGAGGAAGTGATGGGAGAGCAAAGCTGACCTCCATCATGAACAGCTCCTCTCACCTCCTGCAGGAGACTGTGGAGGCCTTAAACAGCTCCTTCAGCAACAGGCTGCTACTCCCACCATGTAAGAAGGAGATCTACCACAGCTGCTTCATTCCAGCCAGCATGACTTCGTGACTTCTTCTATAGATTTATGATTTATGAGATCAGTAAAGGCTGTGTTCAGACAGTTCACCTGTAATTCCATTCTTCTGTATTGTTTCATCTTGTTATTATTACAACGACAAATCAAACAGGCCTGTACATATACAATATTATTATTAATAATAATTATATTAACTTTATTTATATTGCACCTTTAAAACAGAGTTTACAAAGTGCTCTGACAGACGAGAGGTAAGATTTAAGAACATGACAATATGAAGCAATTAAACATTTAAAATGAATAATACTTAATAATATAATAATAAGTAGTAATATAATAAAGAAGACAACACTAAAATACTCAAAATAATAATTAATATAAATCTGATACTTAACAAACTTTTGTATAAGAAAACTTATTTCATTTAGTCCGCGTGTCAGAGCAGCTTCCAGTCACGGATTGGACCGGTACCTGTCGCTGACGTCACGTGCCGTGGACACTTTGTGACAGTTTGGACAAATCAGCTGGTCTCGTGCCTGCAGCGCGCGCGCGCGCGCGGTCGGTGGGCGGTGGGCGGGGTCACCGCTCCTGGGGCACTCGTTGGGCGCGTGCTGTCATGAACACCTGCTGATGACTGCTGATGATTACTTCATGACTTAAACGTTACTTTTTATTTTCTGATACAAACGTACCGGACGAAAACAAAGTGAGCACGTGTGTTTGGACTCGTTTCGTCTGGACAGAGAGAGGAGAGCCGGTGAGAGGAGACAGTCGGTATCACGGTATCTGCACACCGGGGACATGAAGACTGTTAAAGACGATGGAGAGGTGAGCGGAGTGTCAGTCAATCGATTCACGACAGGTAGGACGCACTTTAAAGTTTCACACACACAAACTGTCCAAAGAAATATCTGAAATGATTAAAGCGCTGTTAAAACTACTTGTCATGCATGAAGACAAGTCAGCCAGCTGTGTGTGTGTGTGTGTGTGTGTGTGTGTGTGTGTGTGAGGCAGTGAGATAGCGGGAGAGATAAAGACAGATGGAGACAGAGAGAGTCTCCTTAATTAAATGGGACACACACACACACACTGCACCAGAGGAGGGCCAATTTACTAAAGAGGAAAATTAGGCAGTGTGGAGGCTTGATCCCTCAGAAGCAGCTCCGTCATGGAGCTTCACGTGCTCAGGAGTGTTTCTGGCTGATATTTCTCAAACCTGCAAAAGAATCCAGTTTGTTGTGAGAGAGAAGCTGCTGAACTGTCTCAGACAACGACTTCACGTCTCTGTGCACCCTGCAGTCACTGCACAGATACTGTAAGTGTTAAAAGCATTGACATCCTCTCAGATATGTTCTGATGTGTGATGAATACAGAAGAACTCATTATGTATGGACAGAGGAGATGTTGAACACGCAAACACGGTAAACAGTGTGGCCTGTGCCCAGGCACACGCATGTAAACAAGCAGCTTTAAATCGAACAAACAGTGACATGTGGCATCTTGAACGCGTCCATGCTTCCCAGTGTTTGCTTCACATTTACATTCTGAGAGGCTGAAACAGTAAACTAAGAGTTAACTCTTCATGCACTGAGCCACAGATACAGCGGCTGTAATCCAATGACAGTCCAGAAGCAGAGGAGTGATGTGACTTCTCTGAATTCTGCGACAGCGTCACAAGAAACAGACCAACAAGTTTAATACAGATAAGCAGCACACTGATCTATAAGTCTATGCAGTTTAATATATTCATGTAATTATGTGCAAAGGACAAACTGACTTTTGACTCTGTGACATCTTATGATAGATATCATAAAGAGTAATCTAATAAGCATGCTCGTATAGGAATCAGTGGAAAAACGATAAGTCAATTAATCAAATACGGCACCACCACCAGGAAAGTGATTAGGTGCAATTTCCACATTCAGTTAATCATTCCAGTCATTTGTTGGTTTAAGCGTCTCGGATGTGACGATGTGCTGCCTTTATATGACTGTGGATGTCTTTGTTATCAGAGAGAACAACACATAGTTCATCACAAGAATGGACAGTATCATAGAAACCCTGTAAAATGTGCTTTGATATTCAAACGGAGTCGGACGTTTTCAGTTTTGCTTCATGCTGTAGACTCCACGTAGATTTTTAATGTCTTTATTTAACGGCCACTATCTGTATTAAAATGAAATCAAGGTGCTCGTCATTGGAAGTCTTCGCAGAAAGACACTCTATTAGCCTTCTGGACCTTTCTCTGCCTTATCTTGTATTTTTAATTGCTTGTAAAACAGAGGCTTTATAATCCTGAATCCTTGCAAAGTTCAAAACCTCGCTTCTTCCTGTGACCTTGAATTTCCCCAAACAAGCACTTTTTCTCACACACATCATCCATCGTGTATTGTGTAACTGTCTCAGCCAGGATTACCTCTCTTTTTTATTTGCCATTCGGCGGGCACTTTCATCCCGAGCTCCGTATGGACTTCAGAGTGCGGACATGTTGTTTTGATCCGGTGGGAGTCGAGCCCTCCGTCTCTGACGCTGTTAACACCGTGTTCTACATGTTGACCCGCTCAGGGGAAAACAGCCATGACCTGCAACTTTAAGAGGAATTACATAACCTGCGTAGAACTTTACACTAAAATGTAATCATCACGTCGTTCTTTTGAAAGGAGGATTGTGAGGAACTTTCACTTTCTATTGTTTAACACTTTCTGTTTGCATCTTGTGTGCTGATGCTCTGACTCCTGATGTGCACAACGTGAAATGGACAAATGTTCAGCGTTTCCCACGGCGACCGAAACACTCTGCATTCAAGCCTGAAGGTTCAGTGCACCCTACAACAGTCAGCTAAGTCTGCTGATCGGCTGTTTGATGATGATCTGGCTCCACAATGTACATCCTGTTAAACAAGTGAACAAATTAAAAAGTTTGCATGAAACAAATAAAATCATTAAACAAAACAAAGAAAATATATACGTTTAGGAGACTAAGAAATAATTACTTGCAACAAAATGTATGAAGAACAGTGTTATGAGTCGGCCGGTGTAACTACCAGCTGAAGAGCACAGTGCCATCGCACGGTTTATTCACCCACAGGTGGTCTCATGCCTTCACTCAAAATAGAAGTGCTTGAAATTTAACGGGGGCGTCTGGAAACATTCAAAATAAAGAGCATAACACATAAAGCAACACCTTTTAAATAAGTGGGCAGTACATATGAATACACTATATGCTATGTAATCTCAGTTGGCACCTTTCTGTTGTTTCACTGTTTTCATAGATATCACTCAGTCCTGAGAGGAATGTTTAACTTCTCTAACTAAACAATTGATTAATCAAGAAAATAATTCAGGTTCTTTGATCATTAAAATAATCAGATAATAATCAGTCGTACAGTAATTATTTTTATTTTGCGATGAAAGGACAAATCAAATGTTTGGACGCGCGTTCTGATTCCGTGTTTTGTCTTCGTATTTGTTACTTTCTGACAAAGTGTGCAAAGATTTCATCTCAGAGAAGAATCAAAGAATCTAAAATATAATATTTTATATGTGCCATTTCATCGTTTTGGTCGAAAGTAACAAAACTAAAGAAAAACCATTGAAGGAAAAAGTGTTTAAAATGTATTCAAAAATGAGTCAGTGGCTAACTCAAGGTCTCCAGTATATTCAGGATTTAATAATGTGTCCTTATTGATGTGGAGATATAAAATCATATTCAGAGTGTTTTTCTGAGTACCTGGAGTTCAGCTCGCCTCCTCTGCTGCCTTGAATAACGGTGTCAGTGGTGCGTTCGTGGACACGTGGGAATTTAGTTCACAGTGTTAATTGTTTGTTAAGTGTCATTCATTAACTGCTGTCTGGTGGGACTGCAGTAGAATCAAGTAGCTGCTGAAGACATTAATCAATCAGCGACTCACTTAGCTTCCAGCTCCGTCAGTCCTGCTTTGTTTGCCAAGTCAGATACATCTTTGGGTTGAAGTGACATAAGCATAATAAAAAGATTAAAGGTTACACACACACGTTTATCTGTCGTCGCTTCTTAACACTTGAGAAAATGTTTTAGTTTGCTGGATGGCAAGTCCGCTTTTATGTTGTATGACTCAACATATAGTACCATAACGTGGAGCTCAAAGAGGCGCAGACGAGATTGCTCAACATATTTGTCTGTTTACTGAATTATAATTTACAACATATAACGAAATGCAATCAGTGTTGCGGGGAGAGTGTTTGCCTTGCTTGACAAGCTGCTGTGACTTATTGTCAGCTCACACGGGGCTCATTGATGGACTGGTAGCACGGCACATACTGACAAACAAGACAGGGCACAGCAGGGACCCACAAACAGGGAGAACATACAGCTGATAGCACACGTTGAAATGAAGTGAGGAGTAAACATCCTGGAGTAACTGACACCTCGGGTCACCTTGGCCTTAAAAGTGAATGTCAGCCTCTTAATAACAAGTCATTCAACAGTCCATTGTGATTGGGTGAGTTAGCTTTGAATGTGATTTCACAAGGGTGGAATAAAATCAGTGTAATATGTATCAGCCGTCAGTGGCATCACACTGGATCTTTTTATGATTTGTTGCTTCAGGAGAGTTTACAAGATTACACAAACTGACCACACTGTCCAGGTGCTGCAGTCAGCATGTGAAAATCCTCCTGAAAATACATCACATGTTTGGAGACTGGATGATTGTACTTGTTGGCCCAGGAAGCGTTGATCTGGTTATTTGCAGATGCAGAAGACTTGGAGACATCTGATGTAGGTTCAAACTGGGCTGAGCATGTCACACATAACTTTAGATGCACCTCAGCATGTGGTAGGAGCAGCTTTAAATGAAATGTAATCATCATGTAGTTCTTTTGAAAAGAGGATTACATGCAGCTTCTTAAATGTGACGGTTTTGTGCCATTTCAAACTGTTTATCATCGTTTGTCTTCTGGACTGATGGTCAGCCTGAACTCTGCGGAACAGGGATGAACATTTTTCACTTTTCTGCAACATTTTACGCACAAAATGATTAATCAACACTTGGCAGAATAATCAATGAGAATAATCCTCAGTTGCCACCTTGGATTATGTAAATTAGACACTTTAGCCCTTTTAGCCAGATTTAGCCCACCATGCTTACTGCCTATGGAGGACACTGCAGATTATTCTGTGATGTATGTTGAGTCATTAGCTAATGCATCCATGTTTGTATTGGTTACGGGTAAACCGGCGAATGGTCTGGTCTCATATTTGAGTGTGTGCGTGTGAGCGGAAGCATGCATTTTGTTTGAATTTGTATGCATGTGTTTATCTGCGGTTTCATGACAGACACATTTTGTTATTCTCCTTGGCAAGCGGCAACTTGGCCTGCATCTGAAAATGGACAATGCAAGGCAGGAGCCAGTCAGGAGGAGAGGAAATCCCACCCAGTGTTTGTCCACTAACTGTGTCTTTGCTGTCTTCCTGCTTGGAGCACAATACAACAAGGTGCCCTTCGCAGTTTATTGCAGCGGTTTTAATGCGCTCTGTGGCTGCACAGAATTTTAAAGCTCGCTCCAGAGTGACGTTTTTTTTCAGAAGCAGTTCTCTCCAAGCAAAGGGGAAGGCAGCTTAATCAATTCTGATAATAGTGACATGCACTCTTGCATAAATATTAATAGCACAAAGTAAGAGGCTGTTTTTACTGGCCGATACAATGAAACACTTCTGCAGACTGGATCCTGAATGATGAACATCAGGAAATTATAATTTTCTCCAAAAGAGATGGGGAGAGATTTCAAAATGAATTCTTTAACCACACATCAGATAAAGTAGAGTAGGACATGCCGTATTATTGGATTTACCATGACCATTAATCTACAATAATTCTGACAAAATGTTAAGCATAGAGTGAAATATGACCCACTCTACCGCTTACTAAAGTCCACAGTGTGTTCATAGAATCTTTAGAAGATTTGACAAATGTTTTGGCATAAGATCGGGCTTCAGCGTCTATTTGTCAACTTTTACTTCTGCAAATTTATATTACGATTTAATTTGAATTAAGTTTGAATTGTTGACATGTAACCCTGAGCAGGCAGATCACCACCGTGAAATGCTGTTGTAGTGTTGTAGTAGTTGGTCCTGTAAGGGAGAGTGATTTACAGTGAGGGAAGAGGAGGCAGGATGATCCGTGTTGCTGATGTGACCGATTCACTCGCTTGAAAGTTAAAAGTGTCTGTGTCAGCATTGCTTCCCCGTAAGGGCTTTTGGAAATGTAAAGACAACAAACATTTCCTGTGGAGTGGTGTGTGTGTGTGCATGTGTGTTTGTGTGTGTGTGTAGAGGGTATCACACTGAAAAAGGGAAACCATGTCGGGGAAACTGGGGGTCAAAGGACACGGCCACTATCTTCTATTCAATGCCGCTTCTACACACACATTTCTGTATCTGACCAATCCAAGATGAGACAGACCTCATTGAGATAAACCAGCCTGTTGTTTCTTTGAGCTGTGCACTACACTTACTGTACTTTACAGCGTTTAGTAAGAGATGTAGACCCAAATGTTCTGGTCAGAATTCTGTCCGTAGAAGAAAAAGGTTAATATATTTGATAGATTTGACAAATTTACAGTTGTGTACCTGTTTTGAGCCTGTGTGGTTTCCAGCAGAGGGCAGTGTGTAGGCGTCTCTGTCTCCCTGCACGACATAATTTATCTTATTGGATGTGCTTGTAATGATTTTCGAGATCTTGTGCCAAGAAACCCTTAGTCATCGGGAAGATCTTCATCTGCATTGCCGTCTGTGAGCGGCTGCACACAGCCTCATAGCATGAGTATTTAATGTAAACCTCTAGAGGCTCATAGTTACTACGTCTGCACAGGACAGTGAATTATTGATCTGCACATCTGCAGGCTGTATATCAGCAATTATCCAACTTTTACAATTATAGAGAAACCTTACATTTGCATCAAAGAGACATTTATCCCATAATGTCATTTTTTATTTGTCATTTGTCAGCTTACTTTGTTTCCCCTCGGGGAATAATAAAGTCCATTCTTATCACATTTTTATTTGGACATTGTGAGGAATATTTATGGGGCAGCACCAGCCGAGAGGTTCGAGAAGAGTCTTTGTGACCGGGAAGTTGCTGATTCAGATCTGAGAGCCTGCAGGAAGAGCCAGGCAGAGAAAGTGAACAAGAATCAGTAACGTGCAGAAGAATGTTGCACTGCTGGGGAAGTTTCTACATGTGAACCGATGACTGTCAAAGTGTGTGTGCGCTCAGTCAGCCTTCCCCGTTTAGATGAGGGTTGAAAATTCCCCACCATGCTCGCTGCATTGGACTTCTCAGGCAGTTATGTGATGCAGGTTTCTCGGACAGCTGAGCAGGTGGGATTTACCGCGTGGTGCTTTGCCGGGGCACGCGGCTTTTATTGGACACGTGAGGATTGATTCCGTCAAACTCGAGGCCGCCCTGGCATCCATTATTTGAACGGCAAACAAAAAAAGTTATCCAGAACAAACAACAGTAATTTATGACAGGATGCACCCACACTGGTGCTAACCTATTGTGCTGTGGCTTGAGGAGTCAGTGGAAGCCAGTGAAGGTGGGTGTAAGGCTCGGAGGACTTTTGGAGTACTGACCCAACTGCAGCAAAGTTAAACAATGTTTAAATTCTCCTCCGTGTTAGGATGATTATGTAAAGGTAACATCAGATGCTGATGTATTAGAGTATAAGAAATGCTGCAGTGGAATTCAATGCATTACTTGTATTAACTGAACCTCAATCATTTCTGTACTGACTGAATTTCTTTGACACTAAAAAATATCAAATAATGCTTCGTCATTCAAGGTGTAAATCTCTTCAGTGAGCCAGTTAGCATGTAGCAAGCTTGCACCAAGATTGCTGGTGATGGTAAGTTATGGCAGATGGCAGTTAACATTTATTCTTGCTAAACATGCACAAAGGTTTAGTGTTTCTCAGTCGTCAGTGACTTCAAGAATAACAAAAAATGCTGCCTGTTATGTGAATAAAATTTGCAGGCTTAGGCTCGATGCATTTTTATTCATCAGAAACAACAAGAAGGTTCCTGGTTCGAACCTCAGCTGGAGTTTGCATGTTCTCCCCGTGTCTGCATTAGTCCTCTCCGGGTACAGCGACTTCCTCCCACAGTCCAAAGACGTGAACCTTAACAGGTTAACTGGTGACTCTAAATTGTCCGTAGGTGTCAAGCAAAGCACCGTATATGGAGCTTTTTTTTGTAGATGTAGATTTGTCTAATTTCTGGAGTTCTGGAGATCTCTCTCTCTCTCTGGTGCTGGCAGATATAGGGACACCTCTGACCTCAGTAAATGTCTCGCCCAACAGATTCACCAGCGCAGACTCGGACTCTGTCTGCCTCAGCCTCATCTGACCTCACCTCTTCCTGCACAAAAAGTCAGCGATCATATCAATTCTCTTCTATTTTATAAACAAGAGTACCTTATGCTGAGATAAAATGGCATGGATGTCCAGCTGTTCTCCTTCAGCAAAGAGAGGCGTGCTTTAAACCTGGGCTGAGAGATGTGTGAGGAATGCTCCTGTTCTGCACGCTTGTGTGTGTTTCTTCTGCAGATCTTCGTGGATCTCCAGCTTGACTTCACAGGCTGCCGCAGGCCTGTGATAATATTCAGCCTCAATGAAAGGATTGGCCGGGCTACCTGCCTGTGCACTCATTGTGCATGAAAATGTGTTTTGGTGCTCAGTCTCTTTCTAGTCTCTCCAACATTACCTGCCTGTGTAGCCTGAAGCCTCTAGCTTCAAGCACAGATGAGGAGGTCTGCTTAACTTCTTAACCAGATAGGGCTGGTTTTAATGCATCCTCTAGAAAATGAATTACTCTTTCATCCTGTTGCCACTCTGCAGAACAACACAGATGAAGTTAACTATATCATTATCCAGTTAGGAAATATTGGAAAACGTATAGTCTAACAGTAAAAAGGGCTCGATCGATAATAAACAGTGAAAACAGTGGCTAAGATGGTCGCCTTGTGTCTGTAGCTTGATTTGTGCTTAGCTTCAGTTAAAAACAGGGTGATAGGAAGTTGCCAATAATTGTTTGCAGAAGTGAGCTGCTGTGCGAGCACGTTTCCTGTTGTCTTAGTGTGCTGAAGCAGCCAACTTCAGGACAATGGAAGGTCAGAGAGGTCAAAGATGCCTGGCACCGACCGCCCCAGAATATAAAACACCAGAAACATGCTGCAGTTTCTGCCCACAGTGTGACAGAGAAAGAGAGTTTATCACAATATTAAATATTGAAATTCACAGTGTAGTGTTTTCCTTAAAAGGTTAGAACATCCTCTGAGGTAATTCTTTATGAGGTCTGAAATAAAATGAAATGACTTTACCTCACAAAGAAACGCCAGCGTGTCCAAATTCTATGAAAGATTCAGAAATAAAAGCACGTCACGCCTTCTGTGCTAAATGGGAATTTTCATTTTGTCCCAAACTGTTTAGAAATTAGATTTTGTTTTACACGTGAAGAAATTCACCTGGAAACAACAAGTAATGTACGGGCGTGCAGAGCCACGCCAGCACGCTCCTCGTCCACTGTTCTCCTGGAAACAGAAAAACCACGTGGTATCATGTCGGCCTTGAATGTTATTCTGTTCATATGTCAGTACGGCGTTTTATGACTTCTATTTGTCTTGCTAACAATGAAAGAATGTCACTAACGATGTTATCATGGCATGAGCGCGTACCTGTTTGTAGAAAGCCTGCAAGACTGCGACGCCACTAAAGCTAACGTCACACAGAATGAATTTTAGTTTGCACCTGGGTTTGAAAAAAGTTAGATTATTCCCAAACAGTGTCCTTAGATAAAAGAATCCGCCACACACACACACACACACACACACGCATGTTACATCCCTGCACTGATGTGTGTGTTCACCTGTGTCATGCAGTTAAATTTCCCTGAGCCGTTTTTGCCTGAGAGAACGTAATCAAGTTGTTCTTCTCCAAATTAAATCTGTAGCTAGTTTGTGACCTGAAATATGCCCTCATCCCTTTGGCAATACTTACAGCTCGACACTAAACACACACACACACACACACACACACACACACACACACACACACACCCATACCCATACAGGGGGAATTGTGAGAGGCTATATTCTGATAGCTCCTGCAGTGATGTGTGGGGGCAGCAGAGTAACAAGAACCAGCTGCTCCCCTCATCCTCCTCCTCTTCTTCTTCCTTCTCCTCCTCCTCCTCTTCTTCCTCATCGTCCTCCTCCTCCTCCTCCTCCTCCTTTTCCTTCATCTCCCTTTTCTCCTCTATTCCGGAGTGTTATTATGATTATCACTGTGCCTCTCTCTCTTCCTGTGCCAGAGTACAGAGACAACAACAACAACAAAGACGACGCTGAAGGAAAAAAAAAGACAGACTTTTCTTAATGCACACACACACACACACACGTGCGCACACACACGTGCGCACACACATGTAAACTAAAACTGACAGGCACACACAAGCTTACAGACACACAAACGCAAAGACAAAATAGACGCAGGCACATTGACAGAAAGACAAGATAGACGCCTACACATGCAGACACCGGGGTGTAGTGATGCACACACACACACACACACACATACAGTATACAGTATACACACACACACACACTCTGCTGCTAATGAAGGTTGTTCCCAGTCAAAAGGAGGGAGCAGGATTCCCTCTCTGATTGATGACTCATTGAGGCAGTAGCCGTCGCTGTTTGTGCATCATTACTGCTATGCTGTATTACTGTTAATGCTACACCACTGCAGCTACCTCAGGAGCTCCGTGGCTTCTTAAAACAGCTTTAAAATCACAGAGTGAAAAGTCTTAACACTGTCGCAGAGGCATGTTGGCATCCGAATGAGTTGTACACCGCATCCTGACATCTGGCACAAGGACAAAAGGACACCACATACACTGCAGCAGCACAGCCCTGCACAATACTAGACTACAAATCAGTTAAATCACATAATTTCCACAGGTCTGGACGCAACATGGCTGCATACTGCACATTAGAAGAGCCAGCAAAGGGATCATATTTGCTGAAGGACCATGCACATAAAGATGGCCACCTAAAGTTAAGGATTTATTCTTTATGCAAGCTCCAAACCCAAACTGTTCATTATCTGCAGCCTAATAACTGTCGCTGTCCGTCCTGCCACCATTGCTGCATCATGCACCCAACAGTTAGCAGCCAAAGCTGACCAATACTGCTGGTATATAAAGAGGGTGTCGCAGCTGCTAGCCTGCTGCTAGCCTGCTGCTGCCTCTTATCCCCAACTGAGTGGAGCAGCCACGCCAACCTGTAACCTTCAGATCCTACTGTTACACTAACTCCACATTAAATCAAGAACATAAATGATTTATCTGTGCAAAAAAACTAACTCCTTTATGCTCACAAGTTAAACAACTTATTTAAAAACTCCTGATCTTGCTTGGCTTCTTAGAAAATTGTGCAAAATTACTCAAGTCATCAATTAATCGAGCAGCACTGTAGATTTGGCTCATTATGATAATAACTGTCTGACCTTGGATACATTCGATACATATAGCTCTGTCCTAGATTTCCCTCAGGCCAGTTCACTTAAACAGCTTTCAGTTTGTTGCACATCATGTGTGAACTCTGTTCATTCAGCAGCAATAACAATCAATAACTTCTTCTTGATTGCCACAAATGACACATTCAGGCCGAGCCCTGTCCTGACATTCAGTAAAAACCAAAGTTTAGGTAACTCTTCAGTTCTGGCTGTAGTTTGTAATTTGCTGGCAGCAGCACTTTCACATTCCTCAGCCATGTTTCATTTATAAAATAGTGACTGCAGGATGAGCTAGCAGCTAGCTGACCTGATGAAACTGATTGAAAGCACAGGCCGCAGAGGTAGAGAGTAGGGATGGATGTATGAAACCACACGAGGAGGTTTTTGTGCCCTTTGCATGCCAGTTTGGTGAATGTTACACGTCTAAACAGGACAATGCTAATTTTCCTGATTTGTTGCAGTTGGTTTACGTTACACTGAAAGTTCTAAGTAGCAGTCCAGGCTACTTTTTTACAGTAACAAATGTATTAAATGGTGGTTAATAAAGTGGTTACTATTAAGTAGGCGAGTGTATGTTTTGAAATAGTTTTCTGTGCAGACTTTTGTATAAATCATCATTATGACCTCAGTTGCATGATGTGCTAATTTCGACAGCCTCAGAGTAGATGAAGCCGTATCGCGGATCACCTCTGATCTTTGTCGCCCCCCTGAGGAGTGCCGGACCTTTCTAGGATTGTAATTTTGATCAAAAAATCAGTCGAACAATTGATAATAACAATTATTAGTTAATTGCAGTACATGTGTATCATTTTCAGTTATATGGGCCAGTAGATAATGGAGCTAATTAAATGAAATAATGATAATAATGATAATGATCTGCCTTGTCTAGCTCACAGTTAAATGTTTCTACGCTGAGGTCTAACTTGAGTTAGTTTGAAGCTCCGGCTCTCTGTTGGATTGTTGACTTGGACTGTATCTATATTGCTTTTGATTAATGGTTGATTAGTGATATCTGCTTTAGTGATGAAGGACTACAGGAGCCTTCCATGTGCAGCCGGCCCCACGCGGCCTTGTGAGTGTTACACCCTCTCACATATAAACCCTTACTTTATATTTTGTGGCTATTTATCGAAACAGCGGGAGAAATGGGAGCGAGAGAGATGCGCACACAGCATGGATGGTTCTGGCAGGACTCAATCCCAGGCCAGCAGGGGGTTACATGCGCTTCTAGAGGCGGGGGTCCTAACTGCTAAACTCTCTCTGTGCACCTTATTGCTTTTTAGTGGTTAAGGCGGTTCACAAATGGTGATTCATCACTCACTAACACACACACACACACACATATACACACACAAAGCTGTGAGCTTCCTGGAGGCTATTCCCACCTCCAGTCTCATAGCACCCACTGATGACGAGCCGCAGAGAAGCCGCAGGGTCATTCCAGACGCCTGCCTGTGCACTCAGTATCATCCAGAAGTGAAATGATATCTGTGTTTTTAACACACACAGGGCTCTCGGTCCAGGTATGTGGTAGAACTACCTTTTGAGGCCAATTAGCTGGAGAGAGCGAGGAAAATGTTTTTACTAGATGTGTCGCTGTGAACAGAAACAAGAAGCAGACCTGTCTTCAAGCCCTCAGCTGGAGTCTAAGGCATGATGGGACTTTTCTTGAGGGTGGAAGCTGACAGCAGCTTCTCTCAGGCTAACATTACATCTACCATAGAAGTGGTATGTGTCCACACAAAACAAGTTATCCACTCAGAAATGCAGAAAATCTCATAAGTAATACATGCAAAGTCTCCCCTGTACAAATGTACCGGTGCACAACGTGACAAAGTCAGCAACACTTTTGCTGTGTGTGTTGTCAGGCATTCCCTTCCCCTCAAGCTTGGCAGGCTGCTGCTAGTTTAGGAATATAGTAAACTGTCTGGAATTGACATTTTATGATGGAGTCACACAGCTTTAGGCAATTATCGCAACACAAACAAGGCAGACGTCGGTCCAAACCACAGCAGAGCTCTATAACAACAGCACGGCGGCATGGTCGACCCGATCAGTGCATCAGCTATTTATCAAGAGCACCTGCTAGTGCTTGATACCTTTTTAAAGCTAGCAGGTATCACACATAATGTTACAACGGTCATGTTGATGTGAAAGTAAAAGATGAGCACACTCGTGGTTCATTGAGGGATGAAAGATTTTAATAAGCAGTTGATTCTTTGCAATTCAAATTAGAGACTGACTGAAAATGTATTTTTAAAGGCCGATGGTGATGCTTGATAAATCAGTCGATTAATCCTGAAGTCTGCTGTTATGATGGGGGGCAAAACAGTGATGTATAGAGGTTAGTAGAGTCAGAGCCAGGATGCCAGTCATAAACATAATGTTTTAGTTATCAATCAGCCCTGCAGAGACTGATGTCGGTATCTAAAAAAGCACCAGCAGGCAACAAGAAGCACAAAACACACGAGAAGTTGAACTCCTCCTCTGTGTATGATACAGCCAGTGCTCGATACAAAACCCACAGTTCAAAACTCCTTGGGACAAACATACTCAATGAAAATAAAACCAAGTGATGCCTCTCGTCTCAGAAATAAGCTCAGTGACCGGCCACGCTCTGCTGTCGTCTCGCTAACTATGAATTACCGACTTACCGAGAAGGCAAGCTAATCGACGACGGATGACTGTATGCACCCTTTCATAACTTAAAGTGCCAGCATAGGTATTCCCTGAGTTGACTGGTGTGTGTGAGACACAGAGGCATGTGCACCAATCACTGATCGACATGTCTTTAGCCCGCTGGCAGAGGCCGCACAGCCATCCGACTAATCAATTCATTTATTAACCTTTCCACAGTAACATCCTAAAGGTAAAGATAATGCTGTGCAGGGAAGTAAAAGGTGGCTGGATTTAGCATTTAATTGTAGCTGTGGAGCTAATCAACTGTAACAATAATTTATATTATCAATGAATATATCCTTTTTTTAATAGTTTGTTTCGTTTACAGGATGTCTTCAAATGTAAAAAGCCTCGAGGATGTTTGGATTGTCTGTTTTTACCTGATTCGACAACAAGAAAGCTGCAAATTCTCATTTTGACTCCAGAAGCTGAATTGTTGCTTGACTGAAAAAATATGAATAGGCCTCCCTGGTAGCTCATCTGGTAGAGCATGCACCCCAAGAATGAAGACATGTCGATTGGCGAGCAATAATTAGCCTCCTTTAACACACTTTAGCACACTTTTTTTTTATAGATCTGCCACAAATTCAATTTTTTTTTAATGTTGTCATTGTAATAGAAATATTAATTAACTATATGTTTATTATTGACACTTCTTAATCTAATATACCACCACTTCAGTGCAGTCCATGTTGTGGAAAGACCCGGATTACATGCCGTGGCAGAAGGAGACGTGAGTTAACCTGAGTTAACCTCAAATCACATTAAACCTGACAAATCGGTCATAGATGTGACATTGAAGAGACAAAACTCGACGTACATGAAAGGAGTGATCTCAGAGCGGCGTGTGCGTCCGCCTCTGTCAGCTGAAGCCACGTGTACTGTGTGCTTAGCGCTCTTGGAAAAAACAGCTCAGACTGTTCATACTTTGTCCTGTTTGCACAGAAAACATATTTAACATATATAATCATATTTTTCCAGGAACAAGTGGCTTTGAGGCATCCTCTTTTCTGATGGGAGATTTCTTCAGGCAGCGTGAGAATGTGTTGGCAACCTCAGAAGTTAAACACGGTTATACATGAATTATATTATACCAGTAGTACTAGTTATAATAAAGAGGTACAGTTACATTCAGGATTTTGTATTTGCATACTAACAGAAAAAACAGTCCATGCATCCTCTGTCAAATGTTCTACAGTCACTGCATGAGAAGGTCAACTCATGAAGAACTTAGGTCCATAGTTTTATGACACATTAATTTCATAAAACAAAGTTACAAAGTGACAAAAAATGATAGACTGGCATGTACTGGGTCGTAATATCTGAGATTTACAGGCCTTAAAATCAATTCTAAGGTTGACTGGAATTACAGGGAACCAATAAAAAGAAGCTAAAATGGGAGTCATTTGTTGGACAGGTGCATTTTGGAGCGTAAGAGGACATAAGAGAGTTACAGTCAGAATGAAACGGGCCAACAAAGCACATATGACAGTCTATCGACTTCTGCAGGATGAAATTAATATTTGAATAAAACAAGACTGGACTGAACTGTATTAGCATGTTTGTTCAAGCCGGGTTGTTATTAAAAATTACAGCTTTTGGGCGATATTTTGGGACGGAGAGCCCAGATGATTTCAAGTGTGACCATTAAGGGCCAGTGATAATAGAACAGCCATGGTTCTGTTATTATTATCAGTATCATAAACAGTCATAGAACTTCTGCTCCATTGATTTGCCGGTCCAGTCACAGGGACTGAGGGGAAATGACACAGAGTTCAAGTTATTTTAAAAACCGATGGCAGCTTTTGAGAAAACATTCAGGGCTGCAGCACAGAAACCAACAACCCACCCCGACTGCTCTGCAGTGGTGTGATCTGTACTGGGCAGCTTCCACATAGCGTGCAATGTACAACCACTGCACGCCTTCATGACAGTATGAGAAAATACAGTTTGTGTTATTTAACAACAGTGCAGTCAAAGAAGATTGGCAGTGGAACGAGTGTTGTAAGAGACTACATGTTGTAGCTGCACAAATGTGGCCTGCTTGCTGAAACTGTATTGTTCTGCATGGTGGGGAGCAGCTTAAAGCGTACTTACTGTACCTTCCCTAAAAGCATTGAACACCAACGAACAAACATCAAACAGGGCCCAAGTCCAAAAAGATGTGCTTCTCTCCCCTCATGCATTTAGTCAAATGAAAGTGGAACAGAAAGCTTCAGTGTCGGTCCTTTCTTCCACAGTGACTTAAGGTAAGTAGACAGTAAGGGTTCAGAGTCAGGCACAGTTGAACATATGGCCGTGGCAGCTTATGTGAAACCTCTCAGGTCCTCCTGTTCGCCCTGTTGTAAACCCATCTCAGAGAAAAACGCTCAGAATCGTGCGTCTAGCACTAACTCCTCTACCACGAGCTACAACTTGTGTTTGTGTGTTTTCCATAACCTGAGACAGAGTTCTGGTGAAATATTGGTGTGGTTGAAATCCGCAGTTGTAGATGAGGTAATAGAAGGTTATCCCTGTTCAAACATGGTAGCTGTTCTGTTTTTAACAGATGTGTTGTGCTGGAGTCTGCTTCCTGGCAGCTATAATTAGAGTAAAAAAATGAGTGAAATATTTCTGTTTACATAACGCCCCTTTCCCCTTTCTCATGATATTTTGACAGTAACAGTCTCCCCATGGCTCAGACTAAAACAATATTATCGAGCATGAAGAATAATTCAAACAAATACGTGCATATCATTGGTAATAACGCCCCAGCAGTAGGCCAAGTTTAGCTAGTCATATATCATCTGTGGTTTTGATGACCGTTCAAAAATGTACTTCAACTTCAAGTATACTGTTTGGTTTAGTTTCATGGAGTATGAAGTAGGATAAAAATACAATTACAAGTACTGTAAGGTTACTTTCCACTGATAACTAAGAAGAAATCACAATACAGACATGCTGCCTGCGTTTAAGGTCACTTAGAAACTCACCATCAGTCAACAAGTTTATTTTTCAACTGTAAAATATCAGACGTGTATTTGTTTCAGTTACATTCGTTTAAAGTGGCTACAATCAATATTATGATACAGAAGGATGCTGATGAACCTACAGAGAAGTTTCACCTGAACCTCAAACTTTACTCAGCTCACAGCGCTGAAGATTCAACTCATTGTTTACTCACTGTACACTTCCCGAGGGCGGTACTTCCTGAGGGGTGTACTACGAAGCGAGGTTAGTGGATTAGTGAGGTACGTTTAGCCTGAAGCTGGAAAAGTTTTCAAAGGTGTCTCTGTTTTCTGATCTGGTGAGATAACCATGGTAACTTACTCCGCACACCTAACCGGCTGTGTATGTTCAAAGTTTGGGATTTAAAAAAAAAGCTCAGTTCTTTTCCAGACGATAATCTGTAAAAATGTTCTGAAGCTTGATGTGACCAAACAAAGCTGTGCAGTTAATTACAGTAGAGCAAACTGTAGCATCCCATTGTGGTTTTTCCTCCCTGTTTCCCAGAAATGACATTTGTATATTAACTAAATTGTTTTCATAATTACGTTGTTGTGAAGTAATCACCGCCTGGATTATGTTCAGAGACAGCATCATTTCCTGTTTGCTTCAGGTGCACTTTAAATGTTCCACAGCGTATCGTCCATACACGAAAAGAATAATGAAGGCACAGCAGCAACACTCCACTTTGGATGATGCATAATATTAAATCAGTATAATTCATTTCACTCTGATTCAGCCAAAAACTAAACTTATTATACGTATTCTGCATTATGGGACAGTGTCAGACCTGAATGCAGTTCTTGACTATAATGTTCAATGTATCAAGTTTAAAGTTTAAGAGCTCTCTAATGTGCAGTTGTTACAAAGTAGAAATAAACGGGAGGCATTGAGAGTGCATTGACTTGATTAGCAATTCTCTGCCAGCATTCCACTCATACTTTATTTTCAGCAGCGGCGTTGCTTTTTGTTCTATTAACTGATCCGTTTTATCCAAACGGCCCATTTTATGGGAACATCCAGCCGGCTACACGTGAATGAGTTTGTTGGTGAACTACAGGCTGCTTTTCTGTCCGCGTATCACTTCTGAAGTGTTTTAAATAAGGACTCATTACTTCTTAGTAGAACCATCAAGTTCACAGTTCACAGCGAACATTTAGGAAGTTTAGGAAGATTAATTTCAACTTTTTCACTGAAATACAGAAAGACACGAGTGCAAGTGAGCAAACGTATGACTTCAGCTGGTAGGACAGGTCTGACATGACACTTGACCTCTGTCTAGGATGCCTGTAGGTGCTGAACCGATCCTCCACATCAAACGGGTCGAGACTGAACGTAAGAACTAAAGTAATGTTTTGAGGAAAATGTAAAAATAAAAGAAGGAATAACCCGGCTGAGCTTTGTTGCTACTTCAAAGATTGCTTTTTTGCATAGTTTCAGTTCACGCTGGCAAATTTTATTTTTTCCATTTTCACTCCGTCACCATGTTAACGAGATTTGACTTTTTCTGGCTCCACTAAACTACAAAGACGAAAACCAGTGTAATCCAAGCCCACGGCGTCAGCGCATCACTTTAAGCACCTATAGGTGACAGACACCGCGGCCATGTTTTTTCTCCAGGTTGTCGACTCTTCTTGACATTTACCAAGAAGACACGCTGGAATACAGCCGTGCCGTTTGGTGTTTGCACCCTCCGTGTCACCTGTTAGGTTGCAGGTTTGTTGTTGGTGGGTGAGAACACTTGAATTATCCTCCGGGGAGAGAATGTGCCCCGGCTCACTGAGTGACGCATTTGCCCTCACAGCGCGTAACTGTTCTTATGCAAAGCAGACCCACTGGCCATACCACACACAGTGATGTTATAGCTGGCTTATGCAAATAACTGACCTTTCACAGAGCATTTACATCAGGGTGGGAAATGAACTTTTTGATCCAGTAGCCTCTGCGCCTGCTAGATTTATACATTCAACCAAACTGCTCATTATTACATTAAAAGAACTTTATGAGGCAAACTTTTACTTGTGTAAAAAGTTTGAACCAAATGTGCAAATGTCACTTTTCATCTTATTAATCAATCACCAAGTGTATGTTGTGTGTAATGTGACTTTATTTATAGTATATATATAAATATATAATATATTTAAAATGCAAAAAGAAAACATTAAAACCAAACCTGCTCTTTGTTGAAGAGCATCACGACTTTTAAATATTGCAAGTGACGAATGACAGAAGAAGCAGTGTACTGCTCCGGTAAAGATCTTCGAGTGACGGGAGATCATTTCTCGTTCGTTGATCTATTTTTAGTGGATTAGTATTCATCGCAGCGGGTGGTGTGGTGGCGCAGTGGTTAGCACCGTCGCTTCACAGCAAGAAGATTGAAAATACGACTGCGGCCTTTCTGAGTGGAGTTTGTTCTCTCAGGTACTTGGCCTTCACCCAGTGACTAAAGACATGCAGGTTAATTGGTGACTGTAAATTGCCAAAGGTGTGAATGTGAGTGTGAATGGTTGTTTGTCTTGTGACTTGTCCGGGGTGTACCCTGCCTCTGGCCCAAGGCCAGCTGGGATGGCTCCATCCCCCCACGATCCTGATGAGGATAAGCAGTTACAGCCACAGTAAATACTGTAACAGAACTCAAGCATTGTGAGTACAGTTTAAAAAAAAAAAAGGATATTTGATGCAAATCATGTTCCCATTTTCACCGCCTTTAACAAGCCTCAAGGTCAACAGGCTAATCTGATGTAAAAGCTGGTGACATAACCTCTGTGCTGATAGCGTATATGATCAGAAGACTTTATTCTAGTGCCTGGAAGTCATCGAGGGGAGTCCTGTTTATGTTCTCCAGGGTTAAAACCTTTGTCAGAACAATTTTCTCTGAAGTTATATGACCAGACGATGCCTGATAGAGGTCACAGGAAGGATACAAATGCATACCTGATGCACATAAGTGTCTCATACATTGTCAGCTATGTTATGATTTATTTCAGTTTCTAAGATTTCTATTTCAGGTTGACGTGGATTCATTCAGTGTGTGTGTGTGTGTTGTGTCTGTGTCATACATTGCTGTTCTGTGTTGGTATTCATGTTTAGAGGATGCATGTGCGGTGGAGACGAGTGGTGGGAGGTGACTTTAATTCATTTTTTTTTTATTTTTGTGTGCTTGGCTCGTCTGAGTTCACACTGAATATAATTAAAGCACAGTCACATGCTCTCAGCGGGAGCCTGTTTGGAAAGAGCTGAAGTTACCTGTCATCATGCACGACTGGAGATCTTGGCAGTCCCAGTCTCTGTCACTTTAGCTAGGCATGATGGACTTGTCTATGCTCTTTGCCATAATTTACACCCTCTGGTGCCAGTTAAAGACGATGCACAGTGGCTGAAATGAGCGGTAGGTCTGACTGTGGTTTACTCTTGAAATATTTTGCTCTGCTTTGCTTTCTTTTTCTGCCTGTCAGCTGCTATATCAATAATTCTTTGCCATCATGTTCGTCCAACATCAAGGCTAAGCTTTAAGTCAGTTTTGATCAGGGCTGCAACATTTTATTTAAGACTTGAGAGTATAGATACAGACAGGAAACACGGGCTGAGAGAGACGATGGGTATGACATGCAACAAAGGTCGACGTTGCAGCCGTACGTCCTCCAGAAAACCCCACAAACATCTCTTTGACTTATAGATTGGTCTCTTGTTTATATCTTATTTCTGTGTGTGTAAAACAAAATCACAAATTTCCAGATCCCGAGGTGATAACTTTAAATTTTGTCTGTTCAAAACTGTTTAAAATTAAATACAACCGAGAAGTAGCAAATCCTCAAATCTGAGGAGATGGAGAGAGACCAAGAGTATGAGCAGCATGCCAGCATCTGTGTATTTATATGTTTGTGAGAGAGAGAAGAGAGATAAAGTCAGAATTAGTTCAGATTTATGATCCTCTTCACAATATTTTGCAGTGAAAGACAAAGCATTCATTCTGGCATACATGCATGGACGCTGAAATGAGCAGCATGTTAAGCTTACATTCTTTGTTTGACGCTGTCCAAACACAAGCCAGAGTGAGTGTGTGCAAATATGTGAGAGAGAGATGAGCTAACATTCACGGTGAAACTAGTTTAGTCAGTTCGAGCCATCGGACAACCAGGTGAGTCAACATGGCTGACAACAAGTGGCCATGTTGCATGTTGAGAGAAGTGTGTTGGGGAGGTGTGTCTTGACGTGGGGCTTGCCTTGCTGCATGCTGCTCTACCATAGGCTGTTGACTGGTGAGCTGGGATAGTGCAGCGGAGGGGTGAAAAGAGAAGGTACTAGGACCCAGCAGTGAGGCAGTGAATAGGCAGGCAGAGCGGGGCTGAGTCACTGCATGTGTCTGAGAGGCAGTCAGAAACAGAGCAGAGCAAGGGAGCAGAGGTGATCTCACACTCATCAGCACAGGATAACACAACCATGATGGGTTGACTTGGGGGGGGGAGGCGGTTGGAGAGAGGAAGTGTGCATTCGCCACCACTTGCTCAGCCATGGAGACCAACAAAGTTCTTCATTTTGTGCCTTCGGGTAAGTGGATCAAAGCTCTCGGAGCTGCTCCTCAGCTGTGCACGACACAGCGTTCACTGGGAGAACCTTGGGGTTCCCTACCTAGTGAAACCTGAGAACCCCCTGTGAAAAACATGTGCAGCCCACCTCCACTTCCACTCTGAGATACGACAGATGTTTGGGTGCATGTGTTCTACTGTACAGTACTCTACGTGTTTTTTTTTTTTTTTTTGTGTGTGTGTGTGTGTGTGTGTGTGCTTGCTCTCTCTGTGTAGTTAGGCAATGTTCTGTTTGTGACAGAAATCCTGTTTGTTTTTTTGTCTTTTCCAGAGGAGGTGTGGTTGTAGAAGCCCTGGTGTGCTTACAGAAATGCAGATGTTTTGGGGGTTTCGGGTTGTATGAGTATGCGTTTGCCTTTTTTCTTTTTTTTTCTTTTTTTCCCTCTCCCTCTTGTTTATGGTCTGTTCTGCGGCACGAGAGCTCCCTGCGTTGTATTTCTTCAGTTCAGGAACTGAACCTTGTGAAACGTTTGCATTGCAGACCCTCACAGAGAAAACCAGTATACCTGTCGAACAGGAACAGCTGGAATGCAGAGGGAAGCCTGTGCTCATAATGCACTTTTTCATGTGTTGCACTGACGGAGACGGAGACGGATCGACACAGCACGAGAAACTGTGCGTGTGTGAATGTGCACATGGATCTGTGTACACTGTACGTGTGCATGTGTTTGTGTGCATGAGAAAATGAGAGAAAAAAGACGTGTACTTCCGTATATTGGTGTCTGTGTGTGTGTGTGTGTGTGTGTGTGTGTGTGTGTGTGAGATGGAGAAAGACAGACAGATTAGTGTTGGTGACAGCCACAGGAGAGCAGCGAGTTCTCCCCTCACTGAAAGTCCTCTGAGAGACCAGAGCCCATTTGGAGGTGTGATGCGGCTGCCTCCTCACTTTCATTTTGTCTGAGAAGGCAGAGCGGGATACTGCGTCTGTGTGTGTGTGTGTGTGTGTGTGTGTGTGATGAGAACGTTATGTGGGATAATGCGAGTGCGGGAATATTATCTGAGCGTGTGTGTGCGTGCGCGTGCACGAGTGTGTTTTGTTCACAGTATACAAACCCTTTCCGTGTAGGATAATATGCAGAGATATATCTGTGTGTGCGCACATTTTTGTGTGTACGTATTTGTCAAGTTCAGTCGTGTTCTCATGAGATGTGTAAGAGTGTGTGTGTGTGTGTGTGCGTGAGCGCCATGCACTGTGCACACTAACTACATCTCAGAGTGTGTGTCGGGGCGTGATGGACACTGCTGTGTCTCGTCCTCTGAACAGTAATTTGCATTCATTTGCTTAGTGCTGATTAGAGGCGGAGAAGGCAGGTCTGATCCTTGCAGCAGAACAGTTTGGTTCTGCGAACACAAAGGCGTTCCAAAGATTTCTTACCAATCACAGGAAAGGTTGAAAAGGTTTGATCCAGTCATATCAAATATTCCACTGGTTTTTAATATTCGTGTCATGTAGTTTAACCTTTGCTTTGAATGCGCATATTAATGTTTTGCTGCCCAGTGAAGAAAACGACAAAAACATTCTGTATCTGCAGGAATCTGATGGAGTTATTGATCACCACCAGTGACTCAACAATTACTTTGCCACAGGATTAGATTTCTCGCTCTCCAAACTCACTTTACTGCTTCTGGTTCTCCAAATGAAGCCGAGCGAGTTTCTCTGCGCAGCACCTTTCAGCATACGTAGCAGGAATGTGTTGTCCGTCACAGTGTTCCTGTACACGTTACACAAACTGTTTCTTTTTATTGGTGTTGTCATCCACGAGCATTAGCAAACCCTCATTGCAGCATATTGCGAGGCAGTCTTCCAGATCGTGTCATTATCAGTAGCAACCTGCTGACAGGTGAAGGAGCAGCTGGCACTGTGGGAGGAGGTCAGAAGATTTGGGATTCACTTCATGGAGCTGTAAATTAGCACAGAGCTTCGCCGTGTGATTACACAGTGTAATGATCCTGCAGCCAGTTTGTGATCGAAGACCGAGCCGGAGATTCATTTTCCTTTTCTGATTCTGTTCGCTTCCTCTCAAAATGGACAACAGCAAATGACTGCAGCTTGTAACAATGCAGTGTGGAGACGTATGACCACGGTTGGGTTGAGATTATGTAATCAGATTACAAAAAATAAATCAAAAGTAATAGTAGTAACTATAGTCAACACAGATTACATTTGAAAACAATTACTTGATCACATTTCATATTTAAATTCTGTTAAAACATATTTGATGTCTTGTAATGGTTGTAGCGCCCCCTGTTGGGATGAGCTCGCTGTGCTGGTTTTACAAAATGGCACTTTTAATGAAACAATGTTACCGATGAATTCATAAAGGCGAGGCTAGTCTCACATACTGGTTTCTTGGACGAGTGCTCCACTTTGAGATGAACTGGTGATGAGTCAAGATGGAAGGTTGAAGCTTCAGCAGGCCGTCCGAGACACACTTTCATTCCTGCAACAGCAATAACAAAACATCACATCATCTAAAATGTTGGCAAATAAGATTAATAATGACTCGAGTTTCATAGTAATCTGACCCAGAACTCTTTCCTATAATGAAAGCGTTAGCAGACATACAAGAACCATTTTAAAAAGGAACTGAAACACAAACCTCGCCTGTGGTATGTGGGTCGAGAAAAGCGCTTTACAAATAAGATGATTTTATTATTATTATTATTATTATTATTATTATTATTATTATTATTATTATTATTATTATTATTTCTTAAAGCCCAACTTATTTGAACTTTTGTCTGGCTGATGGTCCAAAGCCCAGAAATATTCACTTCACTCAAAAAGCTGCAAATTCAGGAAGCTGGAATCAGGAAATGTTTGACGTTTTTTAAATAATTTAGATTTCTAAAATCTGACTTCATTGATCATCACACAGATTCATTTCCTGTCCATGGACGCCTCGATGAGATTCTTTTGTAGCTCGCACTTTCAAGAGTCTGTTCCAGCTCCAAGCTGAGTGTGTCCTGAGAGATGAAACATCCGCCTCAGTTAAAAAAACAGAATTGTAATAGTTATTAATCCAGCCACTCAAACCAAATCCACATTTTCTTTAAACAGCTCTGATTAAATCTCATAATCAGAACATGAAATTGAAATCTCTCAGCGTCGTGCTAGCAGGGTGTCAATCTTCAGTTGTGACAGACAGCCTGGTAATCAGTGTTGCAGCCGTGACCTGCAGAGCCAGAAAATATCAGCATGGAGGACACATAGTGGCTGTGTAAATTAGTAGTTCAACCATGTGGAAGTGGAGGTGTGTGTGAGTGAAGATGGATGACGTGTTCCTTTCTGTGTGTGTGTGTGTGTGTGTGTGTGTGTGTGCGTGTCCTGTAGATGTGACAGTGATCTCTGATCAGTATTCACCGCTGGCAACAGATCTCAGAAGCTCCAGCCTCTGAGCACAGCCATCTGGGCAGAGGAGAAACGCACATCGACACACACACATACAAATTATTATACAATACCACACACACACACACACACACACACACACACACACACACACACACACACACACACATACATACAAATACACACTAGCACTGAAATTTCACAAAAACAAGTCCATGCAAGACACGACAAGACAGCCGCACACGGACTAAGTGAATTCACACGGCGTTTTTTTTTTTGATAATTCACACACACACATTATGCACGCACTCTCACTCTCTCACAGATATTGTCCATACACACTGCACGTAATTATATACACAATTCATTCTGTCTACATAATTTGTTGGTTTACACACACACACGAAACAATTATGTAGATGTGTCAACACAGACACTCATCATGCACAGTTCAAGAAACACAGAATTAAGACCACACATTCATTACGATCCCAACACACACACACACACACACACACACACGTTTGTTTTTTTTAAGGGTTTTCATAAATTACACACACAGATACAGACGGGTGTGTATTTAGGGGAACAAAGGTCAGACAGACAGAAGATCATGCTTCAGTGTGTCTCAAGTAGCTGAAGCGGTGCTGAGGTTTTTTTTGTTTTTTTTCAGGCCCGCGGCGCTCAAAGTGCGATGAACACACTTCCTGTCATCAGTATAGGCTGTTATTATTATGATCTATTGATCTTCATCATAACCACAGCGCGTTTAATCACCTTGTGTAGCAAAAATGGAGAGCGATTAGTCAACGTGCTCACGCTGTGCGACACTCAGCTCTTACTGTTACTTCGTGCATGGAGAGTTTCTGAACGTCGCCCTCTGTGCCACTTCGTATCACTTCATTTTTCTTGTAACGTTTAGTTTCAGTGCTGAAGGATTTGTAACTAATCCACTGTCCACCGACATGAGAACTGTACAACGCTGAATTGTTGGAAAACAATATTTGGCGTTGACGTCAGTGTCCTTAAATTAAGAGAATGAATGTGAGAAACGTCAGAGCTCTGTTCAAAGCCGCAAATTCTCACAGTGACGCAGCTGTTTGGTATTTTGACAACTATGTTTATCATTGGTATACAAATCTATCTAATCTGAAGTCCCAAACAGTGAGTTACAGAGCTGTTTACAAAAGAAGCTATTCATTATCCGCTCACATCTTTCACACTCAGTGAATTAAGGAATTTCCCTCCACATTTTATGGTATCTGGCCTTTTTTTGATAGCAAATTGAATTTCTGGGAGGAAAGATATTGAGAGAGGTTTTACAGCCGCTAACAGATGATCAGAAGGTTTTTTGGGTTTTTCCAATTTCTATGTTTAGCTTGAAGCAGAGAGGAAGAAGTGTATGTTTGTGCACACATTGCTCTGTCCTATTGACATGAGTCGATGGAGGGAGGCCCACTGCTGTATGTTCACACGTCTGCATGTCCTCGATTCCCTTTCTGAAAAGGGCAGTCTGGCCTCTGGTCAGTACATTAAAAGGAACTGATGTAATTGACAGCAGCCCTCAACACACCCACATACAATTTATTACAGAAGATTTTATTTCTTCTCACCGAGTTTCTAAGTCAGTCCATGTGAGCGTTGCACATTAATGGGCATGGCGCACTTGAAGATATTACTGTTTACTCCTGACGTAGATTTCTTTATGTCGACGAGCTGCCCCGCCTGTTCCTGTGCAGTCTGTGACACGTAGTAATGCTCACTCGACACAAAAATGTCAAACGTTTGCAGGTTCCATGTGAAGATTTGACACTTTTCTTTGTTATGCATGATAATAAACCGACGTTCGAGTGACAAACAACAAACAAACATAGAAATGGTGCCGGTTAATCTGATCATATTGCATTTTTGAGTCTAGTCACGACAGCTGAGATAAACTTGAGGTTTCCTCCTCCCTGTGTTATTATGAGTAAGGTTAAAGTTTTCACAGTAAATCCTCTGAATGTTTCTGAAAGGAGCGGACCGATCCTGACTGTAGTCCCCACTGCACATTAAACATGGCACAAGCGTACTTTGTGATTTTTTTGTTGTTGTTGTTTTTCAAAGATTTATAAATTAACTTCACTGATGGATTTCTAGATCTTTCTTTATAAAAATGAAATTCATAAGCAATAAAAGACGGATTATACATAATTAATTATGACAGATTGAATAACTTTCCTTAACGTGATTTCCTGTTTAGTTTTACCAATTCGAATTAGTCTAACTGGATCACGACTAAATATTCCAGCCTTTTAACTTCAAAGGAAGTTAAGACCAAGAACAATTGACCAAGTCATTCTTAATTAGTCATAAGTTACACTTTAAACTGATTTATTTCCAAATAAAGAATCAGTGTCTGGCCAGGAGAGAGATGTTTATATATTAACACAAGCTTTGCTGTCTTCCCTTCAACATCCAAATTAAATCAATCACAGACTCTGGACATATTTTTGGTCTTCACAGTGCAGAACATTCAAGATGAAGGGTTTGGGAATGACTAAAATCTATTCTGAATTACTCCTTAATGTGGAATTTACAGCCTATTTAAGTAGCCCGTCCCTATTAGCAGCATGCACAGAAATAGCTCTATAGTTCCAACATGGTATTTACCATGTTACTGTTTAAACCTTTTAATTCTGCACGTCTTCATTGCTTTATAGCAGCAGTATAAAAAGCATCTATTGTCGCGAGGATGAATGCAAAAACTGTTTTGTCTTCTTTTTTTTTCAACGGTCAGATAAAAATGGGGTTTAAATAGTGGGGTGTTGCATCCTGGGAGAACAACTAATAATCATAAATCAAGTTAAATTGGATGCACAGTTATTTTTAACCCGGATTATAAAGGCAGAGATCGTCACAGTCATTAGCAATTAATGGGGAGTTCCTTTTTTTTATTCGCACAACTGGACGTATAGCTCTTGTTTCTCGACAGTTTTTCCAGTCTGCTGTGTTTTTTTTATGTATTTAAGCAGTTTTAAAAGATGAGAAACTGATGTTGGTATAGGTTTGATCCACTTTGACTCCACAGAGAGGTCACGTCTTCATCTCATTGAAAATACAACAGGTTTAGCTTTTAGCTCAGCAGTAAAGCAGATTGTTGGCTGCTGTTGTCTGTAGATTTAAAGTTGAGGATAATTCACTGAGTCAAGCAGAAGCAAGAATAAATGCACGCAGACACGGACACGCACATCATCTCTTCCATGCATGCACACACACATGAAAATGAGATTGATGTAGCTACTTTTACACTCATAAATACACGTTTGGAAAATGAAAAAAACAAACACACACACACACACAGTGTTGGTGGTCCTCCCCCGTCTTTGGTCATGACAGCTGCTCTGCTTTGGCGTTGTGTAATTAGACCACACTTTACCACCACCCTCCAGCATGTACACGCCCATTCGCTGTAGATTAAAGCTCACGCTACAGGTTCCAGCACAGGAAGCAGTCCTGTGCACAGGCGAGGTGTGTGTTTCAGTTCCTTTTTAATATTGCTCTTGTATGGTCTGCTAAGGCTGCACAGCGTTTCCAGCACAGAACAATTTGTACTGTGCAGAGTACTTTCTCCTGTGCGCTGAATTTAATTTAAAACCAACAAACAGAACACAACAGAGTGGTAGACATGGCGCTTTGCTGCTCCCCTCTCCTCGATATGTACACTCCCTCCCCAACATAGTAATTATTCCAAGATGTCTTGAGGATGCTCGTGTCAATGAATTCCCAAACCTTGATTGTAAAGCTTCCCTTTCCGTGTGACTGAGCAGAAATATCAATGTGCTAAACAGAGTGTGGCAGCATGTATAGCAGGTCTAATGTGGACTCACAAGGGTGTTAGCACACACACTTTATTATAATCTCACAAACACACACACACGTCTGATTATGTATGACCCACGCAGTCTAAACAAGATGCGTTCTGAACTGCAGAAACAAGTTTCATCACGTAGTGCGATGAGTCCTGCAGACATTTCCTCCTTCCCACTCAAACTGAGGTTATTTATACCAGGCTGCTGTTTTCATACAGCTGTTGACTGCTGGCTTTGCATACATAGCTCCTCCACTCTGTGTCTGATGTCCTCTGTGTCCTTGTCGCATGTCGTGACGCTGAAATTTCCATCATCCATATGCTGCAGCACCAAAGTTGCATCCACAGTCCGGCTTGGTTAGTGCAGTCAATATTTTATCTGTAGTTAAGGCCCGTCTGTCCTATGGTGTTGTACAATAAATGTAAAGTAGAGAGTTAGTAGGTACCTCTGGTGCAGAGAGACACCAGAAGAGCAGCACAGTTGACACTGAGCGACGTACAAGGGCAAAAAGATCTCAGCTACAGCGTAAAGAGAAGGCTCAAGACACAAAATAGACAGAACACTTGGCTCTATATCCAGTGCCAGGTGGAGGATTAAACAAGTAAGACATACTGTAGGAAGATAAGCTGGAGAATAGTACGTAACCAAGGTTGCTTCATTTAAATTCTGTCAGTGTGCAGTGGGATACAACTAAGCTAAGCAAAGAGACAGCTACTGAACAGGGCAGGGCAGTGACACCGCCGAGGCTAGCGGTCTGACGCTCACCGGGGGCCCCGCACACTCAAATAGCCAGCTGAAAGATTTGATTAAAACAGCCATTAAATTTTAGGTTTTTTTTATCTCGTTTAAAATGCCACGTCCTCTGTGCGCTGCAGGAACGTGTTGAAGTTGAAACATTAGAACATAAATCCACTCGTGTCCGTGTTTTACTGTAAGAACATGCACAGCGTAGACGCATAAAGACTTCACATTAGGTGGAAACAGACAGCCTGACGGATATACAGTAGACGAGATTTTGCCGGCATTTTCTCTCCTGCTGCCTCACATCGATTCAGTTGAAACTGGAGCTCGAGGAAGAGGCAAATGTGCAAGCAATTAGCAGGAAACCCCTAGCACTGGTGCTTTTTTTTTTTTTCGCCCCCCCACTTCTATGAAAATCGAGGCAGCCAATTTCTTGCGAGCGGCGGTTGGCTGGTGTGTGCGTGCACGTGTGTAGTGGAACAACACCCTCAGTCACTCACTCACTCCCTAACTCATCTACTGCCCGACTCGCTCACTACGAACACACACACACACACACAGCAGAGCATCCCTGCTGCAGCACCTGAGTATAATCCCATACCTGTGTGACTGTTAGAGATTGAGAAAGGGCAAAATAGCAGGAAAAAAAAAGAAGAAGAGAAGAAAGAGAATGTGGAGGAAAGATATGAGATATACAAATAAATGGAGAGAACACAGAACAGAAAGAAGGGGTAAGAATATGATGAAGCAGCGGGGGTGGAGGGTGGGTGAAGGGGGTTTAAATTGGAGCATGTTCCTGCTACCCTCAGTCACGATGCCTTGTCTCGCCGCGCCGCAGACAGGGCAGGATTCATCTGTGAACTCGACAGTAGCCAGCTCACTATAACTATCAATCCCTCTCAGGTGAAAGGACCAGAGGATTACTGCAGAGCTTTTCAGTCCACAGACCCGACGCCAAGAGACAGATCTAACACTCAGAAAAAAACAAAAAAAAAAAAAGTGGGACTGCACGATGGATTTTTTGCACAAATTTAAATTCTCAATTAGACAGCTATTCAGAACATTAAGGGAGGATTCATTTTCGTTCTTTGATTCGTTGCATAGCTGTCACAGTGTGAAATATTCTTGCGTTAGTTCTTTCATCTGCGACAGCGGTGTTGTTTTAACTGGTTTGGTCAGGTTTGCTGGTGGCTGCATCCTTTGAACACTCCGCCTGAGGCAGCTCTGCTGTCTGTCATACTCTTTGAACATTTGCATAAACGTGAAGCACAAACACCACACGTGTTAAAAGTCATCTCCCCTTATGAACAGATTATACACATTGTTGTATGAAGGTGCGGGAAGGCATGAAAACACACTCCCACACACACAAACCAACCACATATGGCTCAGTGCACACACACACACACTCACACACACTCAGACTGCCCAGCCAGAGTCCACCTGCTTGCCAGACTCGCTTCGCTCATAGCCAGCCTTGTGGTCAAGGCTCTGCTGTGACATCACCGACGTCAAACGCCAGCCCGGGGACGCAGCTGTCTGCGGCAGAGCCAGCAGCTCTTCAAACAAACAATCAACCCAGATCACATTTTCATGTTTCTAATATTTAGGAAAGAAGCTCCGCCAGGATCTCTTTTTGAGGATGTAAATATGAGCAAACATTTTAGACACCAGTGTCTGCAGGAGAAAAATGTCATTAATAAAACAATCAGTGTGAGCAGAAGGTGTCATGGAGGAGGAGACCTCCAGTTTAATTGTGACATTCTGAGTTTGAATCATTATTTTTGTCACGACGTGGAGTCACAAACTTCGTTTCTCTACATCTCCGTGTTAACGACGTATCCAGCATCCGTGGTTGAAAACATGAAGGAGAGCTCGCTGAAACCACGTGGTTCATTATACCCTTGAGTTTGAATAAGGATTTCTACCAATCTGCTTCAAGGGAACTGAAGGACAAAAAGAGATTTTTCTTTTCTTCTTCTTCGATCTGACTCATTGTACTAAAACATCCATCAAACAATGCTGCGTTTACCTCAGATGGCTGGCTGGAGGACGGCACGGAGCAGGCCTGTTTATTTTAGTGCATTTCTCTGAAGGCTTAAGTTTGAGTGACAAAAGACATCACATAGTGTAAATATGTTTAATCATAAGCATTAAATAACTGACATTAATTCAAAGGCTTTTATTAAATCTCTTTAAAATATTGTATGATAAATGATAGTGGGATAGAAAAAAAGACAAACTTTGATTTTAATTAATTGTTTATTCGTTTGGTCTAAACGTTGGCAAATGACTAAATGTGTCATGTGTCTTTTTTTGTCCAACCAGCAGTCCAGAAACCAAAGACAAGCAGTTTAGTATCACATACACCTCGATCATTAATCTGGATCAGTTTTGACTGTATAATGATTACTCCAGTTTGAAATACTGATTAAAAATGGAGGTTCGGTAAATACACTATACGTGTTGTGTCTGGGAATGTGAGATTTTATTGACTGCCGGCATATAAAACTGCCGTTGGTTGTTCTATATCTGAGTTTTTAGCTGCTGCGGTTTAACGTTCAGACTGAATCAGCATCAGATTAAGTATAAAAAGTAAGAAAGTAAGCTGTAGGAAGGCTTTTGCTGGAGCTGACAAATAAGTGGCAAATTGCAGTGAAAGTGTGAGACTGTGAGAATGTGATGAGAGACCAGCAAAGACTTGCCCCGATGGAGCGGGGACCGCGACCTTGTGAGGTTATGACGAGTTTAAGAATCAAGCTAAATCATGTTTTCTCACATATTACATCATCCAAACCGGATTGGGCTTGAAACTAACTCCTCACTGATGTGGTTGCCTTTCAGCAGCTCCGTGGTTGCAGGATTGCACAAACACTCCCTGTAGAACACCGAGGTGGCTTCCCACCTGAGCAATCAATACAGTTTTTTGGCTGCTTATCTAGAACAAGATTATAGAGGAGAGTCTTTCACCACCGGCTCCTGAAGAGGCTTTCCCAGGCCGGCGTGATGTGGATTTTCCCTCACCTGGTGATGGGAAGGATAAGATCTCAAATACGAGCAGATGCACTTGTACGCCTTCATAAAGGAGTCGAGGAGTTCTCTTCGAGATAGGATAATGATCGGAGAGCTTGGAGTGGAGCAGTTGCCGTTGGCCGTCACCCAAGAAGTTAAAGTGGAGGCGTGAGACCTGGAACAGTTTGTGTGTCCATTGTTATTGAAACGGGAAGTTGAAGCTCACATTCACAAGTTATTTCAGCTCTGCGGGGTTTAATATACGGCTGCACGATATGATTATTTTTATTATTGATTAAACAGCTGATTATTTCTCCATGTTGGAGTTGGTAATCTTGCTCTTATGTTTTGACTTTCCCTCATTTCCAAATCGGACGTTGTGCGATTTCCATTCCAGACGTCTGTCTAATAAACTCGAGTCTACATGACTAGTAATGAGTTCAGTTTGCGATGAACCTGAATTAATGAAATGCATCAAAGTAAATGTGTTCAGCATGGTTCAGACCTGGGAAAACAAAACACGTAGGCGTGTCCTCTCTCCTAACTTCAGGCATCAGTATGCCCCTATGCCTCTTGGGAAATACCATGCGAAAACATACTGTAAATTGCCATTTACAATGTGTGTGTAATTAGCATGCCGACTGAAGTTCTTTAAAATTCCTGTGGAATAAAAAGAAGACAGAGGCCAAATGTGGGCCTGCTGTTTAAAACATGTACACGAGCAAACAGAGCAGAGCATCGGGAGGAATTCCCTCTCCGCCTGGGCTCTCTCTGCGACCACAGCTCCAGAGAGGACGGGTGCCAAGAAAGCCTGTGGGCACAATTAGCCAACAAAAGGCCCAGCCTCCTCCTCCTCGGTGCTGGCCCGGCCCTCGTAGATTCTCCTACAAACGCAGCGGGGACACCTTTTAATCTCTTGCCCTCTTCACTTCTCAGCCACACCTCTCCCTTAAATTCCAGGGTTTGTCCCTCCTGGGGGTTCTGGCATCTGTTTTGCATGTACCTGCAGCACAATGCCCGACAATAGATCAGCGTGCATGGGGAGGGAGGTTGGCTCCGTTTCAACCTGGCTGGTTTATATACAAACCAAGGGTCGTATAAGTTGACTTCCTGTTGTCTTGGAGCATTTAAATACACATCAGAACACGTTTTTTTGTTATTGCAATTAAGGCAGAGTCTGCACTGGGTTAGGGTAATGAGTGACTCTTACCAATAAAGTTATCCACAGCTGCTTGTAGAATGTATAAGGTCCTTCCCTTTGACTTGATTAAAATACCTTAAGCCATTAAACAGCAGCAGGAATGTTGTATTACATCTGCTGTCTTTAAACAACACACACATTAAACAAAGGTCAAACATCGTGGGTACCTACATCTATAAATGTGTCCTCTATTGATTCATTTTGATCTAGCACAATAGGTAGACAACCATCTGTGCTCTCTGCATTTTAGTGAATATAAAACTTTTTACTCGTCATTGAGGAGCATTTTGTAAAAAAAATATACAGGGCCGAGCTGATTTATTATTCAGCCTTTCAAAAAAAAATAAAATAAAAAATGAAAGCATACATTCGTGACCTGTTTTTAAAGATTTACATCTTGCTGCAGACAGGCTGTGGACGCTGGAAAGAGTTGGACCACCACATTGTTGGTTTTGGACTTTTTAAAATGATTTCTTGACAATCACAAAAAAATATCTTCAGCCTTATCCTTCGAGCTAAATGACATCATTTCCTGTCACGTAAATAAACGTATCTCAGTTTCAGCCGTCAGACTTTTCTTTGTAATCTTTGTCTTTGACATGAAATAAAAATTCAACATGCAAACCTCTTTTTGGGAGGATTTCTCCATATTAGTGCTTGGTGATGTATATTTCTTTTCTGCCCCTCTCTAAACTACTAAACCGCCTGCTGCTTTTAAAGGGGATTAGAGGTGATGGCCATTATTTAAGCTCCACCCCGCTGATACTGTACTTCTACTAAAAATATATCCACCCTGCTTTAGCCTCTTCTAGATTACCAGGATTGTATTTGTGCCTGTGGTCACCAAAATTGCAAAACGGCCACTTCCATCCAGAGTTGAGACTTGTGATTACACTTTGCACCCAGCTAGGAAATTCTAATATAAAAACATGTGCTTATAATCTTTTTATGGTCCCATTATCTTCTTTAAATGAGTGAAGAGCGTTTATAGTCCTTCACCGGGAGTTCTCACTTTGCTTTGTTTACTGAAACAAGCTGCTGGTGAACAGTTTGGTTCTGTGTATGACTGTGTCAGGCCAGGTAGGGAAGGACCAGGTTCCTGCAGTGTTTAGCTGTAATGGCGCTCTGTGACTTGATAAGAGAGGCAGTAAATCACATGAAACGCATACCGTACCCCGCGTGGGCTTCATCTCAATCTTTGCCTCGGGCATCCAAATCTCTAAAACTATCCCCGAATGTTCTTTGTACAGATATATTTTTTCTTCTTAAGAACTGTAGGAAGTCATGTTCCCTTCACATTTTTTTTCTGTTTCGAGAACACAAGGATCAAAAAGGGGAATTCAAAGCAGAGGGAAGGGTCGGCTGGTGTTTGATTCATAACCACAGAGGTATTTGTGGTTCACAGGGAGATCTCAGGTAACATTTTCACTGCTGAACCCCTCTGTCTGTCTTTGTCAAACAGCTGTTACTCGCCGCGTTGCTGCTTGCTAGTCGTGCACTGATGCAAAAACCACAACCACTGCAAAGGCAACAAGCAGCTGCCTGCCATCCTTTTTCTGCAGATAACTCGTATCAGATGGAGGTTTAGGTTTATCAGGAAGAAAGAGTGTGTCATGTGACTTATACTGACACTGCATCGAGTGATGAGCAGAGCAGATGCTGCCTTATTTGTAGCTTTGTGACATGATGTAAACTCGCCTGACTGACAGATATTTCCGTCATGTATATGTTAGGCAATGATGAAAGAGTCGAAGAGATGCACATACATATGCACAAACGTGTGCAACACCCACACACACACACACACACAGCAGATCAGTGAAAGTGATGAGACATATGTGAGATAGTATTCGATGCAGTTCTGACTTCCTGTTAACAAGTAGACAGCTTCCTCTTTTCTGCAGAAAGTTATCAAACACCTGTTTTTTTTTTTTTGAAGCGTCTCTTTCTGCGAGAGCTTCCTCACCACTTGTCACTTCTGTTTAACCAGTTTGTATTTATTTCTTCATAAAATGAGAGAGAGGGCTCCGTAGCTGAATTTGCAGGATGAATAACCTCAAGTGGCTTTTAATACTCAGCCCAGAAGTAAATTAAACACAGACCAACCTGAAGTTTCTGCTTTACGGAAGCTTTCTCATTTGTAGGTGTGAGATAAGCCACACTGTATCAGTGCTTTACAAGAAGCATGAGGAAGTTCATGTTGCAGTTTACTGAAGAAGTAGTATTTGTTTGTCCTAATCAAAGACCAGGTCCAGAACTGTATGCATTCTTTGCACTAGATTCATACAGAGTATAAGTGTGTGTTCAGCACACATTTATCCATAAATAAATGCAGACACACCGTTTACCGTTTGCATATCAGTACATCTGTTTCAAAACTCTTTCTCTTCAAGGTACAGGACAGTGAAGTGCACTATTTCGTAAATTGTGTTGCATCAGCAAAGTTACGCAGCAAATCATTATGCACTCTTCGTCTGCCCTCACCGTGCATGTAGGTGTGCAGCAATGCAGAAAACTAGTGGTAGAAGACAGTAGTCGGTCTCGAGGCAACAGTGAAACTGTGGATGACAAATTCAGTGATTACAAAGCAGAAAACAATTCTCCAAAAGTACAGCAGAGCACAGTGAAATATTTAGAACGTCACATTAGCAACTAGTATAGCTGGTTACAGTAACAGTAAAAAAAACAGAAGGACACCCACAGATAATGCTCCAGCGGGGGCATTAGGGGCACGGTAGATAAATGTGTCTGTCAATATTTTTTGTCGCAGATCTGACAAAATGATAAATGAAACAACATTTGTTGAGCAGCAACAGCTATTGAAGTGTGTCAGCCAATAGCAACTGAAAACAGCTGCTGGTACGTACCAGAATGGCCACAATAGTGACTGTTTACACACACATGACCTGTCTCCTGATTTATTTAGCACAGTTAACCATCAAGAACTGACTGAATAGAGGTCGAGACGGACCACAAACAACCTGACTAACAGAATATAAAAGAGGAAAATGAAATGTCAAGAATAATCACAAAATTAAAGATGCAATGATAATTTATTATAATAATCAACATTTGCAAATGATCTAAAAGAAACGTTAAAGTCTTTAAAAAACATGCACCATGAATATATAAAACATAATAAAAAATAAATATATAAATGTCAGTTTATGTGTGGGAAATGGTGGATGCATCATTTTTGTGCCTGCTCATCATCTGGTTATTAAGAATTCTCACTAAAAATTAAATGTAGGCTTTCTTTCATTTTCTAATTTAGTCTGAGCTTTCTGTCCCAGAGGCGGACCTTTTGCAAACGGTTATAAAGCAGCTCGTTAATTGATGTTTAATTTAACGGTGAAATGGGGCCTTAATAAAAGATCTTGCAACATTAAAAAAAAAAAATCCTTAATTCATAAATAGGTCAAATAAAAAATGAATATGCAGAAAAAATCAATGACTTGGCATGAAGACAGAGCGACGCCGTAAACACCTTCAGTGTGTCGCTAATAGAGCAGAGTCAGTGTGGTGTTACACACTTTGTGTGTTTAATCGGTCATTCTTTGGTCACATATGAAAGGCTTGAACATTTCATGCACAGAAAGTAAAACTGATTTAGATTTTTGTTGAACCTTTAAAGTCAGTTTTTAATCTACTCCAACCTTTATTCAACATTATAACTTTATCACCTGTGACTCGCCAGACGTCGACACATCCGATCATTTAAATTAGTTTGATTTGAGGGTTACAGAATCACTCCGTGGGCCGCAGTAAATGAAGTTCAGATTTATATGTTGAAGAAGTATGAATGTAATATGTCCCAGTCTCGTGCAGGGCCGTGTCCTTGAACCTTTTGGTTTCCACTGACTCTTCTGGATGTCAGTATGTCTTAATTTGCACAATTTAAATGAATCTGCTTCTGATTTCACAACAGAATAGCCTTCATGACTGCTAATGAGCCTGTCTCTAAAAGACCATCAGAGCGTGAACTATGTAAAGGTCCTTAATCAGCTCTGTCTAACAATTATCTGCATGTGTGTGCAGCCCAGTATAGCAGACAGAGACAGTGTATTAACTCATAACAGAAACAAATAATGCAGCCTGACCTGCAGCTCATTTAACAGTCTGTCCTAACTGAAATTGAAAAATTCTGTCTAATTTAGGAGTTTATGGTCTGCAAAGCTGCTAAAGGATGTACCAGGTTACTCCCTCGCACAAGATAAAACTTTTATTCATTTCACTCGACTTAATGGCACTTATCTGGGTGCTTAAATTTAGAACAAAGCTCTTTATTTGGTCATAAAATGAAGCTCGGCGTCTCACAACAGAGAAACATTCCTGCTGTATTTTCATTGATCTGGCAAAGCCAGTACACGGATAACATGCAGTCCCCTCCAATCCTTCTAAATCTCTCTCTGCATCTGTCAGTGCCAAACAGCTCAATACAAACAGAGCACATGAATCTTCATGATGCCGCTCCTGATCACGGCACTCAAACTAAGACGCAGTTCAGAGGAAGCACAGCGTCCGGAGGAAGCTGCCATGATGTGGCAGAAGAGCCCGTCCAGGATACAGAAGGAATCGCTTTTGTTGACAATAAATTAATCTGCAGTCTTTTGATAATCAGTTTGAGTCTTTTTTCAGGCTAAAATTACAAACATTTGAGGATTTTGGGGGATTTTGGACGTTTGGTCCAACAAAACGGGACATAACGTCTTCTTTGAGCTCTAGGAAATGGGCAAAGAACTGAAAGGAATTGGCATTAATTGATAATAAAACTGATTATTTGCAGCTGTAAACATTTTTGGTGCAGGATAGAAAGCGACGTTCGCTGCTCTCTCACAGACTGCATCAGAGAATCTCCAGTGAATGTCCCAATAAATGTTTTCATAAAGCTCATTATTTATTAGACTGAGGAGTCCGTGGCCTATTTTACAACGCCCGAGGAGACTTTAAATTGTGAATCTAATTTAATTCTTATTTGCTATGAAGTGTTGTTGCTGGATAGTCTTAATGTCATCCATGCAGATGTCATGAATGAAATTAGAAATATAGAGAGTGTTGGTATTATTACAGCTTCAATGATTAGCTGATCAATAATTCAATTAACAGAAATCATCAGATTTGTAGATCTGCTGCTTTTCTTTGTCATGTATGACACTGAATTAAATAACTTCATGATGAAAATAATCTTTTGTTCCATATAAATGTGCTTATACAAGTTTGTGTTGTGTATTTATGTGCACCACTTCCCCCACATAGAAAAACAACTGTACACTTGGCTTCCTCAGTATTTTGTGGTTTATTTGACTGATGCATCAGAGATGATAACTGCGTGATGCAGTTATTGCAGTGCTCTTAATAAGGCGGAACATGACATGCATTTAATCTCTCGCTTTATTTAACCTCGTGCTGCTGCTGCTGCCTTTACGTTGATGTGACAGCGTGGAAATGTTACCAGACCCCGACCAAGCAAGATTGGTTACGTGTACAAGTCGTGTACATACTTAGACATGAGACTGACTCACAATCAATCATCGATCATCAAGGAGCACGTCTGAAAGGGGATTAACAACTATCATGATTACAGCAATGATAATTACATGACCTCCTTGTCTGTTAAGACATGCAAAAGCAAAAAAAAACATGGACACAGGGCACACTATGATGCAAGAACTTTGGCTGAGCCTCAGGCTGTTGGACCGTGAACGACTATTTTGTTTATTTAGCTGCACATATAAAAATGACTAAACAGAGAGCAGAAAAAAATAGATTCAGTTGTTGAGATAAAATAACCCAGGGCATGCAGAAAAGTATATACTTCTGTTTATCCATTATGCTCATAATGTAGCTGAGTGCTTGCGCTCTGAAAGATATGTTTAATGCAGCAGCTGCAGGTAAGCAGACTGCATGGCAGGATTGTGATCGACCTGTGTGTGCTGTGTAGGCAGGTGAAGGTAAAATTTATGTTTATGTGCAGTAATACAGAAGCAGTGGAGGGTGTCGGAGAAATGTTCCCACATGCTCGTGTTAACAGCTCAGATGAGGGAAACTGATTTGTATTTTTTTATTTTTGATACTTGACAAAGCCGACGGGAGGCGGGAGAAAACACCGGGGGAGTTTTGTTTGACTAAAATTATTCTGCTGCCATAAATCACAAACTGTTTTCATTGTTGAACCAACAAAGACTCACCTGGTAGCATTTCCTCTTGGCTTTGACAAGGTTTAGTCTGTAAACCAGCGACTTGTGAGTATTAATGTAATGTATTACCCGTGTTAAAGAATAACCAGGTAAAATTAAAGGTCTCCGACATTCTGAACCTTCTCCATCAGTAACCAGTCAGACTGAGGATCTTGAAGGTCGTTACATTGGGTTCATATGTAAGGCGGAGGCGGGGAGTTTCTCTCCTCTGAGAAGGATGCTGTGAACTCCAACTAACAGCATAGACAACGACAAAGCAGTACAGTCGAGTCAAGTAGCTCATTTCAACCATATGTACAGTAGACGATGAAACAATGTTTCACTAACAATGACGGTGTTTCCCCATGGTGCTACAGAGCTGCATTAAAGTGAACGCACAACACAATAAATAAGATAAGACAAATCTTTCCTTTGCACAAACATTGTGCTCTCATCATGAAATACCATTTCATGAATTCACTTAAGTTTGCTTCCATTTCCTTTAAAGACAGTCCATCCGATCTGAAGCTGGAGCCGGGAGATGGTTAGCTTAGCTCAGTGTAAAGAGTGGAAATAAAAAACTGTCTGTCCTCGTAAAAAACAAAGTTGGAAATGCTGTCTTATCTGACTTTAGGATGACATATCTGCAGTTCGGAAAAAATCCTGTCTTATCTTAAGATAGGAATGTAGCTTTTACTGACCAACCTAACTGAAGAATTTCCTAAGTTAGGATGGCAGAGGCTGTGAATTCACAATAACTGGCAGCAGCACAGTGAAATCGATCCACTTCATGCTAAGTATGACCATTAACATGCTCACGGATATTAGTATTGAAATGGGTTTCACTTCACATGCCTAACACAAAGAGAGGTGTGTGCTCATGTGGAAACTGACTTCACATTAATAACTCAATGTGCTTATTATACTAAGCTAGCTAGCCAGGAGAAGTGAAGTGAGGCAGCCGCTCACAAGACGTTCCCGAAACTGCCCGATACAGGCGTGACAGGACGAGTGCTGATTAGAGAACCGGGCTTACAGCTCCAGTCAGGATTTCTTAAGATAAGATAGGAGGAGGTGAGATAGGAGAGAACAGCCATGAGTTTAGGAATGACTTATTCCTGTCTTTGAGACTGAAGTTAAAATCGGACAAACGGGACACTTTCTGTTTTCTGTTTCACTCATTAACGCTTTAGATGTCGTTTGTTTAATATGTACTAAAGACAAACTGTAAATACAACAAGTATTAAGAAGGTCGTATCCTGAATGATTTCTTGGCTGTGCAATGAATTCCTGAAGTCTCGTCATCACTGCTCCCTGCCAAGAAATGTTTAGGCACATAAACAACCTTAAAACTCCAATTTGTCATTTTTAGACTTGTGTACGGATTAAACAGACAAGGTTTAACGTGTAACTAACTGCCCCCCTTTCCAATCTTTGTGCTAAGCTCACCAGCTCCTGGCAGTATCTTCGTTTTATACCGCACAGACAGAGAGAGAAAGCAAATATGAATATTTCTCAAAATGTCAAACTATTCTTTTAAAATTGTCTTTCGTTCCACGGGGACCATTTGGTTGGCAGGGAGGATTTAAAAATACATGAAAAATCAACATGAGTCAAAGTGACAGAGGGGGAGACAAGACAGAAAAGGGCAAAATGCAAATATCTATTACAGACCCGAGCAGCTACATCATTACCTGTGTAGATTAAAAAAGCTAATTGTTGTGGGGATAAATGAATCCCCAGTTCTTTTACTCTTGAGTTGTTTTCTCGTCTCTACGTTCAACCTCAAGACTGAAGGAACATTTTGTATAATTGAAATTGAATTTTGTATTTGTATGCTTTGTCACATCCAAGAATCCTTTCAGGAGGAGAGATCGTGTTCATCTTGACATCCGTGGTCTATATCAGATGTTCTCTTGGTTTCAGAGGACAGTGTTTGGTATGTGCTCGTGCAGGTGTTTTTGCCCTTTGTCTGGGATGGCTGTGATTTTTAGCAGTCAAGTCAGGGAAATGTCCGCGAGGCATGCTGTTGATCTTTGGTTATAGGATGAATATGTAAACATATTGGCTTAATGCTCAAGAAAAGCCTCACAGAAATCTGGTCGTGCAGCAGCTCCTCCTCCTCGCTCCTCGCTCCCTCGCTCCCTTCCTTCAGCCCACAATGTCTCAATAACCTTCAAAGTATCCCCTCTCCATATCTGCTTCGTCTTTCTGCCATCCGCATGCTGCACGCATCCACAGGGCCGCGTGACAAACACTCTAAAATGTTGTACTCTGAATTCCCTCTCTGTGTATTTGTAGTGGAGCTCTTCACCAGATTAAGTTTAATTCCAAAATGAGATAGCTGCCATTTTAAAAGCTGCACCCCACCATTGCAAAACGATTTTCTTGCCTGGAAGCAAAAACTCACTGTGGATTATCACTGAATGTATGAGCAAAGTCGAGACCTTTGCTGATGAAAAGAGTGTGTGTTGCATATAATCATCGCCTGTTAACATCTCTGCTACCTAATGAACATGTCAGGAATGAAGCCCTCACTTTTCCTCTGAATTTTTCTTTTCACCTTCTGGTTGAACTACAGGATTGCCCAGTTTGTGCTCACGCACACTCGCTCAGAGTGTCTTTGAGAGATGTGGCCCCATTAGGAGGGAACACTTTACTTACCAAACCTGTATTCCACAGTCTAAACAGTCTATTCAATGTTTACCAGCTCTCATTTCTCTCTCTCTCTGTTGGCAAATCTCTGTCGAGTTGATCAGACTGAGATAAGTCAGGCAGCCCTCCGGTTAAGGTTGTTTGCACTCGACGGTGTCTCTGCCTCTTTGCATTATTTAGACATTCAAATCAATCAAAGCAACAGGTTGAGCAATGCACTCCCAACAGTCAGTCGTTTTGGTTTGTCTTTTATTCAGAGGGATTTCAAATGTAACATGCCTCATCATCATCATCATCATTACATACGACTAATGACAACAGGTGTCAGAACTACAGCCCAGAAGAGAGAGAGTTCGAGACGTCTGTGGAATTTTAATGAGGATCCTGTACATTACTGCTGTCTGCTATAGTAACATAGAAGACAGAACAACATTGATATAACATATAATAACAGCATGAGCAACAGATGTTTATGCTCAGTGACAAAGACCTCTAGTGGCCATAGAAATCATTAGTCATATTCAAACCACAAAATGGCAGACCGCAGTTTGCTTTACTTTCTGTGTACGGACAATAAACACACGTTTCATTTAACCTTTAAGAGGTTAGTTTGGGTTATTTAAAAGGGGTGCTGTATGATTATGTATTATCCATAGTCAGTGCATTATCTTTGGTCTAGATCAGGGGTGTCAAACTCATAATAGAAGACTGGGACTAGGTCACAGGCCGAGGGGGAACACTTAGTGCATCACAGCTCCACAAACAAGCCCCACACGTTGACCTCCTGTGTCTGTAAGCCTGTGTGTCTTGTCAGTCACCTCCACCTGCTTTGGGCTTCAATGTCACTGTGCGTTCATCCGCTGACCGCTGATCAGTGTGTCAATAAACAGCCGAAGCAGAAAGGGAAAGGGTGGTGCACGGGGCTTGACCAATGACAGTATCTCGACCTGTGTGGCGGCTGTCGCAGTGTATTGTGGGATTTGTAGTACAAGCAGTGGGAGTGCGATTTACCGACCGGCCATCAATAATAGACGGATGAAATTATCTTGCGGGCGAGTCCGACCTTGAGTTTGACATATCTGGTCTAGATAGTTGTGATCCGACTTAGAGTAACATAAACCAACTGATCGAAGCAGCGATGGACCAGCAACTATTAACTTTTCAATTAAGACGTGTGTATCGCAGTTGTCAGTGTGTCAGTATAAGACATCGTAGTGTGGAAGTTCCTCTGTGGGGTCCACAGTGTCGTGTTCGGATTGGACCTGCCAAGGCACCCAACACTGCATGTGTGTGTAAACTATATAACGGTGTGTAAAATGTCTCCTCGTGTTTCCTAATGAACATTAGGGGTCAGATACTTTCATCATGAGTGAGTGAATAAATAATATTTACTTCCTTGATCCATGCGATGTTTTAATGTGCTGATCTTTCCCTCTCGAACATCGGCATTAAATGAGCAACAAACCACCTCCCATACCAACAGTTACTGTATAAAAATAATAACAAATAATCTGATTACCAAATGGAAACGGCTCCCTGCGGGGCCAGTTACCGGTGCCCGGTTTCACATCACTGATTCTTCCTCTGTTTTGCTCTCTCCTGCAGAGGCGCCTCCCTCTGGGATGTCCAAGAATGGATACTTCTTTCAAGAAATGGGTGAGTCTGAGCCACCACCAGAACACATGAATGCACCGTACACTAAATTATCATCATTAGCCAGTTTTCCAAGACAGAAAACAAGGCAACCAAGAATAAGGGATCCACGAGCTGAAGACAGAGGGAGAACAAAAAAGTGTGACGCTCTCATCATGACGGGAGAAGAGGTGTAGGGATTTTTAAAAATGCCCATAATGTGTGTTGTGCAGTATAGAAGATGTGAATTAAAGATTGGAGCTGCAGGACAGACACAGAAAACTCTCCCAGCCCTCACACTCTACTGCATTTGGATATAAATAATGAACTTTGCTCCGGCTGTTATGATAACGGCAGTTTCATTACCTTCAAGCCAAGGAGAGGCACCCAATTAGTATGTGCAGCACAAGCAATCTGGACAGAATATGCTTGCATTGGATCTCCCTGTCTCCCCCAGCCAATTATTCCCCTCCTGCAACATGCCGATTCACTCAGCAGATTTACAGAAGACCCCCTGCTGCAGATAAACATAACTGTCTTCATAAGGCAACCTTTTATCATGACATAAATGCAATTACATTATTGTTGGCAATTAAGCATTATCCACCATTGTCATCTCAGAGGTTCATTAGTGAAGGTTGGTCTGGAAGTCAAATGCTCCGTTGTACGTTTTGCCCTGCAGAAGTCGACTTCTTATATTCTTCATCAGTTCATACGTCAACGAGACTATTAACGTGTTCATTCGTTGTGCTGAGCGAGCAGCTGTGAGTGACTGAAAAGACAACAGCATGCGACGTGTGCAGAAAACAAATGAGACATAAAAAGAAAACGAGGATAAAGTTGTGGTAAAAATAATTCTGTATGCACTGAACTGTTTTTAGTGTAGCAGTTTCTGAAGTGATTTATTGTGCTACAGGTTGTTTATCAAGGTGAATTTGTAGATTTTAGGACTTAATTCAGGGATTCCCCGAGGAAAGTGTTCAGCAGAGGTGATAGACGTAAATCTGCCATGTGAAGTATCACCTCTGCTCTTTTCCATGAAGTTTAATGTCTGACTTTATGGGAGCTTATTCATTTTAATCAGTGGACCTGACTCCAAAACCGAAAAATCATTCAGTTAATTGATTAATAATTGACCGATCTAGTTGCAACATTTCGAGACGTCACTTTGGACTTTACTGGCATTTTATAGACAGTTAATCCTGAGACAAACCCACAGATGAATCTGTTGCAGCCTTCTCCATCACATTGACAGCAGCTGTGTATCTTCTTCGAGTGATTCTCGGAACACAGAGCATAAAAGTTTCAAACGTCTTTAATGATGCAAACATATTCTAGTGTGGCTGTTTGTAACGCCGTAGTGTTTTTCTATGTCACAGCTCCAAACGCATCTCAAAGGCTGCCGCAGAACACTGCACACGGATTGAAGGAAACACATCAATCATTCAATGTTTTCATATCAAACATCCCTCATTCCTTCTACATGTTGCATGTTCTTTTTGACTGGTCACAGTTACTGAGCTTCATGTGCAGCTCGTCTGAATTTAAATGCTGCAGATTTGATTCAGTTTATTGTTGTGAAAAGAATGCAGATTGTGATTTTTCACACAATAAGACTGATTCTAAATGGTGAATTGCATATTTGGAGTTAAATATATAAAATAAATCGATAGGTGAGCAATAAAGATTCAAAAAGTTTTCCTGAAATTCATAACGTTGGGGTAAAGCCGTCGTTTTGTTCCTCCTGCTCTGCAGCCGCTGTTCTCTCTCTCTCAAGGTGATTTGAAAGTCAGAGCCCAGCCGGTGAGTCTGAGGCACAGAGGGATGCAGGCAAGGCGACGACACAGCAAGGTTCAAACAATGTTAAGTGCTGAGGGATGATCCTGATGCAAGACAAACTGAATGAACTGAAATTGGGGGCCCCTCGCAGATAAGGTCAGCAGATAAAGAGCATGAGTATGAGATATTGTTCTCGTCGCGTCAAGCCGATTGCTGGATGATATTTGGGAGCCCACTAGTTACTGTAGGATTGGATTTAAGGGGCTGCTGTGTCAGGAGGAGAGAATGGGATGAGTCATAGCAACCAGGCTTCAGGCTGGGCTCTGTGACGCTCTCTACCACACCAAATCATGTCCATGACACACCAAAGAACCTGCTAACATCGTGATGATGCTGATTCATGAAACAGGAACAATCACTGACCGATGTAAGATCTATTTTTTTTTTTTTTAGATGTCAAAGTTTTCAGCTTATAGCTAATTATGCATTAAGGTTATTAACGAATATCTCTCAGGTCAATCAATGAAATTAGCTATTGAAGGATAGCTGTTTGTGCTGTTTAATTCATCAGACATAAAAATAAAAATGTCTTAAATCTGAAAAATATATGCCCCATATGTTGAGATTTAATGATTTCTCTTGTCTTGTATGAAGCTGAATATCTTTGTTTTTGGACTGTCGGGCAGACGAGTTTAATCTGTCTTAACTATAACCTGTGTGGTTTATTTACAGTCTCAGCAGACTGCAGGCGTCATACTTAACCAAACTCTATCTTGTAAAAATGACATGAAAAAAGGAGGCTGCAGTAAAAACGTGAGTGCGTATTTGACAAGTAAGCCTCCTCATGACATCCTCCAGGTGACACTAAAGCAACATTTGCATATAATTTTGAGGGTTCTTTGTTTTAAGCACCAGGTGTTTATTACGGCGTCGGGATGGTTCGCTGACTGTCAGATAAGCTGTCACAGAAAATCCTAATTTCTTGTAATAATATGTGGCTGCTGTCTAAACTGTGTTAAGCACTATTCTGACAGGATTTCACTTCAGGGGCTCCTGTAATGGGACATGTTGTGTTTGTTTAAGAATACAATTAAAGTGGAATGAAAATGCACTTTACAGGATCGACTGGCAGTTAAACCTTTCTGCTATATAGTTGAAAAGTAATTAGAAATGTGCATACTTGTCTTGATAGACGTTTTATTATAGATATTTATCATATCACAGTCTTTAATCCTAAAATAACATACAGTAAGTACCTGCTGAATTCCTGGCTTGGCTGAAGATGATGATAACAATAAAAGTGAGTTTGCTGCCTTGCCTGGGAGCCAGCGAGGTCCAGGAGGTGACCCTGTGCTGTTGTGTCCCCAGAGCAGAGGGAGGTGGAGCAGGAGGAGGGCAGCGAGGGCCGAGAGGAGGGACAGGACTCGCCGATCGCCTGCGGAGATGACATCCACCTCTATGACAACCAGATCAGCCCTGGGCCAGGTCAGTACACAGAGTAAGACAGAGTTAAGAGTGAGAGAGAGACAGATAGAGAGTGAGTGAAAGGGCGGTGGAGGTTAGAGTGTGTGGTGGGGATAAAGAGGGAGGAGAAGAGACTGAGGAAGAAGGAGTCAAGGAGACAGAGACGGTAAGGGAGAAGTGTTCAGATTTGTGTGAGTTATATATATAAAATAATAATTAATGACTCAATAATCAAAGTTAACATTCAGTTTGGTGAGTCAGTAAATTGAATGTCATGTTTCAAGTGGTGTGTTCACTCTAAAGCAGTGTTAAGTAGCTCTTTAAGGTGGCTGTAATCAATATTTTTATTTGACTACTTGTACATGAAAGGGATCACACTCATCCACAGAATTATCACCTGACTTTGCAGCTCCACAGAGCTTCAGCTGCTCATTGTTTCAGTCAAGTGTGTTCCTGTCCAAAAAAAAAAAAACAGCTCTCATGAAAATTTACAAGCACAGCAGCGTGGGCTCTTACGTCATGGTCCATATCCATAAACTTCACCAAAGCTCTCCTGTAAAGTCAATTTTTCTAATCTCTTAGCTGTAATCTCCGCTGTCTGAAAACTTTTACAGCATTCGCTCGTCTCTGTCCTGCTGCTTTTACGGCACGTCTGAATTAACCGCAGACCCTCGACTCGCAGATGGACTGATGTTCATTGAAAACACACGCTCTTACGAAGACGTTTGGTGCCAGTTCTCTTGCAGTCTATGGGAGATAAATGGAGAAGCGCATTAAAAACCAAACACATCCACATCGTATGACCCTCGATGAAGACATTCCCCTCCCAAATGAGAGAACATACTTCAGAGAACAGATGTTTCCAAATGTGCGTATTTGTTTACTTGCTTCTGGTCTGAAAATAGCATCCAAACACGATTATAGGTACACTTCACAGGGCTCATGGTGAGTCAAATTAAAACACTAACTGTGGCAGACTTAAAAAATTTAGGATAATTAAATAACAGAATCTCTTCTCCTCATTCCTCCCTCTTCTCTTTATTTCAATCCGCAGGCTGCTGTACAATGATTCGCAGGGCTAATAATAGCTAATTTTATGGGAGTACCACATATTAAAATAAATCGTACAAACCTCTGATTATTAGAAAGGCATGCTATCCTGCAGAATACATTGTGCAACACTGAATAACAGGCTCTTTAGTCAGTGTTATCACATTTGAGCTAACTCGCTAACGTTAGTCTAATTTAACAACATTAGCATCATTAGCAACAAAATGCAACACACCAAACTACCGGTCTTTCCATCACCCACACTGATAAATGCAGCAGTGGTCTGCTCATTCACCGCTTACGCTAACTGCACTGAGAGCTTTCGAGTGTGTTCACGTGCTGCACAGTGTTCCTTTTAGTTTCCTTGAACAGAACCAGGCGTTCCAGTTGGCTCTCTGTGCAGGAATCCCTCATGGTGAATAGCCAGACTGCTGCTATGCATGTAGAGGTGTCTCACTGCAACCTCTGCACCGGTCTTATTTAAAGTTAGAATGTGTGTCACAGCCGGCTTGTCCACATATAAAACAGGTGAAATAAAAACTGACCAGCTGCCTCTCTGAATATGCCTCTCCCGATCAATAATCTCCTCCGCTGTTCAGCAGTGTGATCAATATCACTGTTTTTTCTTTTTCTTTTGCTCCTTGTACTTTACCGGCTGTGCCTTTTTGGAGATGTTTTATATCATAACATGAGACACGTTCCTCTTCAAAGGGAGCGTGTCTCTCTGCGAGGCATCATTCAAGAAGAAGAAAGCAAAAAGAAAACCAGAAAATCCTCAAAACAACCTTCAACTCATTTCTGTGGAGGTCTGAGTCCATCCACAGCCCCGACGGCAGGTGTTGACTTGACAGACAGCTCCTCAAGCTGCAGGTGCGCACGATTTTGACCCCATCACCAGAAACCCCACAAGTCAACAGGTTACCGTTGCCACGGCAACAGTCACAGGTGCACCAAGGGGAGAGAAGGCAAGAGAGAGAGAGAGAGAGATGTGACAGGTGACCATGTCACTTGGGCTGATTCTCCATACATAGTAACACTTAAGGCGTCTGACAGGAGAGCTGAAGTGGTGCAAGCTGGGAACAAGTTAGAGGAAGAAAACAACGGAGAAAACTCAGACAGGTGAACGTCGGGTCTAAAATAAGAGAGTGTAAACTGTCATAACAGAACACATTATACAGACAATACCCATTACCATAACTGTTGACTTCTGTGACACAGGTGAGGGCGTATTCACACACCTTTCATTAAAACGGTATGACAGACAGGCGCTGTTTCTAACATTTGAAATAAATGCAGTGATCACATCAGCATCTTTAGTATTTAGTGTGCTTAAAGACAAACAAATCAACCAACTTTGCCTTTCGCAACGATCAAATTCAATCAGCTTCCACTACTGCTGCTGCCAATGTCACAACTCTGATAACTTATCCTTATTTCATAATGTTTTTTTGTTTTAGAATAATTAGACAATGAAGATACTTTTACATAATTGTTTTAGTGAGTTAAAGAATTCAACAGGACGAAATGTAAATCATGGAAAACGTGTCTTCATCACACTGATGTAAAAGAAAAAGAACAAATCCAACACTGCCCAAAACAACATAATAAATCCAGAAATATGAAAAGCACTTGTATCATCTCATGCTGTATAATGGCCATATCACTCACCTCTAATTATCAGCCATTGATTCACCCCTCTAGCTTTAGTTTGAGCCGAGCCCGTTAAACCTGGCAGTGTTTTACAACACTCATCTCCCTCCATACAGCTGTAAAATGTTGAATTGTCATTCTCACCCGCAGGTGCAGAATGTTTGTCATGCCCAGCAGTGTCTGTTCTCAGATTTTCGGTGCATTATTCATTGACAGCACAGCTGAATGTTGATTAGTGTGTTTTGTTTTTATCCTCCCTCCCTCCTCAGGTCTAGTTGTCACATACATTTGATCCCAGTGTCATTAGCTGTTTGCGTGCCTCATTCTGCCTTTAATTTATGTCACTAATTATAAGGTTATTTTATTATTCCACATCAGCAGACTGCTATGGAATATGTCCACCATATCAAATCAATGTAAGACTCTGAACAGGGCTTTTAATCACATCCTGTCTGGCTACATAAGCAGTGGTTTGGAAGAGCACATAGCGTAGTGATGACATCAGACCCAGCAGAGACAGCAGCTCCTACCTCAACCTAAATCCAAAAACATCTGTGTGCTATCATTAATTAACTTCTCTCCTTATATCTATAAGAGAAAATGTATCTGTGTTTTTATAATCCAGGTTTAGATTACTGTCCGTGGTTTCTGCGACTGCATTCAGTCTTGATATTTATGATATTGTGCCTGTTGGATATTAAGCTGCTCCATTGTACAGATACATTTTATAATGGCCTCCAACATTTGAATTATTTAAAGAGCATTTTTAATTTAATGTCCTAAATACGAGCTCAGCCTCCTCAAAGTGCTGCAGTAGTTTTCTTTTTACCACAATGCCAACGTCATCCAGAGAAAATTCATCTTTGAAAAACCCAGTCTCACTTCAAACAGAAAAAATGTTTTCTATGTCGGTAATGTTAAAACTATTTTTACATGATTTGAATGAAACTTAAAGGTCCAGTGTGTCAGATTTAGGGGGGTCTATTTACAGACTCTAGATAAGTCCTTTTGCATTTTTCTCCTTCGCGTCAGGAAGAAGAAAGTGAGGCGAGGAGGTTACAATCAGCATCTACACCGTTAGATGCCTGAAAAAACAAGCAAAAGCAAACTACAACTTCATAAAATAAGACAAGCAGAGACACATTATAATAAAATAAATAAAGTGTATTATAGTGGCTATGAATTTGTCCCTCAGAAACAACAGCAGCACACAGAAGACGAGGCACAGTTTGTCATCACTGTCGGAATAAAGGACACATTGTGACAGCTTCAATAAGATGAGACAGAAAATGTGAATTGTAACATCAGTAGTAAATGATCCATTTACAGCAAAACACTTTGAAACAACTATTGGCAGTGTACCATGCATTTCCAGGTACATTTTGTTTTGTTAGCTTGTTTAGTGCAGCTGCAACGTTCAATAGGACAAAAAACACTTTCTAGAAGTGCTGAAAGTCGAGTTTTGGTGGCAGACACAGATAGAAAGAGGTCGCCTCTCAACTAAAACTGTTTTCTTTCACTGACTTTTGACCTTAATTCACGAGGAAATCCATTACGAACAGGAAAATATGCAACAGGTCATAAATAAAGTCAAATGTAGCCGCGTCTTACTTTGTGTAAGGGTCCTGACACTTCTCTGCACTGGGCTGCCTAATGCTGTTACTGTTGCTTTCCTTTAATGTAACTACATGTAACACTAACAGTTAGCTGAATTCTACAGCAGTGGTTAAAAAAAGCATTTAAGGAAATGCCTTAAAGCACTTTAGTTCATGTCAGCCTGTAGTGTGATCAAAGCAAAGTAAGTCTGAGCGGCCAGCCCAAGCCTGCCCCGAAATCGAGCTCATTATTACCCACGAAGTCAGAAGAAAAAGTCATCTCATATAACATTACTGCACTAAAACCATTTAGCCGTGCGAGCAGCTCGGCTGCAGGGATGGAGATGTTGGTCTGTTGGTCAGTCATCCCACGACTTCTGTACAGGCTGAAACATCTCAACAAGTATCTGACTTGAGAGTACAGATGCTCATGATCTCCATGATGAAGGCTGATCCCCTGACGTTGAGGTTGCCATTTTTAATATTTAGTAAAAATGTCTCTACAACTATTAGATGGAGTCCAACAAAATGTATTACTGTATATATACATCCATAGTGCCCAGAGGATGAACCCTACAGACTTTGGTACTCTGCTGTTTCTTTATCTGGTGCCATTTTTCACTAGCAGAATTTTTTAGCATCTACCTGACAGATTGACTCTTGAAATTCGTGTTTGTACTCTCATGATTTTGGTGTTCATCCAGCACCATCATGAGATTTTACATTTCTTGTTTTGAAATATGAAATATTGGGTGCCACGGCAATGCTGTGATTCCTAACCATCATGGTTTGTGACCAAATACCTGCAAAACTACAACTAAACTAAGACTGTAACCTCCCAAATATTGGCTGGCTGGCTGGCTGACAAACCTCGAGGCACCATCTACTCTTTCCACTCCTACACAGGTATCTGCAGAGAGCTCACCATCCTCGTGTGAGGGCTGCAGAGTCGGTGAGAGATTGTGCTCAGTGTTGGTGTATAAGTGGCATCAGGCAAAGATCAGACAAAGTGATTGATGGCAGTTATTCAAGTGAGTGTTGAAGATTAGACCATTGAAGAGCTTTCTGAAAGTCCTGTCAGATGATAATAAAAGCATGTTGTTGTTTGTTGTCTCTGTTTTTTTAGCGTTTTGACATGATCGTATTCATTCTTCTCTCCTCTGAGAACTTTGTCATAAAGCTGTCAAATGCTCTCCATAAATAGAATTGATTTCACGATTATACTTCTGCCAGCTCGGGGCTCAGTTCCATTTCAGTTCAATCAATTTTGCTGAATATTGGAAAGTGGAAAAGTCACGATGAAGGGCAGGAGTCTTTCTCACTGTGGAAACTTAAGAATTTAGGCTTTGCCCAAGGTCATGAGTTGACCTTGAAAACTCTATGTGGGCTTTGGTTCATGAACATACAGTATAAAGTTTATATCATGAGTCATCGAGCTTTTAATTTACATTTACACTGAAAGAATGAGATTGGAGGTTTTTTCAGCCATCTCCACCTGCGAGGTGACCCTGGAGTAGATCCATATCACACGGAGGAGATAATACAGCTCATCTGGCGGTGTAGAAGGACGTCTTGGCTACCTCTCTTACCCTGGATAAGCAGCAGAAAATGTTCGGATGAAGTGAGGTCTGAGTAACGGGTTGGTACATTTATCTGAGACAACTCTCTGTTAGTCTGAACTGGAGGGTTTATATGATAATTCCACATCTTGACTCATGAACAGGCAGTTTTATAGTAAGCAGTATTCAGTTATTCCATATCTTTATGACACACATGCACAGAGTGATTTACAGAATGCTCTTCAGTGATAAACAGCTTGTGTAACAGCTGCCCGAGAAACTGATTTCTCAAATATTAACATACTTGCAAGGCCGTGAGTTTGCTGAGGTCAAGGTTTGTGTTTTTTTCACCAGTTGAAGTCTGAAACAGTCTGAATTGAATTATTTTGTGCAGGACAATGTAGTGTTTCTGTCAGTGCACACTGGTCTTATTCGTTATAATGATTTGTCAGTTTTCAGGAGAGCCTTTTAATTGTTGGAAAAATAACAATAGCTCTAATACCTCTTCAGTCACTTCTTGTGGGCGTGTCTATACCTGCTGAATGTAACCGCTGTGAAACAATCAGGAAATAATTTCTCTGGTTAATGCGTAAATTGCGAGCCGGACTCAGATTTAGAAGCTGGTACATGAAATAAACAAAGTGAGAACACACACACAGGTAGATTATCAGAGTTCAGTCCATGAATCCACCTGGATAGTCTCAGAGACAGTCTCAGAGACAGTCTCAGAGACATTTCAGGCTGTCTGTGGAGGTTTGACCGATCTGAGTGTCTGATTTGGCGGCCGGAGCGTGACGTGGGGCTCCGTTTTCCCAAAAGTTCAATCTGGATCAACTTCTCTCCCGCACACCGGCAACGGTTTTTGCGTCAATGCCCGCGTTGCCGGCGTCCGGTTTGCCTGTCCCTGTCTGAACGCTGCTTAAAGCTAGACATCATGAAATCTGCATCGCTTTATGAACAAGAGCAAAGAAACATTTTACATATAACATTAAATATAACATTGGATTCGCCTCAGGACGATCCAAAAGTCCAATCCTGACACGATCTGACCGGTTTGTTTTAGTCTGAGCACATCAAATGTGAAGTGTAAAGTTTGGTAGATTGATGATGGATGTATTCTTAGTGCTCTTTTCTACACTTCCAAACCAATTATTCTTCATTTCAAACACATATTTGAGATGCATGTACTGTTTGAAAAACACTGCACACTCCTGGCCCAAGGACACTCGAGCCTGTTCGGATACAAGCTCTCTCTCTCTCTCTCTCTGTCTCTCTCTCTCTCTCTCTCTCTCTCTCTGTCTCTGTCTCTCTCTCTCTCTCTCTCTCTGTCTCTCTCTCTCTGTCTCTGTCTCTCTCTCTCTCTCTCTCTCTGTCTCTCTCTCTCTGTCTCTCTCTCTCTGTCTCTCTCTCTCTCTCTCTCTCTCTCTCTCTGTCTCTGTCTCTCTCTCTCTCTGTCTCTCTCTCTCACAGTAATTCAGCCATTCTCAGTCACCACCCTGCAAACCTTAATGACTAAAATAATACAACACTCCACTCTGAGATTACATAACACTTGTGGCGGACTGAATATAATCAACAGATGTAGTGCCACATTGATCAAATAAGAAACCAAGTAGGGAAACAAGCCCATGTCACATTTTCACACTTCCTAATCCCTAAACCTGGGATTACTTTAAACCACAGTATATTGAGACATCCAGAGGCCATTAGACAGAGGTGATCATTGGGGAAGAGGTAATCTTATATGAATATATGAATATCTCCTTAAGGCTGCAGCCTGACAGCAATTAGAGCCGCGGCTCCCTCTTCCCTCTGGGAGCGAATAAGCCCAGCCGTGTGCTTTTTGATTGTGAGGCTTTGATGAACCAAATCCACTGCACACGACACGTGCCCCCCGTCATAGTCTCATCATAGAGGTAGGGACTGGGGCTGTCTTTCTTCCTGCACTGCCTGCAGGGTTTTATGATGGCAAGGTGTTTGGCGATCAAAGCCCCCACCCCACCCTGTTTTCCTGCAGACTCACACTCAAACATGTTCACTTGTGGCTGGATTATTGATATTATGATATCCTGGTGCTTTCCGGAGGCTTATTGGCTTGTTAAAGGGGTTTTCTTGCATTTCCATCACTGGAGGGAGGAGTTAAGCTCTGATTGATTTCCAGACGGAGCCGACATAGTGCATCACGCGGAGCAGAGGAGGAAAGCCCATGGTAACCTAATAACGTCCTCCCCACAGTAAACGGCGATAACTGCGTTATGTAACGCGGTGACGGACTGTTTTATGAGAGTCAGCAGGGTACTGACAGTCTGCTAGTTAAGGGACTGAAGTGTGTTGAATACCTCATTCCCTCAGTTTGTCCCCGTATTGTTTTCCAACATAAAAGCTTTTTTCCTTTCCAGCACTGGGAAAATCCAGACCTTTGTACTTTATCTGAGCACTCGCCTCGGCTCCACAGACGTGTGTATTAAGGCCTTATCAGCAGAGAACTTCCAATCCCTGTTCAATGAGAGCATTTAGAGACTTGCCTCTTGACATTTTCATCACTATTCACAGGCCGCTTTTCTATACAGGCTGAGTGCTTGTTACTCGTGATCTTTATTTCAGAATTCAGTAATGAGCCTCTGTTGCTTTTCAATGCAAATACAAAACATGATAATTACCATGTCACTGCTTCAAACATGAAGCATTTTAACTTGTAATATTCAAAAGCAAATGCTTGCATATTGTTTAAAAACTGAAGTCATGAGGTGACCTTGTGGTGGCGTAACAGTTTGAGGTTATAGCTCCCCATCTCTCTCTCTCTCTCTCTCATTTTGTGTCATCTGCAGTGGTTAGCACTGTCGTCTCACAGCACGAAGGTCCCCGGTTCAAACCTCGGCTTTCTGCGTGCACGTTGCATGTTCTGAGTTTGCTTCCTACCACAGTCCAAAGACATGCACTTGATAAATTGCCCGTAGGTGTGAATGTGAGTGTGAATGGTTGTTTGTGTCAGCTCTGTGATGAACTGGCAACTTGTACCTCAGCCCCTCCAGCCCCTCCAGCCCCCCTTGACCATGATAAGGATGAGCGGTTACAGATAATGGATGGATGTTTACTATCAGCTCGCTAATAAAATCATAAAATGCCAAAAAAAAATTGTCATACCATTAATGATAGAGCATTAGACAGCCATTTTGATAAATGGCTACCACCAAGTATTGTCTTCTGGTTGCCACTGGTGATGAAATAGTTGCCTTATCTTGTTTATGTTCCTCCTCAATCCTTATTTGTATTTAGCTGCTCGCTAATGTAGTTCCTCAAATTTGTTGGATTACCTTCTCGTCTGGTTCATAAAATCCAAAGCGTGCCCGCGTGTCCGCTTTAAAAATTTTGTGTTCATTTTCTGTCGCTGGGTGCTGATCTCTGCCTCACTCCGCCATAAAGGTAATGTTGGTTAGCCAAAGAAACTCTGTCAGCCTAATGTGACTACAATTCAATGCAAGAGAACCGCATTGCAACACAGCAACGCAAATTTACAACTTTTATTGTCCAGTCAAGGCAGCAGAATCGTCCATCAATGTTGGTCGGCTGTAATTTTGTGTAGGCTGCTTACTCCCAAACTCACATGATGTGACAGCTGTCACCTCACACATATATATGTTACAAATATATATGTGAAATATTTCAGTGTACGGCTGAATATATTTCTGCAGACACTCTGAACGTCTAATTTCTGCAAACCTCTAACTGTTTTGTTCTTCCTCAGACGCTGACGACTCTGGTTGCGTGTTACTGAACACATCAAGAAGGGTAAGCATAAATATTTTTAACTTAAATGCAATGAAATATTACTTAAAAGAAAATGTGATGTTTGGCAGTAAAGATACGAGATTTAAAGATCATACAAACAAGATGCAGAAGAAGCCCACAGCACTGAATGTTTTAATTCCAAGAGCAAGAAAAAATTAGTTATAACATTTAGTTCATTTTAAACTAATGCACACTTAGGAGGAAGAAGGAAGAGCCTCATTAAGCAGCCATCGCTCCATTTGGTTTATCCACTGCACACCAATAGGCGGCCGGCTTCTTGCACTGTATGTTTATCGTAGAGAAATTAGTTTTGATAAAAGTAGAAGTGATTGAGCAGGAGCCGTAAACGACAGACTAGAAGGAATATTTCTGTAAATGAAGTCGTCAAGCTTCATTACATCAAGATTTTTTCCCTGAGTCATGTTTTTCCCAATATGCTGTAACAGCCCACAGCCCCATATGCACAGTGAGGTTTGTAAAACCAGTCCAGTTTCTATAAGATATGCTGTCAGTGTGAACATCGTCTGTCAATCTGCTGCCGGTCATCTTTGTTCCATCTGAGAAGGTTGTTGTGTTTTAGCAAAGGCACACTGCTTAAAAATATATAAGAAATACATATTTTATTTATGTAGCAGCCTTCATACAGAGGTTGTATCTCAGCGGGTTTCACAAAAGTGAAAACAAGTAAATACACGATCAAACAGTAGCAAATAACAAGAACAGATATACGCGATAAAAACACATCGTTAAAGGAAAAATTGAAAGTTCATTTATTCACAGAGCTTCCATCTCTTGAATTTCATAGTTTTGGTGCATGTTAAAAAAAAAAAAAAAACTGAGCTACTGATTTTTTTTATTTTTGTGGTTGTTTGTATTTAAAAAATCATAGCAGAAGATCTAAGAGGGCTGGTCCCAAACCATTAAGAGTTAAACTCAGTGCTAAAATCAGGTTTGGGGTGAAAAGTGCTGCCTGGCAGCCTGTTTTGGACGAGCGCTGAAAGAGTTACATTCTAATCTTCTCGAAATAAACGAGTTGGAACGACCTTTGAAATATTTCTTAGATGAAAGAAAGCAGCTTCTTTATGTGGGATTTAAAACACTGATGATACGTATACCACAGCTGTAAAGTGAAGCATGAGAATTTGATCAGTACTAATAAATCTGATCAATTAAAATGTCCCCGAATCAGGCTGACAGACCCGTGTGCTGTGTGCAGACAAACACAATAGCTGCTGATTTCATTGATTGTTACATGTTGGCAGAAATCACGGCTTTGTTCTATGTTTTATTGTATTTCATACGATAAATTACAGACATACGAAGTGATAAAACAAATAGAAATAAAATAAATAAAGGTCAAATTAATCCAAACAAGATAAAAAATACAATAAGAATAATTAAATGGATCGCTTCGAGTTTAAAACTGTTTGCAGATCCTCTCACTTCCTCTCACTGACTCGTGGCCTGGAGTGGAACAAACCAAAGTACCACATCAGACACTCAGGCCATACTTTGAATCAGTAAGTTGTGCGATTCAAAAAGCAATAACAGTATTTTAAAGTGTGCTCTCAGTGAACAGGTGTAATGTGTCCTCTGCCTCTGGACTTGGCCAGCACACACCTGCTGCTGCATTTTAGATCATCTGCATTTCTTTGCAGGGTAGACCAGACAAGAGAGAATTACAGTAATCGAGCCTGCCAGCGAGGAAGGAGTGCAGACGTCTTTTCAGAGTCTGCCAGCGATACAGTAAAAGTACAAAATTCAAACTGATGTCTAAGTTGACGCGCTGCTTCTCTCTCTGGGCATTTACACCAATAATTACAACTCCTATCTTCAGCTGTAGTATAGTCTATGAAATCTGACAAGATGGGATCCATACAGTGCACCAGTTCATCAATAGGACTAATACTGATGTGTCATATGGAGCTGCAGCTGCGTATCATCTGCATACGGAGCTTTGTAAATCAATCCCAAGGTCTCCGAGTATATTTCCCTGTGGGAGCATGTAAAGGCTGAACAACACAAGTGAGCATGAAAGCCAGACTGAAATAGGATGTTGTAGTCTACAAGAGGAATATAAATCATCTCTAACATGTTAGTGTTGCCAAAAGAAATCATTCACATTTAATAAAACATCCAAGAAATGACCAAAAAAGGTTAAAAGTGGGAGTCATATTATCAGACTCCTGTGTGTGTGTGTGTGTGCACAGCAAACCATCTCTTACACTGCTGATAAATGGATGTTGCTCTACCTCCACAGTTCAAGGAGTTTAAAGCAGCACCCAGAGGGCATCAGTTTAAGCTGGTGACCAAGGCTGTCAGGAGTTAGACTTCCTCAGTACAAGCCTGTCAGAGATCTCAGTTTGTTGTGCCTCGTTCCTGCCAACAGCTTGCCTGCTTCTTTTCACTAATCTCCCCGTTCTGTATTACATTTCTGTTTGTTTGCTCTCTCCTTCTGTTTTTTTTTCATCATTTTCACATGGTCACATCCTCCCTTCCTCGCCAAGAACTTTGTTTTGGATCTGTTTATTTGCAGTGCTCTATAAATACAATGAATTTTGGTTATGTTTGTGCCAACGCTGCGCACTTTTCACTTTATGAACAGCTCATGATTTTCAGTTTGAAAATCAGTGACAAATTTATTCAGTTTTGTAACCTTTTAATCACTTGACCTGCGGTGGAAAAGACCTGAGCTCTGGGAGATTTGTACAAACAACAAATTAAATTTAGTTCTACAAATAACTCATGGACATGGACTTCCTCCTCGGCGCTTGTTTTATTTTGAAAGGAACAGCAGGGGATCCATTCATCTTCAGAACCTCTGTCAATCACACGATCAATGGCATCGAGGACTGGTGGGCGTCTGGGCTCTTAATCGAGCTGTGTTCATCTCTCTGTCCATCTTGTCTTTCAGGTGATTCTCAGACGCCACTGGTCCAATTTTGACGGACCTTAGAGAGGCGTAGTCTCCGCTATTTGAAACGCTACACTATTTGTCTCAGAGGGGGTGTTATGGAGGGATATTTTAAGGTCAGATCTTTAGGACATTTGTGTTGGTGCATATAAATGCTTTTGTTTGGAACCCACGGATCCTAAGTTTCAGTCTCAAGCTTGCATTGGTGATTTTGGCAGCCTGGCTCCAGACCCCTGAATAACACATTTAGTGTCTGATGCCATGTCAGCTGATATCTGTACTGAGAAACAGTCAGAGCAGTCTGAGCTTTGTAGCCATCTTTCTGCTGTGTTAACTCACACTTGTGTTTAAATTAGCCACAGCATGTAAAATACTGCTTCAGTAATATTAACACGCTCATAAAAGGTCTTAAGTGATACTGTAACATGAGACATGCACAGACTGTAGACCTGGCAGATCTTTCAATCATTCAGGTATCGTGACCCCGTCAAACTACAATCCGACTATCTGGCAAAAACATATAAAAATCCATATTGTCTGCCCACTTTTATAGAAATAGAATTTGATTGTCCTGAAAACATACACTGACTAACACTGATCAACAGAAAAACTGAAAATGAGATACAGCTCGCTGAGCAAGGACGCTTGTGTTGTCTTTTAGTTTCACAAATGCAAATCAGACATCATCGCCGTATAAATACCTTGGCTTGTTTGGGATATTTTTTAGCTCGGAAATATATCTGAGATGCAAATTATCTTGCCAGACCAAACTAGATACAAGCAAACAACTTTATAAAATGACTAATGTGCCTTGGGTCATTTCTCCAGAAACTAGGGTGGAAGCGTCTTGACTATTTATTCCAGTTTCATTGAACGCTGTCCAACTTTGAAAGAATGCAATCTTCTCCACAGTATGTGAAGCTGATGAACTTTGAGGAGGAAGTCCGGGCACACCGGGACCTGGACGGCTTCCTGGCCAGGGCCACTATCCTGCTGGATGAGACGGCTGCCTCCCTGGACGACGTCCTGAAGAGAATGCTGCACCACGTGGGCCAGGACAGCCATGCGTCCGAGCCCAGCTGCAACTTCGAGGAGGTGATGAGCATGCTTTTCACAGATGCAGGAGCGCAGGAGGTCAACGGTAAGCAGAAAATCTGTAGACGTGCAAAATAAGACAGAGAACTTGAACCAAAAAAGTATGACACCTGACCTAGAAACATCTGACATCTGCACCGACTTCAGGCTCGGGAGCAGAATTGTCAGATAGACTTGAGAATGCTTCAAGAAGCTTTTAAGACCCAGAGGAAAGTTTGTGATGTTTGAACGGAGGCTGTTCATTTGCCCCGCAGCTTTTTTGAAGTGGACACAAATAAAGCTCAATGTGCTGGATGGTGTTGGCAAACATTTACATGTTCAGACAAACATTTCCCAGGAGAGCTGCAGAAAGTTGTAGTTATCGTACACAGAATTCACAATTCTTTATTGACCACAGCCACAAAGAATAAAATCTCTCTCGCTTCTATTCATGGTCAAGTAGTAGTTCAATATTTTTCAGATAATTGGAAATTTTTGTTTTGGTTGATTCTTTTCAGCACTGCAACCTGCTGCCATTTAAAGCACGCTGCCACTTTTCCTGTTTATAAAAATATTAAACATTTAATTTAATATTTCAGGGTGAATTCTTTCCTTTCCTTTGGACCTGAAAATCAGATTTATTGTACCGAAAAAACTGTGAGATATGCTCGCTTTATGCACATCTTACTCTCCTCTAATGCATAAATTCATTTTTGAAATGCACCGTAGTTTCCCAGGTTTGTCCCATTTGTCGGCTTACAGATCCCTGTCACATTAGTTCAGTCCCTCCAGCACAGGTCCTTTTGGCTGAGTAGCAAAGCCTCTTGGTTAAGGCGAATCTCCTCCTCAGCCCATTAGAGCAGGAGAAATCCGCCTTCTTACATAACAGTATGTACCCATTGTTGAAGCCCCGCTCCGCCTGCAAGCTGTACTGAACGCTGCATTCACAAAAGTAATTATTTGGCAAATCAAAAGATGTCACAAGAAAAAAAAATCCAAAAGACATGTTTTATTTTGCTCAGTCTATCAATGTTGCCGGGCTGTTTGCTGAAGGATTAAGGATGCTGTGAAAGCATGAGAGGGGTTTTCTTACCACTGCATGTGGAGGTAATGGTAGTGTAAAGTCTGCCTGTCATGTACTCTGTCTCCAGTGTTTTTCTGTCTGGCTGGGCTGGTGTCCGCAGTTGTTGATGGTTAGTCAGAGGTGGGTGGTGGCGGTGGTGTGTGATGCTCACCCTGCACAGCCGCCTCTGACAGATCCGTGAGGTGATAATTGACTTCTGTCATCGATCACTCACTTAGCTTTTCAAATGGCTCTCTGAGACTCTCAACAAGATGTGGTGACTGCTGCTGCTCCTTGACTGTTTGTCTCTGAGAAAACCCCACAAAGAGGCGAAGGGAGAGACTTTTTTTTTTTTTTCTTTGTGGCTGCCATCTTAACAAAAAGGCTTCCTGCGCAGGTCCGTGCTGCTCTGGAAATCAATTTGAACATTCAGGAGTTTGGCTGAATTTTGAAATCACATTAAGCAACATAAGGAAACATTTTTAAATCAGTTATACTTGTGTTGCTTTGATAAAATCAGTGCTTATCGGACCTTAGCAGTCTTATTATTATAACTCATATCGAAGTTATAACTCACAAACAGTATACATGATTTTATTTTAATTTTATGCAACAAAAAGTGCTGTTAGAACTTGAGTTATCACTCTGGGGATTTGCATTAGTTACAGCAGAAGGAATACGATAATAGCAGAGATGAGAATTGGCTGATAATTAATTGCACAGAGCAATGATGTAACAATTGCACAATTATGCAACAAATAAAGATGACAAAGATTTACAGTTTTAACATGCAAATGAGCAGCACGACTGTACTGTAGCTATTAAATTCTATCTACATATAGTGTGGTGGATTTCAGTTAACTCTGATTTTGGTCTTATTAATAATTCAGTAAGAATACGCAGCACTCCAAAAGGTGAATTTTTTTGACATGTTTCTCTTCAGTATCTTGTTTTGCAATAAATTCCCTTCACTCAGTGTTAGAATCCCCGCGATGCACGTAGGATCACTAAATTAAAATCACGAACATTCACGCGCCAAAACACTCGTGTCACTGCTGCCGTGGGGGGAAAAAATATCTCCGGGGGAGGAACAAAGGCTCTTCCTGGGGGAATACATTCATATTGTATGTTAAGTATGTTATCAATGGGACATATCTCTTCAGGTATTAATTTCTGCCATATCTACGTTCACTCTGCCACAGCGGTGTGATACGGTTGGCGAGCCGACCAGCTCATTTGGAGTGTAATACTGTACAGCTGTGAGATAAAGAGAACAGGGCGAGATTATAACAGGCGCAGAAAGAACAGAGAATTACAGAAATGAAAAAGATGAAAGCCCACAGAGATAATTAGTCCTGCTCCAACTTGTACAGAGAGGAGTCGATTTTTAGAGGCCAACTTGTGCTGTTTTTTTGTTCACTTCTCTCCTGGGATTTGCCGACGGAGCACAATACACACATAGAGGGGTAATGAACAGCAGTGCTGATGACGCAATGCATTGATAATAATATCACTTCAGCCACTGCAAACACTAAACATGCCTCTATTGATTAAAAAACACTTCATGCTTCAAGATAGTCCAAGTATTTAAACCAATAAATGATTGGAGGATGCCGAAGATGATGACAGTGCTTACAGCAGAGATGAGCGGCTGCCACAGAATGACTAATTGTCAATATTTTGAGTAATGATGTATTGTATAATTGTATTTTCCTCTCTTCCTCCGTGATTCTGTTCGCAGCAACAGCGCTCGGTTGCAATATGCGCTGCTGATTGTGTGCCCTATTTGTGATGACTGTACCATAATTTCTCCCTAAATTGCTGTCACCTTTGATCGATCTCGCCAGCTCTCCACTTCGTCTCAATTTGCATAATCCCCCATGTGTTTTTTTATTTATTTTTTGATTTGCCAGCTCAAATCAAACTGAATAACAGTTACACATTCTTCATTTTAAAGCTGCAAAGATGAAGCTGGGACGTCTTTTAAAAAACGAGATGCTCATGGGATCAAAAGGTCTTCAGAAAACCGCATCCCTTAACAACATGTTTAATGAATTCAAAAATACATGAGCATCTGTTAAAGCAGGGGGATTATTACTCATCTCTATTTCTGTATTTCTAAACAACATATTTGCAGATACATGTTTATTTTCTGACAGCAGGCGCTGTAAGTATCCTGCATGTGATTAACTCTGTTCAACAGGAAAGCTGCTGTGTATTTTTGAATCAACCGTCTATCCGTTATAATAATAATAATATATCTTTTCCAGGCCGGCGGCGTGACTTTTCACTGTGAAAATCTCTCTGTAACGTTCTGCAGGAATGATCAGAATACTAAACTGGAACCATTAATTCAAGCTCTTTAGCACATGGAGAGAGAAAAAAAAAAAACGGTGGCCATACATGTCATTTTTCTCATCTTGATCTCTTCATTGACGTCTTTGGGTTTCTTTGCACACATAACTGCTATCAGTGATAAAATCCAATTTTTTGGTAATAGCCTCTAGACGGTAATCATGATAAGATCTCTCTGCGCCCAACAAAGACGAGACATTGAGGGATTTTCTCTGGAAAATGATATTTAATATGCATGAGGTAAAGGAAGGCAGGAAATGAAGCTTCTGTTCAGCAGAGATATTTATGTGCGTGCCTGTTAACCAGAAAGTGTGTCTATATATATGTGTGTGTGTGTGTGTGTTCTTTGTTTGTATGAAATCTAAGAAAGTGCTCGCCTGTTGATCAGGAAAGGTGACTGAACTGACTCTCTGGTCTCTCCTCTTGGTTTTTTCTCTCCACATGCAGACAAGTCTCAAAGTTTCGTTTTCTTTGATGACGGTAAGCCGTGCTAATTGGGTGAAAATGTCAGCATCAGCCGCCACGAGGCTGCAATCAGTGGTTTTTGCTTCTGTACCAATCACCATCAGTATGCCATTTGTGTTCCTCTCCACGCTCGGGACTGGGTCGATCCATTGAGTCATCAAATGATTACAGACACCAGCAATCCCTCGCGTGTCACAGATATCGACGCCTCTTCAGCTGCCCCTCAAATCAACGCCCTCTCTCCGTCCAGCGGACTCATTGTCCAATAATGTTATTAGCTCTTTTTGTAAAGCCCGGTGAGGAAAAAAAAAAGAAAAGAAAAGAAAAAGAAGCTGCTGCTTCTTTGAGTTTAAATTGACAAAATTCATTAAAGTCCATTTGATTGAGCTGGAAGGGATAAAATTTGAATAATTTAATCAGCGTGTTTGGCATTGGAGTTATGCCCTTGGTAGAAAAAATGTTTTGATTTATATTCAGGTGCGTTGTTTTTCAAACTGGTTACATAATTGGACTTTAGCTGGTGATGTATGCGGCACTTCACTTTGAATCCGTGTAGGACGTTGGTGTATTTACCATTAATGTAATTTGTTTCATGTAAGCGAGTAGAAGATTATTGACAACCTCTCAAGATAACAAGGTGTCACCATTGACCCAGTCCTAGTGGTCCTCTCATCACCATGTGATATCACAGCATCTGTGTCCTGCATGGTGATTGGCTGTGATGCAGCTAATATACAGTAAGTGTTTCATCTTCCGCCGCTGTATGGAGCCCCTCCTGTGTTTTAATCATCTCCTTCAACGTGCCCTCCACAACCCACAGGTTGGCTTGAAGGAAACCAATCATTTCCCTCGTGTGCGTGCGTGCATGTGTTTATGAGTGTGTGTGAGTGTGTGTGCGTGATTTCGCTGACAGCTCTACCAATGGTTGAGACCACAGTTAATCTTTAAGGCAGCATAAGATCAGGAGGTTTTATTGAGGTCACCTCTGAGCATAATGTAAGGAGTCTCCTTGCCAAAAGGACTCCCTTTACCCTTTCACACACTCTTCTTGTAGCCGCATATCTCTGCTGCTGGTGTTAGACTGGCAGAAGAAACATCAACATCACAGTTTTTTGACTGGTTTAGCATATTTCTTGATTTGTTGATTTATGATGCTTTACCCTCATGTGATTTGCAGAAATTGCGATCCAGACTTGTGGAGAACGCCGTTAAACAATTCGCCAAGAATCCCGACAGATCAAAGGGGGAAATCCAGAACATCCAGCTCTGCCTCCTCATATTTTTCCGTCACTTTCCATTGAAGTTTGTCACATTTGAAATGCCGCGCGTGAGCATCTTTAGGTTTTTTTCATACAGAAAGCTGATGAAACCGTGCAGAAATCTTAACACAGCTGACAAATGTATATGGTGCACGTCTTAATTACTCTTCCACCTTAGTCACACGCTTCCTCCGCTCTAACATCGAGTCAGGTCTGATCACCTCGGCTGGTGAGGGCGGATGGAGGGAACGAAGAATATGAGCAAAGTTGTGGTCACACACTAAATCCAGAAATAACTCAAAAATGTGTTTTGACATATTAAATCAGCAGACGCTAATTATTATTCCAAACAGGAAATTTTTATTTGCCTTGTGTCTCAAGGGGACCTTTAAGTAAATGCACATCAAAATAATGTATGCAGCAGAGAGGAGCGGCTGCTGCTCGCCTATACGTGAGGACAGTGACTGAGATTTATGATAAAGTGCTTGATTAGAAGCTAATATATCATTTTGTAGAAGAATAGTGAAATTTAGCCGTGAACGCGGACACGTGATCGTGCTTTGCCTCACACAGAGCCGACAGCAGCTAGCAGCGTTAGCCGCTCTCACAGTGTCTGTTGGTATGGAGGACCACAGACAGCACATGAAGACTCGTCGTCTTCCTGCGTCTGTCTCGTCTTCACTTAGCTCCTCTGTGATCTGCGTCTGCTTCTTTCTCGTCCTCTCTTTATCTTTGAATCTTTCTTTTGTTCTGTTTGCATCTCTCTCTTTTCTATCTCTCCCCTCTTCTCCTCCCTGACGTCAATGAGAAATTGGATGGTTTTTGATTATTACATGGCTGTCAGGCTTACTGCTATTAATTGAATTGAATCCCAGTCCACCTACTTCACTTCTCCGTCCCTCCCTCCTCCCTCCCTCCCCTGTCTCTCCCGCGCTTCTTTTCATCTTGTCTCACTCTCATTTTCCGTCTTGTTTGTCACGTTCTTTGTTTTTGGTGTGATTTATTTATTTTTTTTCATTCCCTTGGTCCTTCTTTGCTCCTGTTTCTCTTGCTTGCATTTTATTTTTCTTCCTCTGTGGCTCCCCTGTTTCTCCTCTTCCTCCTGTCTCCCCCCCTCTCTTCCTCGTCATTCTTTCTCTCTACAGGCCTCTTTTCATTCTCTCTTCCCTTCTTACTCTTTATCTACATGCTCTCTCTCTCTCTCTCTCTCTCTCTGACTCTCTCACTCCTTGAGCACTGTGATACTGTTGTCATGGTGACGGCCATCATTTTCTGGCATGAATGGAGGATACTTTATTGATGAGACGGCATGGCAGAGAGAGAGAAAAGGAGAGTGATGGAGAGAAAGACAAAGACAGGCAGAAAAAAATGGAGAAACCGCTGGCAGGGAAAATCAGAATGATATGGAAATGATCGTCCCCGCTGCTTACGATACAAAACATTTCCACCCTGTAATTTGCTCAGTACTGATGAGTCGAAGAGGACGTTGCAAGCCAATGCACGCTGAATGTTCTTGAGGGGTTTGGGATAGTCTGCTGTAGAATATCCCCCAAAACACTATTATTCATCACTCACAGCGTGAGGAGACAGAAAGGGAGATTCCTCTTATTAGGAAGCAGTGAGCCGGGCTCAGCACAGACCCTACTTTCACATTTTTAATGATTTGTTCTGTGTAAACACGGCAACATAATGAAATGTGTTTTTTTAATCTGCAAACATGAGCGTCGGGGCTTTCTGGGGTTGGATGGACATCGTTATTAGCGTGTCGTGGTGTGGTGTTTGCACACAGTACAGACTGGCATCACTGTCTAAAGCAGAAGGCGAGCTTGTTAGGCACTTCTGATGTAGACATCACATTGAGAAGCTTGGCACAGCTTTAGATTTCCATTGAACATTTCAGGCATTTGGCTGGTTAAAGATGTGAGAGTCAGGTTTATTTTTAAATGTTTTAAACAATGGAGGATGTAATGAATATGAATAACGAACATGTGAGCATACATTATAGGTTGCAGTCAGCTGCAGTGGAGGGATGACATGCGTTGTTGGTGCTGTGTGTGTGTGAGTGTGTGGGATCAAACTGGACATGAGGTCGATCTCAGTTAACTTGTGTGTGTTTGACCTCTGACCTTTCCCCTCACAGTCCACCTGCTGTCAGAGACCATCCAGGGGGTGACAGCCACCGCCACCGGGGTCCAGTACCAGCAGTCCTGGCTCTGCATCCTGTAAGTCATAACCTGTGCACGAATGTGTGTCTGCTATATGTCTGACTAAACAATGATTTGACTGATAAATACATTTCCTGAATTATTTCTATCCATTCATTGATTGTTGGAGAAATATCTTGGCACATTTCCTGAATACATAACAGTATACTCTGGACTGACGACAAAAAGGGTTACCAAGACCTAAAAAGTCAGATTTAGGGGCTTTATTCACAGAATATGAATATATTAAATCCATGATGATTAGATAATTAGATTACCTCAGAATGAGACTTTTATATCTACAGACGAGTTTTGTGGCCACCATAGTTTCTCCATCATGCTAGGAAGCAACTACACCACTAGGTGTCACTAAGTCACACCGGCCCTTTAATTTTATGAAGTTCAAAATATGAGAAACGTGGTTTTATTTGTCAAAATGAAATAAATCCAATCCAAGAGAGAGAGACACAGAGAGAGAGACAGAGAGAGAGAGAGAGAGAGAGAGAGGGTTAATCTATTGAAATGAAGGGCGCTGTCGCCAAGGTGAGGTGTTGACATTTATAAAACCTCCTTCTTTTCCCTCTCTCCGCTCCAGCTGCAATGTGAAGCATCTCCAGAGGCGTCACGTGTGCATCTCCCGCCTGGAGAGGCCGCAAAACTGGGGGGAGAACTGCTGTGAGGTCCGCTATGTCATCCTGATACTGGCCCCGCTCAAAATGGTAACTGCTACCCCCACAGGGAGGAAACGATATGCAGGATTTATCTGACTTTGGTGGATTACTGAGGCATCTGTAGACACAGTTGTTTGTTACATTTACTGTGTTTGTGCTGACATGTGACCGCGTCTGTCAGAAATATTCCTCCTAATTATTTTATGAATTCATTCCTTCCTCGTCGTTTTACTTTCTTATCCCTCATCTTTGCTTAAAGCTAAAAGTCATTTAAGGTGTGTGAGCTGCAGGTGTATGAGTTAGTAAAGTCCAACTCACCATATGATCAGTGGAAGCATGCTGCTGCTGAAGCACAACTAATTGATCATTTGCATACCCTCCTGCTCTGCTTTTAGCTGCTATATTTAAAAGGAAAAGTGTATTAAGTTCAACAGTTAAAACTTTGTTTTAATTAGTCTGCTCTTGGAAATTCACTTACGGTGACCTGTCACAAGTCCAATTAAGTTTGGATTTCATAAAAGCAAGTTCAGTTCTGGGTGAAACTATAGAATGAATCATTTCATACTTTTACATATTTTTTACCCCAAAACTTCTCAGATTGGTAAAAACCTGTCGTGTTTCTTCCTGCAGGAAGACACCAGTCACCGCACGTAACGGTAAAAACAAGATCCTGTTGTGACGATGACAGGCCAGAAAATGTTTTCTTTAATTGATGGTAAAAATACAAAAAAAACACAAATGAGCTTCTGATTGTGTGCCTCAATAATTAAAGTGATATGAAATAAACACTTACACAGAGTGTTTGGGCTGCAAGTGACGGTCTTAAAATACAGTTTCCTCTTACATTTTATTATTTGGTTTTCGAAATAAAAACAACTTTTCCCTAAAATGTAAGACGATGGCAGGCTAGCTGCAAAGCTGCCAAATGTCTGCTGAACTGAATTCAATCGGAGAGCCTCGGTGTTGTGCGTAGGCACGAGTGTCCTGTTGGCTGATCCTTTCGGGTCACTGTTGTGCAGGATTGCTGTTTTTCTTCAGCTCTGATGAGCTAGCTGTAGCCGATGGAGAGCGCCGCAGATCCTGTAATACCCACCATTCCCATCAAAGCATGAACTCTTTCTGCTTCTCATCAAACCACTCAACCCTCCTGTCCTCGCACACACACACACACACACACCTGCACATACACACTTACATGGAGACTCTCTTGTCTTTGAATAGCTCTGATTGTTGCCCCCACTCCAGATGCAAAACCACATGAATCCTCAACCCCGTTTCTGCTGAGGAAAGGGGGATTCCTTCATGCCTGTTCCTGTTCCCCAAAAAGAACACCATGTTCACCAACCCACCATCAAACTGCAGAACCACCAATCAGTGATGCCTCAGCTAACTGCATCATGTGCTGTGTGTGTGTGTGTTTGTGTGTCTGTGCCCTCCGCAATGCTTCCAGCGCCCTCCATGCCAGTCTTTGAGGCAGCAATCACAACCACTAATGGCATTATCAGAGACATTAATCTAAGCCCCAAGTAAACATAACGCACTATTATGTCTCAATTATCCTTGATGGTGACTGCTTCTGCAAGAAGAAATCTTTGAAGGAGCATGATGATAATGATGATGGGAATTCCTTTGGTTGGTAAATGTATGTAATCTAGCATGTGTAAGGGTGGACCGTTTCCATCAGCCACCACCACTTAGAGAGCTTTACAGCGTTTGTGGCTTTTCTTTTCTTTACCCAGCGTGAATGTGCTGAACAGACATGACCTTTCTTCAGAAATGTTCTGTTTCTCATTCACTCAGTTAAACACATACCTGAAAGCGCCTGTCAACACATTCATGTACGGTTGCCCTCAAACTCCTCTAGCTCTTTTTGCTACTTTTGCTGAGCTGCCCTCCGTCTTTGATGTGGATGTTACACACTTTCTGCAGCCACATTTTCCCGGTCGGCCCTGGTTAATCAAACTAGTGACCTTCAAAACTTAAATAAATCCCACAATGAAAAACTCAAATGATGAGTGTGAAATGCTCTCAGACTGGTCAGGTGTCTCCAAAATGTGTGTAGCTCCGTCCTTTATGGAGGACGGCAGCTGTAGTTAACTTAGATTCACAGCAGAAGCAATGGATTCCAATGGTTATTCAGGGTCACAGGGAAATGTATCAAGACTGCTTCTGCAGCATAATCCATTCCTCCGGCATTAATCCATAAGTTCACTATGTTAGTACACTACTTCTGTGTCACCTCATAACTCCAAAACTTGTTTCTGTGGAAACTGTGATACCTTTAGCCTTCCTTCCTTCCTTCCTTCCTCCTTCCTCTGGTTAAATGGGTGAATTTTGTCCAGACAATCAAGGTCCTGAGAGGATAAACTCCACTGAATTCTGTGCACCCCTTTGACCTTTCCTCCTCCACATTTTTCAGTTATCCAGTGAAATGTCCTAACATAGACTTGATGGATTTTCTGCAGACATTCATGGGTCCCAGCAGATGCATTCTAATGACTTTGGTGACTTTGCCGACTTTTCCTGCGGCGCCAACAAGACGTTGACATTTTTGGGTTTTGAGTTGAAATATTTCCATATAAAATATAAAGTATTTGATGAATTTCCAATTAAATTAAGCACAGAAATTTTTAGAGAGATGAGTTGTAATCACTGTCTGGAGGGAAACAAGCTAGCAGCTGCTACCTTTAGCCATTTTAATGCCAGGGCCCGACTCCCCCACATGCAGATGTTTGCTTGTTAACTACTCTCCGTGTCCTTTTTATCTGCTTTAAATCCAAGCTGACTATAGCTGCCGTCCTCTGTGACTCTGTGAGTCTTCTCGTGAGTGAGATTTTGATGGTTTGTTCCTTTAAATCTGAGAGCTATAGTCTGACTGAAGGTGAGGGATCCTGTGCCTTCACGCAGAAAGAGAGCCGTCAGATTAATCAGGATCCATTCTGTCGGCTCTTTCAGCTCTGGTTGAAATTCAGTTACCACTGTGAAAAAGCTTAAAGGCTTTAGTTATTCTGTTTACTGCAGCTGCTGCTGTACGCACTGAGCACGGCTATGTTGGTATCATCACCACCTGGCTAACAAGGCTTCCCTGGCACCACACTGTCTCGGAGCCTGCCAGGACATTATTACCATCACTCTGTGACTTGTGACAGCGTTATTTGTAACAGATGTGGGATTATTGACAAAATCCCAACAAAACGCCTGGCTCTAAACGCACCACCTACCAAACCCACCTTTGAAGTAGTAATGTTCAGATGCAGCAGTCCTTAAGATCAAGGCCAGATTTAGATCTCTAGTCCTGTATTTGACGGCAAAACACGAGGTTTTGGTGCATTTTATAAAAGATGCAGCTGAGAAACAAATTAGTTCCAGTGACTTTCATATTTTAATGTTATTACATTTTCTCAGAATTGAATTTAGAGGCAGTTTATACATAAATTCACCAGATGAGAAGATCTGCTTATGGCTAATAAAGTGAATGAAATATCAGACAAATGAAGGTGTTTTATCAGGTAATGTCATTTAATTTATTTATTTAGCCTCCATTGTCTCGTGGTATGCATTACAGTTTACTGTGACAGTTTCAGCAAGAAATAATTCAATCTGCAGTAATTAACATTTCTGCAGTGACAATGGATGAGTAATGTGAACGAGATCAATTGTAGTGACAATATCAGAGAATTATCGGAGCATTTTAGCATCTTTCAGCTTCTTGCTTTGTTTTTTCGGCCCACAGTTGTTTTGATTCACTCTGCTCTCATACTGTACACTACCTGTCTCTCACCTGAGGTGAAGTTAGTGGTTAGCGGGTGAAGAAAGTGGGACATCATAACAGCTAAATGAACGCACCCTAACCGCTGTTTTAGTGCCTGAACCTTACAGAACCTTAACAACAGTTCTCTCACCTGATGAGCTGCTGAAATGTTGCAAATATAAGTGTGTGTGTTACAGGAGAATGAATATTCATGAGTTTGATGAATGCTAATGTTGCTACATGTCTGCTTGATGTGTTAAAAGGAACTGTTTGCTAACGTGTCCATGAGGTGATACTATGCCAGTGTTGTATTTAATGCAAAGAAGTCACTGATTGTAATTCTTTTAATGCACGCCCACTTCCGTATGCTCTTCTGCAGAAAAGCACCAAGACAGCGATGGAACTGGGCCGGACGTTCGCCACCCTGTTCTCTGACATCTCCTTCAGGCAGAAGCTGCTGGAGACGAAGACGCAGGAGGAGTTTAAGGAGGCGTTGGTGTTCCAGAGGCACCAGCTGACAGCGACCAACCAGCAGCCCACCGCTCTGGGGAAGGAGGAGACCGACCCCCGCAGTCACAAACCCCTCAAGGTGGGCAGCAGCATTTATGTGTGTGTGTGTGTGTGTTAATGTGTGAGAATCTGGTGTGTACAACCTGAAGCGATTAGGCACGTTTACACACTTTCTGAAGCAGCGTGTATTCATAAGATGGCATTATGAGTCACTGCCAGTGCCCTGATGAGGAGGCTGCTGATTGGGTAACGTGTCAGAGTGGAGGTATTTTCCGAAAGCTTCCCATCCTGTCTTCCTCCCTCACCCCTCACTTACTTTTCGTCATCTCATTTTCTCTGCAGGGTTCTGTAGAGAAATGAAACTATGCACATTCATTTACACATTTCAACCTTCCATTTCCTTCCTCACCTCCTCCTCTTCCTCCTCTTCGCTCGGCCGGCTTGACTCCCCCTAATCAATCAGCATCAACTCCTGCCAGGCCTCCTCAGTGGGTAAATGACCTTACATCTCTCACAGTGCTGTCAGAGCTCCCCACCCCTTAGCTACACGTGCATGTACACACACACACACACACACACACACACACACCTCCAGAGGGGGCTCTGCTCAATGCCATGGACCAACATCTCCTCCTAATGTTGCGCTTGACAGGCCAGGGCTCCCAGACATTTCCCCTTGTATTTTTTTTTTTTTTATAGTGGAGGATTTTGTTAGGTGTTTATCCCAGGGCTTGAAAGGCTCAGTGCCACTCAGTGAAAGAGGGATATATGGAGAAAGACAGATGGAGAGAAATGGGGGAAGAAGGGATGGTCGAGGAGGAGAGCGAGCAGGTGAAATCAAGAGGAAACAGAAAATGATGAAATGAGAGAAAGGACAGGAAAAAGAGAGACCAGCCGCCTTCTCCATCTCTGTCCACATCCGCAAGAACACACCACTTTGCTATACTTTAAGAAACGAGGCCAAATCGTCCTCGTGTTTTTATGTTTCCCCGTCTCTATCGACCGTTCACAACGAATGGCAAACAGGTGGACGGTAATTCCTCTCTGAGACTTTTGTTTATCGACCTGAGCCAAAAGCTGGTGATCAGGCTCCACACACACACACACAGTATACACACAAACACACAGTATACACACAAACACACAGTATACACACAAACACACAGTATACACACACACAGTATACACACAAACACACAGTATACACACAAACACACAGTATACACACAAACACACAGTATACACATGGGCTGCCTTGTAATAATAAATGATTCCATGATGTATAGGGATTTAATGGATGGACAGTCCTTGTTGAACAAGAGAGAGAGAGTGTGTGTGTGTGTGTGTGTGTGTGTGTGTGTGTGTGTGTGTGTGGCTTCATAAAACCAGTCAGCCCGCTCAGAGAGAAAAAATGAAATGTTGATGCTGAGCTTGTTTACGTCGAGGTAAATCGGTTTGTTCTGCCAAAAAAACGTCAAAACTTTTTTTAGATGACAAATTGAGGCAGGAATGAGTTTCCCGAGGGCTATTCCTGCTCACACACACACACACACACACACACACACACACACACCCTTGTCAACTGTTTAATTGTGTAATACTATGTTCAACAAGAAAATAAAGCTAATTGGATAATTTAGTTAATAAGCTCAGTCAGGACTGCACGTTTACGCCCTATCTTCTCGTCTTTTTAAGAAGCACTACGTGTCTCTCTTTTTGAATCACGTGGCTCTTTGCCTCTTGACTTCTCTAAAAATACACTAAATCTTCTATCCCTCGCTGTTGCTGTCATCTCTCTGTCATTCCTGGGGACATGGGGATCTTTATTAAATGTACATCTAAATGCAGTCCTGCTGATCTGCTTACTGTGTTTTGGATTACACAATCGAAGCTTTCCTCGGCTCTGTCTCGTTAAATTTGATGATTCAAATCAGCTTTCAGAGAGGCCCCCCCCCCCGTGGAATCACCAGTGTCTTAGCTGAATCATCAAATGGGCAATTTTTAATTTAAATTTGTCATTGTCCGCAGCACAGTGCAGGATGAAAGAAAATGTATGAGTTGGATACAGCCCCGGGCTCTATTGTGCTGTTTTTGTGCTTTTTTTCTTTTTTGGAAGACATCAAGGATGAATTAGAAAATTGCCCAAAAGCAAAATGTAAAAAAGAAAAACATCAATAAGCAACAAAAACAAATTTTTCTAGTTTTAGTTGAGAAGTACCTGGAGGGACGGGCTTGAATGCACTCCTCCAACACTAGTTCAGTGTGCCCTCTACAGGCAAGAAAAGTAACTGCAGCTACAAGTTGTCACACTGCCACCTGCAGGCAAAGAGTGGCACAACTGTAAATTTCTCTTACTGCACTACAGATATTAAAATATTGTGCAGGTTTTCATTATTATATTTAACTATTTAACTATAACTATTTAAGACAGAACTTAGTCTATTGTTGTTTTTGTTTGTTTGTTTCGGCCTCTGCATCTCAGCCCTGCTGTTATTAGTCATATCCAGTGTGGTAAAGACCTCCTGATGACCTTCAGTACAAAAACTTCTGTTGTCAAATATAAAGAATCAAACACACAAACAGCATCTATAAAAAAAGGAATATGCAACAGCTATTACTTTCCTTGCCTGTAGATGGCGCACACTGGCATGTCTACAACGTGCTGCTGTTACCAGGCTGCGTGTCCTTGTTGGAAGTCTAACCTTTTCCCTTCTGTCCACAGTGTAAAGATTTCTTCAAAGCCGGCCGGGGGATTTATGAGGACTTGTGCCGCAGGCTGCCTTTCTACCCCTCTGACTTCACAGATGGTAGGCTGGACCTGGACTTGTAGTGAAAGTGAATCATCTTCCTTATTATGCCGCACCGGGGTGCCTCTGGCAGCTCCTCATTTGTCTGTCACCTTTTGCCTCAGATACATCTGTGCTGCATCTGTGTCACATCTAGAGCTGTATCCTGCTAAAGTGACCGTCTCAGATGTCTCGCTGCTCCCATATGTTCCCGTATGGCCAATGTTATTGTAATTTCCCAAGTCATCAGGCAAGGACACTGCCGTATACATTCCCATTGCAATCTCAGCAGACTGGTGGTTTTATTGACTCATCAAACCATTCTTTTTCTCAACAAATGTATAAAAGGCTCTCTGTCCCCAGTCAAGCTAAGGTACACGTGCAAAATAAGACTTCAGGATGTTTCTGGTTGTCCTAAAGAGTGAGTAACGGAGAGCAAAGTTTATTTAAGGTGAACAGGATTCTCCTCCTTGGCTGCTCTCTTTCATTCCTTTCTTGTTTCATAATATCCAAGCACATTCATCGGGCTGTAACAAAATCAAGATATTTCTGTCTTGTGAGTGTCATCAGATAACCATCATCTGATGAAGGTCACAGGACCAAAATCATTGTGATCACATTAGAGCCCAATTAAAATGTTTTATTCCAAAATGAGTTATCCATCATTTGGATAAAAGTGGTAACTGTTCTTACAGAATGATGGATGGCATGAATTCAAACAGATTACATGTACTTTAAAAAAAAAGGACAGTAGTTCGTGTACGCTTTCGTGGAATAGTATTACTGTGCGTACTGGATGTTCCAGATCGTCGAGGCACTGAATGATGAACTCCGTTAATGTTTTTGTCGTTTTGAAATTAAAGTGTTGAGCCTCCTCCGCTCCATGATGAGGTGAAAATGACTCATATGTTTGTGTTTGTCTCCCCTCAGGTATCGTTGGCAGTAATAAAACCCTGCTGAAGTACATGACCACAGCCATCTTCCTCTACATTGCCATCCTTCTCCCCGCCATCGCTTTCGGCTCCCTCAATGACGAAAGCACTCGTGGCGAGATAGGTATGAGCACGTACCTCGAATGTCGAACGCTTTGTCACATCAGATCAGAGAGTATCGTGCAGGCGATAAACTACTAATCCCATAGTGCACTATGAGTGATGTTAATTGGTCTCCGCAGCTAGCAAATAGAAACATAGTTCATGTGAGTGCAGAGACTGTGAAGGAGGACGTAGGAAACTTTATTTTTACAGTTCTTTTAAGACCAGAATGTCCGAAATGCTTCACAGGACGAACAGAGGATGTGTTAAAGACAGAAGGTAGCTCACCTCGTAGAGCTCTTACCATGGATCACGACAAGAAAGGAAAGTTCATGATCCAAAAGTTTTAGACGCTCAAAGACTAGTTTACTGACATCATGAAGTCGCTTGGGATCATGGGAGTTGTTGTCTTCATTGTAAAGCAACCACGATTGCTGATGAAAGTCTGTCCGATGTGACTCAGACAGAAATTGCTCACAGATGAGGTAACGTGTTAGCTCACGTTATGTTTAGTCACATTTGCCAACTTCCTTTCATCACCGACGTGTCACTGATGCATGTACGGATCCCGTGTTCACCCGGAGAGTTAGCAGCAACTGGAGGCAAGCTGAGAAACACTGAGCGTCTCTGGGTTTGACATTGTTGGAAACAGCAAAATATATAATATAGGTCTAGTGTTTTAGACATTTTAATTAAAATCAGTGGGTTTTAATGATGTGCACTGAGACTCTCCTCTCTCTTCTAACTGAGCAAACTATACAGTAAATATGCCATGAAAACAAAAGCTAAAGGAAGTAGCTCCATAGAGCTGTGGTGAATGACGAGACGTCATGTCATTTATTGGTGATTAGTGAGCGTTAAGCTGGGTCTAAAATAAAAGTCTTTTCCGTCATATTAACATCCCCTGTTTGAAAAATGAATTGGAGATTCACTTCAGCTTCTGTTCAGCTCTGCAGACGAACCTCGCAGACATAATTAGTACACACCGGTCCTTCCCGCTGAGTGTTCTCTGTGTGTGTCCTCTCCATCCAGATGTTCGGAAGACCATCATCGGCCAAAGCATCGGCGGGGTCATCTACTCGCTGTTCGCCGGCTCTCCTCTGGTCATTCCTCTAACCACGGCTCCCCTCGCCATCTTCATCAGCGGTAGGCTTTCCCTCTTTCATTCAGCTCAGCTCTGCCAAAACACACTTATCTTTTCACAGTTTCTGCCGACGGCCGATTTGAAGAGGAGGCTGGGGGGTGGGTGGAGTGCTAAGAAGATTACGTCAAAAATCAAGAGAAGGAGGCACCCAACCGTGTTAGAACAGCAGCTAGAAACTCTTGCGTCCTCGTCTGCTCTCCTCTCTCTCTCTCTCTCTCTTTTAAAAGCACCACTGTTGGAGTAATTTAGCTGTTTGTTCACACATATGCCCTGAAATGAGTGTTCCTGACGCAGTCAAGCAAAAAGCACATCTCTCTAAAAACTTTCATTTTTTAGGAATGAAGAAAATAACTTTTTTTTTTTTTCTTCTCACTGATGTTACGTAACGGTTGGTTTCAGGGGAAACTCCATCATCACACACAAACATGTAAACTTTTTACTCAGTTCAGAGAGAGAGCAGCGTATAAACTGTGTTCGGTGTTTTGTTGGTTGGAATTTAAATGATCTCGACGGCTGGAAGCTGCAGAATGAAGCGGTGATGAGGAGAAAGCAGCGACTCCGATGCCAAGATGTAGTTTTAATACCGAAGCTGTTTGTTGGGTTTGTGGTGTGATGATCTTTGAAGTAAATGGGTTAGAATTGTGCTAAGCACATTCTCATGGGGATAATTATACTACATTTCCAGCAGCCTGTCTGAGCAGAACAATGGGCTTGTTTGTAAAGTTGTAACTCATCTGCGCACAAATCTGCTCAAGATTACAACCGGATTGTTACGGTCTTAACAAACCCATTACAATTCCTTTGTCCGTGTGTGTGTGTGTGTGTGTGTGTGTGTGTGTGTGTGTAGCTGTGTAGAAATCTCTAATAAAGTTCTTCCCCAATGTTTCACTAATAACAGGAGCAAAAAAAGTCTTTTCTGCTGTTTTATTATTATTTTATGAGCGTGTGTATTTACAGAGTACAAAGAGACGAACGATACTCTTCCTATTAACCCAGTTTGCTTTTTATTTTATTGATTAAATCAACATCGATCGGTCTCCTCCTGTTGGCTCATTGTTTGCGTGTTTGTCACATAGAATTTCTCACACAGGCACAACTGATTGAATTTTGAACATTCAAAGGCATCGTTGGTCTTGTTTTTTATGTTCTGGAGGTGCAGTCTGTGCACATTAAACACCGAGGTGACGTACGAGTTGGTGTTCGTCGTGGAGAGGCGACATGTTTACTGTTGCCTCGTTTGCATGAGCAGAGAAGAACCCGTCAGTCAACAAACATAAACACAAACAGTCCTGAGCACATTGGTAATAAACTCATGTTTTATGATCTCTGTTCATCTTTCTGTGGATGTGTGTTTGCGTGCGCGCAGTGATCCGAGGAATCTGTGACGACTACAACCTGGACTTCCCGGCTTTCTACGCCTGCATCGGTCTGTGGAACTGTCTCTTCCTCATCCTGGGAGGGGTCTTCAACGTCAGTCTGCTCATGAAGCTCTTCAAAAGGTATTTCTGTGCCCTCACGCTTCTAAACCGAACGCACTTAAATTGTTTTCGTCCAATTTATTGAAGCGATTGTTGCATTTTCTTTTATCTGCTGGTGCGCGTCCTTCTCTGTCAAGCAGAAAAATGTTTAAATTGGGCGATTGTGCCGACGTCTGCAGCTAAATCACGGGCACAGAAAAGTTTGTTTTGTACAGCAAACGTTTTTTTATAGAAGGCAGAGTGTGCGACAGCTCGTCTCCTTGTTTCCACACATGGTTCCTTTTTAGCCAAAACAAGCAGATATTAAGTCCTCTCGTATCCTTTGTCCTCTCTCAACTAAACCAACTCAGGTAACAGGAGCAGATAAAAACATCTGTTACTAAAAGTCACTGTATTCTGTCTCATGAATTTATATGTTAAATACTAACTTTTACTTTGTGTTACTTTATATTTCTATTTATATCATGCACTGCAGGGTCCAAAATGAATTAAACTTTTTGGTGCGTCTGCCATTGGCAGGTAAACTGTGAACATTTATCAGCCAAAAATATTTTCCTGGCCATTAAACTGCATCATAAATTATGTTACTAAGAATAATCACTTCAAGTTTTTAGTATGCAAACTCATCTCAGTTATGAAAAGACAACTTTGAAGTTTTTCGATAGAAATCATTCACATTATTGCACTTCACTCGTACTGTTACTGTCCAGACCTCCGTGACTTTTCTTTTTGTTGTTTTGACATGAGGAACGTGTCACCACAATCATCTCTAATAACATGCGACACAGCTTAAACGTAGTCGGAGCCAGTACACGTTAATACAGAGATGTCAACTCGCTCTGCGCTGTGATTTTAAATGATTTCAAATGTTCCTGCATCTGGTGCATCTGGCGGTGGCTCACTTCGGGTGCTTTGTGCTTCTGTTTCATTGCTGCACGATCACTCCTGGGACGAAAGTGACTGGTTGAATTTTGTTCGGTTCTGTGAACTATTAGTTGCTCGAGAATTATTTTCTGATTTCAAAACATTTCATTAAAACACATGCATGCAAACTATAATTTGACACAGCTTGTTTTCATTTTAATTAAATATTAGTTTGTTGGTTGTCTGCAGGTTTACTTCTGTGTCTTTGAACAACAATGTGAGGTTGTCATGATAACATGCCATCGATACAAAACTATAATTAAAAAACAAAACTCTGAACCTCTTTTGGTACAAAAAAGTCACGTACGCATTTTTAATAATCTTAATAGTGATTGCCATTATTATTAAATATCTTCCCTACCTTTCAGCCCTGCAGTTTATTTATGTCATTATTAATGCTTTTAATAATTGCTTTACTTGTAAACACTTAAAGGATTTAAAGGATACATTAAACTCTTTCCATCAGCAAACTGAAGCAGGTTTTTTTTCTATCTGTGCTCCCTTCAAAGCAAAAACAAACAAACAAAATGTCCAAAAAAGTGTTAAAACATTAAAATCAGACAAACTTATTCTGTGAGGTGAATTTACTGTTGTTGTCAGGAGAGTCTGGTGGCTGCGGAGAATGAGATAAGAGGAGCTAAAGCCATAAAAATATTCAAAATATAGCGCACACTTAAAGTGATACTGACTTTTTTAGGTGGCTAACATAAATTTAGTTGCTGCCTACATCCACAGCTGTGCAGCCTGGGGCTGAAATATGTCTGCAGATCTGTTTTTTTCAATGCTGCTGATAATTCATGGAGATGAATGTTATTGATACTTCTGACAATGATTAAAAAAGATGAATGTCGTCAACAATAACTTATTCTTGCTTTTTCAGTTTTACTTTTATGTATTTTTTCTGTAGCCATCGATTATTTTCTCATTGACTTTGTAAGTGACGCAGTGCTGTGGATGGAGTTTAATTATCTGTGATGTTTTCTGTGTTTTTCCAGGTCGACAGAGGAAGTCATCGCCCTGTTCATCTCCATTGCATTCGTGGTAGACGCAGTGAAGGGCACAGTCAAAAGTAAGTTGGTGACACACACACGGCAGATGTCTCTTTTTTTCTTGTTTACATCACTCTTCACAGTCTCACATTGCGTTCACTTCTGGAAGCTTCTTCCTGCCACATCACTGAGCTCGTAGCCCGCTCTGACTAATCAGTAGCAATGCTAACACTAGCATCATACCTGCTGTCAGATCCACCACCGGTCCTGTCAGCCTCGAACCTCATGTCTGATTTTTAAGCAGCCAATTACACACATGAGACAAGACATCTTCAGATCCATAAAAGAATCTGAATCTACACAGTATGATGGCTGATTTTTTCAGATTATAATTTAAGTGTGCAGCTCAGTAATTAGTACGGCTGTCCTCAACTGTGGCGTCCTTTGTTGGCTGATTGTCATAAGATCTCTCAAACTAATCATTCAGTCCATTTAATTAACAACTTCTTTCTGTATTATTGTCCTTCTGCAGATAAATGAAGTCATTCAGAAGAATCCTTTCAAAAAATAGTGCTTATTAAAGAACAAACCATATTTCTGAATATTATTGTGATGCCAGATGAGCTGTTAATTCCCTGAAAATAAACAGTTGATTAGTGAACGGATCTTATTCAGATCCATCGCAGGCCAAACCTCTAACAAGTGAGCATTTCGTCTGGCCAAGATTAAGAAGCGCAGCCTTCTAGATAGTTCAGCGGTGTGAAGACAGAAACAACACATTAGTTCCTCTGTAACTCTGCAGACTGAGATACTATGCACTAAATTAATCAATCCAGATTTTCGAGCCCAGCCGGCAGCCATATTACACCACCCCTGCCTTTACCGCACACCCATCTTAGTATATCATAAATATTCTACACAATTTAATTTCTAAAAAATGAGATGACGATGGCAGAATGTAATTTATTCTGAATGCGATGTTCTGTCCTGTTTTGGAGATTGCCAGTGCAGTCGTTCCATTTTCAGAAATCATTTGTAAAATACGCTCCGAGCTCATGTGCCATTACCATAACATTAACCTATGCCATTTTGTTGACACTTTTCATCCAAAATATTTTGCAGTAACATGAATGAATGCATTCTGTGTGTGTGTGTGTGTGTGTGTGTATCCAGTCCCACGTACAACTTTGCTTGCCACATAACTTTCTCCTGGTTTGATGAAAAGGCATGCAGCGTTTGAGGGAGCAGCACGCAGGCCGTGTCACGCTCTCCAATAAAAGTGACGATAGAAATGATTTCTGCACTGTGCGGCTCTCGTATAAACGGGGTCGTGTCATTCTTCTCATTTAAAATAGTTGTAAAAGCTCTACAGAGTTTAACACGCCGACCTGCAACATGATGCTCGCTTGAAGGGGAGGCACGCATTGTGAGATCTGAGTGTCAGGAGTCCAGAGCGGGCTTGTCTGAAGCCTCCCAAACAATACCAAAATCCACACAGCCGCAGAAAACACAAATCCAAATGACAGAAAACACAGTGACCGCACAAAACATATATTAATCAGCAGAAATAATCAAGAAGAAGCGTGTATTAATCATGTCTGGCACAGCTGCATTGATCAAATAATACAGTGTTGTGTTTAAGGACTCTAATCGTTTGACCTTTGATTCTGTCGCTGCCCATCATTTTCATTAAACATATTCAGTATTCACTGTGAGAGAGCCCGTGGTGTGTTCAGGGAGACGGTAGACAAACTAATACTGTGTACCTTCAGTGATTTTTGTTTTATTACTCAGCTGAGGCTTATCTCAGATTTATGGTTTGTTCGTTTGTGTTGCTCAGTCAAATTTAGGATTTAGGACAAGTCAAAGACAAGAGCTCATTTAGAAAGAGCAAAGGTTGACGTGCTTCACAGAGAGATTAAACAAGGTGAACCTCTGCGTGATAACCAGGTGTGCTCTGATGACTCAGCTGTTCGTATGTGCTCACTCTGTGAGGCTATGCAAAAGTCAGGATATCACCAAACTCATTATGATTCATCCTCTGGGCACCATGAATGTCTGCTTCTGTTTCTGGATGCAGCAGTTCTATGCAGAGTTTCTAATCTTTGCTGTGACTTCAGTCTTTCACAGGTATTACCACTCCCCGACGCTGGCTAACAGAAGCATAGAAGACTTTCCTCAGGGTAGAGACCTGCTCGGGGGAAACAGGAGCGAGGTGGCAGCTGGCTTGGCCCTCAATGCCCTCCCTGAAACCCTCATCCAGTGCACTCGAGAGAGGCCCGTCCTCTGCCTCCTGCTGATGCTCGGGACATTATGGATGGGCTACACCCTCTACCAGTTTAAAAGGAGGTACGTGGAGCACTGCAGCGCTGCAGCACTCTTAAGATAAATCACTGGAGAAGTTTAAATTGTGTTTGGATGGGAGCACTGCCGGCTATACGAATACTGCTGAGCTGGCCCTTGACTCTGAAGATTGTCAGGAGTGACGGAGCTTGCAGGAGCTTTCCAGACGGACTCCTACAAAGCTTCCTTTTCTATCGAAGCTTCTGTTCCAACCTGTGATTTAATAAGTATTAATATTCTACTTCTGATTGCTCCCAGTAATCAAATCAACCTCAAAGCCGGATTCAATTGTGTAAGCAAAAGGCGGACCGAGGTACTTAAGCAGTGTCAGGATTGCAGCCATTGTCCTTGTCTTGTCCACAGTAATTGTATTCTCTGTCTCTCTCTCTCTCTCCTCTCTCTCTCCCTCTCTCTCTCTCTCTTTCAGTCCGTTCCTGCATGCCAAAGTGAGGGAGGTGCTGTCGGACTGCGCCCTGCCGATCTCAGTGCTGTTGTTCTCCTTCATCGGCTCGTACCTTTTCAGTGACATTGAGCGTTAGTATAATTTGTTGCATTTTATTTATATATTAAATTATAAAATTGTAAATGATACGGTCTAATGGCCAACAAATCACATTATTGTTTTATTTTTTCACAGATTGTAAAAACACTCTAATGTCAAAGGTTTCTTTACTCGTTACTTAATTATGACAGTTCAGTGAATTAAGTACTTCATCATCCTAAAATTACAAGAGTAGAAACTGAATTTTATGGTAAAATCATTTTTAATTAGCACGATGTTTCTGACCCGAGCTGCAGGAAGGTAAACCTGTGTGTGCATCGGGCTTTTATTTTGGTATTTTAGATTTGAAAAACGTAAACATCATAGATATTCAGCCATGATGTAATGACCTATATGACACATAACTTTGATATTTTCTACAGAATATTTTTCCCACCCTGAAATTTTATTCAGAATGTTCTCTTACACACACACAGTCTTTTGAATAATTTAATGATAGCGTGGATTTATGTTGCTGACATCAGCTTTAATTATCTCAGCTCTTCATAAAAAATCTTTCTAAATACTACGATGTGAGTCAGGGGAGCGAATCAGCACTATAGCAAATCAAAAATGCTTTGTTGTTGCAATTTGGAACCAAACGGCACACCGGGGTCGACAAATTCATCCAAAAAATGAGTCAGGACAACAAACTGAATTGATTTAAGCTGCAGATTGTCTTATCAGGTTTTTGTGATTGGATGTTTCTCCTGGGATGATCCAAAGATTTCAACACTCGTTTTTGTACCGATGACGATTTAACCAGAGTTTCATGTGCAAAGGCTGGAAATGCTACAGTTGTCCATCATCATCACTGTCTGTGCAGAAGATGTACAGAACTTTAATTTCAGGACGTCCTCCCACACGGTAACACATGCATGCACAGGCGTGTGTGTTTTCTCACAGCTTTATAATGAATGACGAACTGATTAGCAGTTGTGTGTCTGTGCTGTTAACAAGAGCAAATGCAGAAAAGATGTAGAAAGCAAGCGTTGAAATACTTCCAGCCACAGTGCCTGTTTGGTACGGCAACATTTTCACAACGTTGTATTAAATATGAAACATGAAGGAGAGTGCTAATGGCTGTTCCTCGGCTGTCTTTTTGTGAATTACACTTCAGTGTTTTGGTCCAAACCTGCTGAAGGGCTCAAACTTAACGCCTGTTTACTTCCAAGACGTGCTGTCTAACTGTGGGGGCTCCCTTATTTTGTAGCTTTATTGTCTTTTTATGTTTCTTAATCAAGGCACAGGCCAACACACATTGGAGATTCTCTGTTTTTATCCTCTATTGTTTAGCATCATTTTGAATCTCCATTCATTGTTGCCAAGGCAGCAGCTGTTCTCTAGGGGTCGACACAGAAACACAGAGACAGGCGCCAAACCCTCAAGTGAATTTAAATTTAAGTGCCTGGCCAATTTTCTGTTCCTTTACCTCCACAGACAATAAGTCATAAGATAATAGACCCATTATTGTATTGTCATTTCTTCCCAAATTTAACCAACTGCACTTAATTTAGCCGCATTTTGAGGGGATGCAGTTTGTAAATGAGTTATCCAGCACATGACAAACATCCAGACGCCCTTAGAAAGCTTGCTGGTGTGAAAACGTGAGTCATCACAACAGTTTGAGAGACAGATTTGTTTGTGAAGATGGAATCTGATGAGTTTGGAGAGCAAGTGAAGTCTTCATGAAACTGTATTCATGTTAGCATTTAAAGATGAGACCGGTGTTTATTATGGAGATGTAATGGAGGAGGTCACGTCCTGAGCTGCAGTCACAGTTTAAAGACAATGAAGGGAGGGTTATGGGTATTACATCAAAATACTTTTGATTTATTTTCTGTTATTGTTGTTAGTTATTGATTAATTAACAAATTCTTTCAGCTCTAGTTGTGACTTCTCCTCTTCTTCTTCTTTGAACAGTGCCGGTCTTTAAAGTTCATAACCGGCCCGTTTTCAACGTGGCTCCATTTGAGAGGCTGTCAGCCCTGAACGTCGTCAGCGCCATGGGCCTCGGCTTCCTCCTGGCCCTCCTCATCTTCATCGACCAGAACATTGTCGTGTCGCTGACCAATGCGCCAGAGAACAGGTAGAGTCTCACTCATGATTTTCAACTTCTGTATGATTTTATTCACAGTTACAAAACTTTCCAAACTGTAGAAAGAGATTATTAGTGACCTGGGATATTAATTCTTGCACATTACCCGGCCGCCTCGACTCTTTCTATTGCCCATCAAAAAGCCACCAAGGACCTTTGGGGATCCACTGACCTCACTTTAGGATCTGCTGAAACCAGATATTTGCCGGTCTATTAGGGAGGGAAGATTAACTGAGCCAGAAACTTGACATCTGAGTCAAATCGTCACAGTCCGAGAGCTCTGAAGAAGCCTCCGAGCCAAAACACGACATTGAGCTTTTACCCTGTTCATCTAAAAAAAATTTGCATCGGACCAAGTCATGAACCGGCCCGACAGTGAAAATCTATAACGATGGAATTTCAACACTTATCTGCATTTTGTTGGGCAGATCTAAATGTCACTGAAAGGCTGCTGCGTCGTAAAAAAGTGATTTCCAAGAGTATCGACCTGTCCAACACCTTCTATAAATGCTGTTATTGTGATCTTATTTACTCTGCACAAGAAAAAAATCAAATGATCCTGTTAGTGAACACCAATAAAACACCGGCAAACACAGTTTGTGTTATTAAATCTTCACAACATTCACAGAAGCTGAAAAACGTTTTTCTGTCTCTGCTTTTCTCTTTTGAATCTTCGTTCCATCTGCTCGACATCGTCGTTTTTTTAAACACTGCACAGGTTTTTTATCGTGTTTCTTTTTTGTTTTCTGTCATGATTTATTTATTTTTTTATTATTAATTCAAAAGTCTTATTGATCACTCAGCCTTTATATTATAACACGAATATCCAGCAACACAAAGAAAAGAAACAAACACAGACGTGATTAAAAATGTGATAGGTTTTAGTGCTCAGCAACATTTACATATGTACTGTGTCAAACAGTTTGTCCCTGTGGACATGTATTCACCGAAGCTGTCCCATTGTTCTAAGTGTCTCAGTCTCATGCAGCTGTTTCCCTCATTTGTTCCCTCCATGTTTTCACTGTGATCTGAGGCTCTCTAACACCTTAGACTCAGCCGAGCACTGCTCATTAATCCAGCTGTTAATACCCTAAATGAAAATGTACTCACCTGTAGCACTGCGGATCCGTCCCCACGGAGAGACAACTTCTGTCTGTTCATCACAAACATGAACACTAAACTGTTAAACCGGGAGTTAATCGAGAAAACAGGTAACAACAACGCTTGGATTTAAGATCTACATTTACAGTGTGCTGGTTTCAATGCCATGCTCAAGGGCACGTCAGCAGGACAGTCTGACAGCGTCTGGTGATCAGTGCGACACGAGTCGTTTTTCAGTGTAGCCTGCCGACACACACAACCTAGAAGCACGCACACACACACACACACACACACACGCACTGCACTCCCGCAGAGCCGGCTGGAGAGGCAGGGAAGACGCACAGCAGTGATCCTTCACCAACATCTGCAGAAAAAAATGTTGTCTGGCATCATAAAGGTCGCTGTCATCCATTTTATGTAGATTTACTGTAACATCATGCTCGGCTTACGCTGTCATCGTCGGTGACATATCGATTCACGCTTTGCTTCGTATGAAAACAGAGAATGCACAACATGTCAGGATTTCTTGGATGTTGAGTGAGGAGAACTAGTGAAACGTGAGCGAGTTTATTCAGGTGGTGTTGAAGGGCACGGCTAACCTTAGGAGAATGATGCCCTTTGTAGTTGTGAGTATGAGTGTGTGGGTTGACTACTGTCAAGTGCGCTCCTTTTTCAATATTTCATACGTGCAAATCTTTTTACAAATCAGCGTGTGTGCATGTTTCTCATCTGTTTTCTCTGTGTGCTTCTGGTGAGTTGTTGTGTTGCAGTAACAGTTGTGTTGCTCCTCAGGTTGCTGAAGGGCACGGCGTATCACTGGGACCTGATGCTCTCTGGACTCATTAACATACTGATGTCGGTGCTGGGGTTGCCCTGGATGCACGCCGCCTTCCCCCACTCCACCCTCCATGTGCGCCAGCTGGCTTTCGTGGAGCAACGCGTGGAGGGGGGGCACCTCTATGAGACGTGAGTTACCCGCCTTCTCATCGCCGGCGCTAATCAGGCGCTCAATTAAAGGTCGTCTTCAGAGCATGTGGTGACTGTAATTTTGTGTTGCAGCCTACTGTATCCTGCTCTTCCCTGATTACATGATTACTATGTAACTAACCATTTTCTCTCCGGGTGGAAGAGGTGAGGGGGTTTTTAAGAGATGAGAGGATTAAGTTCATCCTTCCGGCCACGCAGATATGTGCAAAGTTGTAGTTAGCATATTCAGGATTTGTTGCCAAGTGTGTTAAATGGGGCCAGTGTGGGAGCAATGTTCTATAAGACTCTAATTAGAGATGCTGGTTGTAGAAAAGTATGCACGTTTTTAAAAGGTGTCTACAGATGTTGAAGGGAAGCCAGTTTTCTATCATTACAGTGTAGGTAGTATATGCAAATGAACAACTTTCAACGGTCTGATCAAGAGAGGCAAATGTCTTTTACCGGCAAATGAGCAGGAAGCTCTGGGTGCAGGCAGCATGGAGGGAAGTTTCTTTTGTTCTTTTGCATAATACTGTCCACGATGTAATGACATAAAGCTGGTTGAAAATTGGCAAAGTTTCCCTTCAAGTCCAAAAAGAGAGAGAGAGAGAGTTCCAAAGTTTCAGGAAGGAGGAACGACCTCAAAAGCACCGTCTGCTTTTTAGTGTTTAAAGCCCGACGACGAAGAAGGATCTTCAAACGTGTAACTTTTTTTTTTGGTCAGCTTAGACGACGCTGTCCACCATAACACTGCACTACAGAGGCCATTTTAAACCCTGGTTACACACACACACACACACACACACACAGTGCAGTGTGATATATAAGCAGTCAATACAAAGAAGATGAGAAGACATATGGCCGGAGATCATAACGGTCCAATCTGACCTTCATGTCAGAGGAAGTGAAGCGGCGCTGACGCTGTGCTGGGGTGTGTGTTGTCTTTATCTGTGTGTTTCTATGCTGATGTGGCTGTGGAAACTAATCTCCCCGTGGAACAATGAACTCTAAAAGTCCATTTCTTTCAAACTCTGGAAATTTGTTCTGGAAAATTGAGACTTTTTCAGATGGAAAATGTGCAGGAAGACTGATAAGAAAACCCTGGAAAAAATGTTGTCTGTTGTATTGTATAAAACAATTGTGTGCTTTCCAGTGACCATTCGTTTGTGTGTGTGTTATTGTGTGTGTGTCCCCAGTATCGTCCAGGTGAAGGAGACCCGGCTGACGTCTCTGACTGCCAACATCTTCATCGGCGTGTCGGTGCTGCTGCTGCCCCTCCCGCTGCAGTGGATCCCCAAACCCGTCCTATACGGCCTCTTCCTCTACATCGCCCTCACCTCCATCGACGGAAACCAGATGTGCGACCGCATGGCTCTCCTCCTCAAGGAGCAGGTGAGCTAGAGAGAGAGAGAGTGTGTGTGTGTGTGTGTGTGTGCATGACCATATGTCAACTGCAGGGCTCTGCAGATCAAACGGTTGACTGGGTGCCCGGTGCTGGAGGATCAGACCTGAGTCAAATAATATTTGCAAATCTAATTTTTTGTTTGTTTAAATCTAGTCAGAATGGCCGGTGGGTCGGGTTGAGTGAATTAAGACAGATCAGACAATAAATGAACATGCTTAGTCGAGTGTAGGGTCTCATATCAGCCACATAAAGATACTTTCTAACACCCTTCTTCAGTCATTATCCTCCTGCTGGACCCGCTAACAGCTTCAGTCAGATTAAAACAAACTCTTTGCTGGTGTCTCTGCTCCCGAGTGTCCGATTTAACCTTCCAACTGGAAGCAAGACGTTTTCCTCTGTACTCGCTATCTTCACACACTAGCGCCTCCAAAAGGCAGTGAGCGGTAACTGTTCAAAAAATAATAATAATAATAATAATAATAAAGCCCCTTCCTCCACTCGAACATGCAGACAGTACGGTGTGATTAACATTCTGCAGGTATCTCAACAAAACAAGACCAAAGAATCTTTCTATGAAAACCAAATGTATAGTGCGTTATCAGAGCATTCATTGTGAATTATAAAGCATCTCTATTGATTTAAGACTACACTCATAGACACACGTAATGCTCAGCTGTAGTAAGGACTCCATGTCCATGCATGTGTTAAATAATGATGCATGCTTCATCATAATGTTTCAGTGTTGCTGCAGAGCAAAGTGAATCTATGCTGCAGGATTCTTTCTATTTCTTTTTATCTTGAATTTTATCTCAGCGTCACAAAATTCAACATGAAAGTAGCTCTTGTCAAAATCACAGCGGATCACACACACACACACACACACACACACACACACACACACGATCTGCCTGAACAAGAAGCTTCACTTCTACGACACGTGAGAAAAGTCAGAAAAGTCGAGATTTGTTGCGTCTCGTCTTTGTAAATTCCAGATCAGTCACAACGATTCCAGGTAGTGATTAAGACTGTGACATCGTTTTATTGGCGGAGGTCTCTGCTGATTTATTAACTCGAAAGGTTCTTAACTGATGCGAGATCAGTTGGAGGAGATTAGTTTGTTTTGGTTGCAGCTTCACCTAAACTGGGAAGTCAGGTATATTTTTCTATAAATATCTTACCACATTAATATCAACAGCTTCTCTCCTGCACTGTACCCCACCTCACACACTGACACAGGAGACCACTTATACTATAAATACACTCATTGCTCTTCATAAGAAAACATCCACTGAAAGCAGAATGTTATTTATGATCTAAACACTGCAGTGCGCGTCTTCGAGGTGTGTGGGCTGTCCGCTTTCTTGAGTCATTTCTTTAAGACTGCAGGAGACCTGAGGACAGCGAGGAAAAGAACCTCAGGGTAGATTGTATTTTAATCTGTCCTGATCCTCTCACCTCCTGCAGACGTCTTACCCGCCTACCCACTACATCCGCAAAGTGCCCCAGAGAAAGATCCACTACTTCACCTTCCTGCAGATGATGCAGCTGCTGGTGCTGTGTACGTTTGGCATGTACCCGATACCGTACATGAAGATGATCTTCCCTCTGATCATGATCCTGCTAATTCCAATCAGGTACGTCTGCCACAGTTTTGTCTCAGAAAATGATTTTCTCGAGTGCTTTAAACCAGGATGACATCCAGCGGCGCACGGGTAAGGAGTGCTGCGTCTGACCTGAATCTGCCACGCGATAATCTGTGAACACGTTTCTCCTGTTGTCAGAAGCACATATCTTTCTAAGCAGCATCCTGCTGGGGAGGAAAATAGACAATAATTAATTACAATTTGAGTTATATAATGTGTTACAGCTGGAAACATCTGGCGTTCAGTTGAGATACAAACATTTTGTCTTATTAAACATAATGTGTGAAAACAGAGGCTGCAGCACTAACAGCAGATGGATGTAATACATTATATATGATATTTGTAAATTCACCGTTGCCGCATCAAACCCGGATTATCTTAAAAATATGGTGTTAAAAACAAAAATAACTTTATAGATCCAGCACTTTTCTAGTGTAACTTCCCATTTTCTCTGCAGTCTATGAAGCATTTGGGGCTTTTTTTAACTAAAGTTGAGAGTTTTATCAAAGCATCATTAATTTTCCACCGATAGAGGCTCTCAAAAGATTCCTAACTACACCAGCTCAAGACAAGACATCTCTTGTTCTCCATAATACCGCCTCTGGATGTCCGAGCTCCATCTCTAAGGCTGAGGCCAACCCTGCAGCGGAAACTCATTTCAGCCACTTTTATCTGCGATCTCATTCTTTCAGTCACTACCCAGAGCTCATGGCTGTAGGTGAGGTGTAGGTCGACTGGTAAATTGAGAGTTTTGATCTTGGTCTGCGAGCAGTTGTGAAAAGCACAGGGTGGTGGCTCCATGTTATTGTGTTGGGCCGAGCCTCATGGGTCAAGCCCGACCACATGCACTTCAGAAATGGGCCTCGGTTTACCTTTTCTGGACGGGGTGCTGCAGCTCCTTCTCAGCAGGTTCATAAGGGTCTGTGACGCTGAAGGAAACTGCACAGTCTGTGCGTGTTCATCACCTTTCACACTTAGTATTTTCATCCATCGTTAATCTAAAAACAGAGCGGCTTTGATGGAGTGAGGGCCGGTGCCGTTGTTGCTGCAATTGTAATTTTACTGCATTAAAAAGAAAAATCATTTAATGTCGACTTTTTGAGCGTGAAGTATGATTTTCTACTTGATATATAACCGTGAGCTGTAATGCCATTATGCACACGCACATACTTGTACACTGATAAATCACGTCTGATAAGATCCGACAGTTTGATGGCGTCTTGTTTTTTTCTTGTTTTCATTACGAGTAACAACTGACATAAATTCTGTCTGCTCTGTGTTCAGGAACAACGTACTTCCTCATATCATTGAGGCCAAATACTTGGACATAATGGACGCCCAACACATGTAGCTACAGCTGAAGACGAGTTCTGGATCCACAAAAAAAGACGTCTAGAATTTAAAAAAAGAAAAAAAAAAAGAAAAAATGAAAATGAGGATTTAAAAAAACAACAACGTATTTTTCAATGCAAAACTGTACGGAAGCAAAAAAAAAAAGGAAGGAGGAAACACAGACTGTTTTGATTTTTGTATCCGATAAGAACATTCTTACAGGTGAAGCACTGGAAATGTGGGAAGTCGTGTGAGGAGGAGAGATGAGAGCCGTAGGAAATGTTTTTCCAAACATGGACTGACAGCATCTCTCTGGGTTAAAGTTCTACCAAAAAAACTGGACCGCCCAGAACTCCCTGTTTCACCTGCGTTTGACCCTGTCAGATCGTTCAGTGCCATATACCTCCATGTCCTCCTCTCACACCTTTACATTTTATGGTAACATTTTATCCTTACTGCAGTGTATCCATCTGTGTGTTAAGCTATGGGTAAGTACTCACTAATACTGTGTAAGGAATACAAATGCTGCCAGTGTACATTGTAGAGTACTTAGAAAGGTGTAATGGCACAATGTAAGTATGAACAATACCTTTTTTGACACTTTGCACTCACATTGTGTTTTTACACTGTCATTCGGGTAAATTTTACATACTTACACTGTGTTCATAAGTACTTAAATACTTTTTTCCATGGGTGAATTAACTGGTAAGAACACTGCATTTAGGCCACTGCAAAGTAAATCTTTACCTTTTGTATTGCTGTCGTCGTGCAGTGTTGAAAATCTTCTACATTCCTGCACCTTTTAGCTGTGATCGCCCTTTTTTCTATGAAGGACGCCTGCGTTCGTACATGTTTAGTTTCTACGTCATTCCAACAAATGTCTGTGTTCATTAAGGAGAGGAAAAGGGTGTGTGTGTGTGTGTGTGTGTGCGAGTGTGTGTCCCTCATCTAGCTTCCTGTCAACCTCATTTTAAAGGTGGAATTTAAGTGCTCAGCTGAATAAAAACATACATTCCACAGGTAAATATATTATATGTAATTATTTAGAACGACAGCACAAACCAAAACATATAGTGAAATCTTTATCAAATTATGAATATATTAGAATATATTATGGCAATATACAAAAAGTATTTTAGGTTAAATTCAAATAGAATATTTATTTATCATGATGACAGTTTATCTTTTAAGTACAAAATGGTCATTTTGTGTGTTTAGCCCAAACTGGAAAGTAATCTGTAATTCTCTGTTTGCTCCCTCTACATTCCACAGTTACTCATTCTTGTATTTTGAGTGTTTTGTCTTACATCTGGCTTTTGCCGCAGTGTTTACATGTCAGAGTCCCTCAGAATTCATGTCAAAGTCCAACACAGTTCTGGTGCATTGCTAGTAAAGAGGAAAGTCAGGTAAAGGTGAAAAATAAGCTGGAAAAAAGTATCTGTGGGCTTTGGATTCAACAAAATGCATCCCTTTTTTTTAAGTGTTCAGAGATGAGTTTTAGAATAATCTGGTCTTGTTTTCTATTTAGATGTTATGATTAGATCAATGCTTGCAAATGTTGTCATGTAATAATCCAGACGTCTGGAGAAATTATCTTGTTATCTACAGTACAAAAAGAAAAAAAAAGACAATTTCTAGGCACTGGTTTGCGTTAAAGCATGACTCATCTGGGTTTTTGATACAATGTGATGCCAATGGTCATGTATCCTACACAAGAAGAAAAAAAAGTAGCAAGTCAAACAGTAACTTCTCAATAAACCGAATGCAATGCTCAATATTCAGCAATACTGTGTATAAAAACAGAACTTCACTGGTGAGTTTCCCGTGCAGCTAAGGTGGACACATCAGTGAAGCAGACAGGCCAGCTGTATTTTTTAAGACAGCAACTTTTCAGTCCATCCACATGGTACTGCTGCTCTGTGCTGATTCAATTATTGCACACATCAAGGAGAGGAAAAAAAGTTTGCCTGTCAACAAGGCATTCTCAGTGCCGGGTTTTATTACGGTTTAGTTGCTTTCCCAATGTCCAAATGGCAGCTCCCTCATGAGTTCTGTTCAAACTTTGTCTTACAGATGTGGGAAAGATGTCCAATTTAAGCAGATGTCTCATGCCGGCATAGCAAGGCATGAAAGGAAAGCTCTGAAGTATTTACATAATCCTTGGACTAAGGCTTAAGACAGCACTAGTGAGAGAACAGAGAGATTGTGAGGTATGAAGTAAAATGTACAGTTTGCAATGCAAAGTTTAGTTTCTATCAACTATCCATTATAATCCATGGCAAGGTATTAGTTTCTAACTTTGGACCGAGTACAGAGATTTAACCATTCTTCTTATGTGACAGTATTGTTGTTGTTCCTTGATATCTTCTCTGTACTGATGATTTTGGAATAGCAGCAAATTTCTCTCAGATGACTTAGCGTCGGATTCAGAGTGAAAGACATATTACTCTGTTTGTGAAACCTTGACTTCCCTCCTCCTGATTGGATTCGTTTGAAAATTGCGTACTGTGGTGTTTTGGTTTTTTCCTTTTTCTTTTCCTGATTTCATATAGCCTACTTTTTCTAATCATGAATGTAAGATGTGTGGATTTTTATATAGCATACTAATTTAGGTGTCAAACAGAATCTGTAATTTTGTCAAAAAGATCAGCTATATTTGTAAGCTGTAATATGTAAAAATGAGAAAAAAATGGTTATCAAACAGAATGTGTTGGTTTACTATAGTATATATATACTGTACACTGAAAAAGAGAGACTATCTCAAGCTGTTTGCCAAATAAAAAGTAGTAGTGATGTAATAACTTGTGTGTGCTTGTGTTTGTTGAACCAACGTGAATGTCTGATATTTAGATTTCTGTCTTTCTTGTAAAGTTACGGACCCCGCGACCGTTTTCTCATCAGGTCGACGCTTTGTTCCGTTATCAGGTCTCATTAAAGATATTATGTGCAAAATGGTTCCATACTTACACATTTTATTCCAGGTTAGTGACTTATGAAGCATAAAAATAAGTAGCACTACTTTTTTCTTTCAAAATTATTTTTATTGAATTTTCCTTGGATGCATGTTTATATCTATAACTGTCAGGGCACACAGGATTTTATCCAACACATCCATAAAATGAGCAAGTACAAAAGTAATAATATCAAAATATACAAAAACAAAGCAAGTAGAATATAATATGAAAAATAACCATATATGAGAAAAAATAATTAAATGAAACCGAAATAGAAGAAAAAAGTTAATAAATAAAAAAGAAAAGGAAAATGAGACACAAACAAACAGACAGGAAGGGACAACATGAAGAGGAGGGGAAGGACTGGGGGTGAGGGTGTGTTGAATTAATCGTCCTCGACCTGAGTACATGAAGTTAGAATGGGTCAGCTGGAAGTTTATCACTCTAATTGAAGCCCATCTAATTGCTTTACAAATCCAATAAAGTCATCCCATGTCTTATGAAAGTTCTGAAGCGCACCATTAACAGTAAACCTGATCTTTTCTAACGTGAGATAACACATGATACTCTTGGGTGGAGCAGCGTTCTTCCACTTCAGCAAAATCAACCGCCGCGCTAGTAAGCAGGAGAATGCCATAGCCCTGCGCTGACAGGAGGTCAGAGATATGTCTTCTGAGGTTACACCAAAAATGGCAATAAGGGGGCAGGGAGCAACACGTTTTTTTAATATTTTAGAGAATAAATCAAAGAAAGAGGAGCAGAATCGATCCAATTCAGGGCGACCCCAGAACATATGATAGAAAGTCGCAGGAAGCATTTTGCTTCTGTCACACGGGGTCAGTGTGTGGGTAAAATCTGTCAGGGCAGTCTGGATAAGATCGTGACCTGCACATATGGATGAGCAGTGTACACGATCCAAGGCTGTCATCCAAGATGTCAAAGCCAAGCTCCTCTTCCCAGTGCTGTTTTATAATAGTTAAAGACGGCATATTAATCGAAATGATGTATTCATAAACTTTGGCCAGCCTCCCGTTTGAGAGTGTAAAAGCGTGTTAATAATATGATGAAGATGGGTTTTAGATGGGAGAGAGGGAAAATCTGGAAACTTCTTCCTAATAAAATCCCTCACCTGCAAAACTGAAAAAAAGAAGACCGTGGCAGATCAGATTTTTCTTGGAGTTGTGTGAAACTGGCGAAGACACCATCTATGTACAAGTGCTCCAGTTTTTGGATGACCTTGGCATGCCAGATTTTAAAAACCGAGGAATAGCTAGAGGGGGGAATAAGGGGTTGTAAGAGAGCGGGGAGAAGAGAGAGACGCTCTGAAGGCCAAAGGAAAGTTTAAATTGTTTCAGAATTCTTAAAGAATGCCACACGACAACATGTTTGGGGATTGAAACTGTGACCGGGAGCGATGCCCCTAAAGGAGCAGAGAGAGAGTACGGACGGCAAAGGGAGGCCTCGATATTGACCCATGCTGGACAGTTTACGCTGTCAGAAGACAGAAGCCAGAAAGACATGCTGGTCAAGTTTAATGCCCGGTATAGTTGGAAATTAGGGGCAGAAAGGCCCCCAAGCTGCTCAGGTCTCTTTACGTATGCATGTTTACCTCCCAGATAAAGTCAGAAATTAGTCTCTGTGACGTTTTAAAGAATGAGCGAGTAATAACAATGGGGAGACACTGAAATAAATAGACATTTAGGGAGAATGTTCATCTTCACTGAATTAATTTTGCCAATCAAAGAAAGAGGAAGGACTGCCCATCGCAACATCCTGAAAGATTTCATTCGTGTCAGGTCAGATTTGTAATCTTGTTTATGTAATCGGTCACATAGTTCCTGAATTTTTCTATTTTTGTAAATTGCATTTATTTATTTTTTTTGACGAAATGTCATATCGTCAATTAAAACAGTTTTTTTTTTAGACAAACATCAAAGTGAGGTATTGAAAAAAAGTTTTGTTTAGTATCAGTGCTGAAACTTCGTCATCAGACTGACTCTAAAAATCGTTGCCTGTCTACACATCCCATTAATAACACATGACCCTCTTCAGACTCTAATTGTCGTGTCTGCACCGGATCTCAGTTGATGTCTCCCAAAGTCAAAATGACAACTACACCCTTTGTTGTAAAGAAAAAATAATCTAAATCTAATTGGCAGATTGATTAAATTCTGTGCTAATTTCCTGCTTTAACCAATGGTGGAATCTACATCTATAGTACATTTACTCAAGGACAAATTCAAGGGGGATTCCAGGAATATATGCAACTTTATACTTACATAGTCCACCACAGCTCAGAGGCAGAGGTTAGTAGTTATTTTATCCTTCCCGTCAGTTTGGTGATTGTGAATTAGAATTAACTGAAGCATTAAGTGTTGCTTTATCTAAAACCCTCTTAGATGAGTTGATGTATCGTCACAAAGAAAACTGGCTGGTTTTCTCAGGAGAAGTTTGACTTTTCAAGGCTGGAAATGCTACAGACATCTTATAGACTATGATGCATTGTTGTTTTAGTTTATATATGCTTCCTTTAGTTTATATATGCTTCCTTTAGTTTATATATGCTTCCTTTGCTATGCTGAAGACACCCAATTATATTTATCGATCAAGCCTGATGAAACAAATCAATTAACTAAACTCCAAGCATGCCTTAAGGATATAAAAAGTTGGATGACCTACAATTTTCTGATGTTAAATTCAGACAAAACTGAAGTTCTTGTAATTGGACCCAAACACCTCAGAAACTCTCTTTCTAGAGACTTAGTTACTCTAGACGGGATCACCCTGGCCTCCAGCTCCACCGTAAAGAATCTTGGAGTTGTTTTTGATCAGGATTTGTCCTTTAACGTCCACATAAAACAAATTTCGAGGACTGCATTCTTCCACTTACGTAACATCGCCAAAATCAGACGCATTGTATCTCAAGCGGATGCAGAAAAACTAGTCCACGCATTTGTTACCTCTAGGCTGGACTATTGTAACTCTCTGTTATCAGGCTGCTCCAATAAGTCTCTGAGGACTTTGCAGTTAATTCAGAATGCTGCTGCACGTGTTCTGACAGGAACCAAGATCAGAGATCACATCTCTCCCATTCTGGCTTCCTTGCACTGGCTACCTGTTAAATCTAGAATAGAATTTAAAATTCTTCTCCTTACATACAAAGCTCTTCATGGTCAGGCACCATCATATCTAAAAGAGCTCATAGTACCTTACTACCCCTCTAGAACACTGCGCTCTCAGGATGCTGGGTTCCTTGTGGTTCCTATAGTCTCCAAAAGTAGATTGGGAGCCAGAGCTTTCAGCTATCAGGCTCCTCTTCTGTGGAACAAACTACCATTCTGGGTTCAGGAGGCAGACACGGTCAACACCTTTAAGAGTAGACTGAAGACTTTCCTTTTTGATAGAGCTTATAGTTAGTGCTGGCTCAGGTCATCCCTTAGTTATGCTGCCATAGGACTAGGACTTTTACTGCACAATGAGTACTTTTACTTTTAATACTTTAAGTAAATGTTGCTGATGATACTTTTAGTTAAGTGAAAGAGTTTTCTTATGATGCTCCCAAGAGGATGAACCCTTAACCTGTTTTGTGTGTTTGTTTTTACCTCATGGCTTCTCCTCTGGCGCCACCTTCAGGACAAACGTCACACTATCAGCCACACTGGAGCTCCTCATGTGTGATGATGCATGCATGCATAATCTATATCATTAGATATGACATAAACAGGCCTCAGCTGTTATTTTCTAACACTCTGTGTAAACAAACAGGTGAGCTCTTGCACATGCGCAGATCTCTCAGGGGTTAAACCCAGCACAGCTCGAGGGGAGCCCTGTCTGTCTGCCTGTCTGTCTGTCTGTCTCCGTGTGTTGTGGGCCGGGTCATGAGACTCCAGGGGTGTGTCTCCTTCAGAAAGCTCGCAGCTGGATTCCTCCTCTCTGCAGCATCCCGGAGGCGGGCGGCTCTCGGCGGCAGGCACGTGTGTGAGCTCCGTCAGTCTGCTCCGGACATCATGGCGGAGGAGGCGAAGAAGCTGGCCGCGTGCGCCGCGGTGGATAACCACGTCCAGGTAACTGCTGTTAGCCTGTTAGCTCCGTGCTAACAGCAGCGCCGCTATAATGCAGTCTGTTAGCTTCATGCTAAGATGCTACACGCTAGCTACGTTAGCTTATACAAACAGATGGAAAGCGATGTAGCCTAGCGTGCTAACTCATGACTGTTACCTAACTCGGTTTGTGGGGAAGTTAGCTCAGTGTTATGCGTGCCTGTCCCGGGATAACGGGCTAACTTTGTTCGGCATTAAGGACTAAATATACTCTATATATCTATATCTATATCTATCTATGTGTTATAATGTGTTAGCTGCTAACACCAGATGAGCTAACATGCTCCGTGTAAAGTTCAGCCAGCTGCAGGTTGGCTGCTGCTGTAACACTGAATAATTCAGCCTGTGCACAGTCAGTGTGTGACTCAGCAGAAGTTTCCAGATGTTTTAAAGAGACTTTTAACGTCCCAGCTCATCAAATGTCAGAAACAAGAAGACAGACCTACAACATGTGACACCCTGTACAGCCTTAAATATGAAGCTGACCCTCATGTTGTGCTAAATAAACCCATGAATACAAGGTGTACAGGTATGTGACAGGTGTGCACACTCACCTGCTGCTTCATTAGATACAGACTGACACCGTCAGAGACGTGTTAATGAATTAAACTTGAACTGCAGAGGTGTTTCTAATATTTTCTATTGCCGCCACATTTACAGACATCATGATATTAAAACACCGTTCAGTAATAAACATGAAGTGTTTCCTCTCTGACAGCGTCGACATAACATGCTAGCTTCTTAAACAGAGTTCCTAGCAGAGCTGTTGCTGTGCAGTGAAGCATATACTGATGCAGCTCTTTGCTCTCAGCCTCTTTCATGGTGTGAAATGCAGCATGGTCACATCACTTCTTTTCTGTCTCTCACAGAACAACCAGGTGGTCGGAGTGGGCAGCGGATCCACCATTGTCTACGCCGTGGACAGATTAGGTGAGTGACCCCAGACTAAAAAGCACAGGTTTGAGCCGTGAGTTCAGACATTTAGATTTTTTTCCCGCTCATGGTCTGTCTCTGTGTGTGTTTTTTTTGTTTCTTCCAGCTGAGCGAGTGCGTCAGGAGAAACTCAACATTGTGTGTGTGCCCACGTCCTTCCAGGTTTGAGACATACGTTCTTACTGAAACACACAAACACAAACTCGTCCTGGTGTCTTCATGCTGTGTGCACAGTGTTTGGCAACAGCATGTAGTGCAACACTGTGGCTTTGAATGCAATTCATTACCACACACTCCATCTCTTCTTTGTTGTCTATAAATGACACATTTTCACAGAGTGACTTGCACGAGAAGAATCATTAATAATAACTGCACAAATTAACCGTGGTGTCACGGCTTTTCCTCTGCCTTTTGTCTCACTTCTTCTTCTTCTTCTGCTGCGTTTTGCGGCTGTCACCTTTTCTCCCATCTCCCGGCTCCTCGTCCTCCCACAGGCTCGTCAGCTGATTCTGCAGCACGGTCTCACACTGTCGGATCTGGACAGGCACCCAGAGGTATGATGAGCTCTTTACAAATTAATCTGAAAGCCTTGGAAATGAGGAAGAGCCTCAATATGTTGGTGCTCAGACGCTGTCACCTTGAATTGGAGCGCTGTGTAAAAAAATTCTGCCTGTGCAGCTGCAAATTAAAAAAAAAAAGCTGAATGGAGCTGACTGTTGCAGTTTCTGTGAGGATTATAGCTTTTACTTTGTTTTCTGCTCATAAGCTGTTTGTCTGCACACAGCTGGATGTCGCGATTGATGGAGCGGACGAGGTGGATGCAGATCTCACGCTGATAAAAGGTGGAGGGTGAGTGCAGCTCGGCGCAGGCGGCAGGATTAAACAGCGTCTCCTGTGATTTCTGTCTCAAACTCGTCCTCTCTTTGTCTCACAGCGGCTGCCTGACACAGGAGAAGATCGTAGCCGGCTGCGCTAAACATTTCGTTGTCATTGCCGACTTCAGGTTTGTATTTGTCGGTTCACCTCGAGAACGGAAGTGACATTGTTGCGTTAGCTGGCGAAGACGCTGCTGTTCTGCCTCCTGTGTGGCGTAGAAAACTTTAATTTCATCTTTGTGTTAGACTGCAGCAGTAAAGCATGTTGTGTTTTTAGCTGTTTCAGCTGTTGACGAGTTTTTCACTTAGCACAACAGGAAGTGAGTTAGACTTTAGGGGATTTATTGAATGTTGTTGGGCTGGAAATATCACCTACTCTCCGTTTGTTGGAATATTTTTACCTGGCTGCCTTTTCCTCATCAACTCTCGCTCGCACCATCAGATCTGTGTACCTGAGGATAAGCGCTTATAAAACTGGATGTGGTTAATGTGTCCTAATTCCATTCATACTGTTTCCTCTCCTCCCAGGAAGGACTCCAAGGCTCTTGGCCAGCAGTGGAAGAAGGGAGTTCCCATTGAGGTGATCCCCATGGCGTACGTTCCTGTCTCTAGGACCATAGCCAGACGCTCGAGGGGAAGCCAACCTTCGGATGGCTGTCAGTAAAGCAGTAAGTGGAGGATTGGCTTGACTGTACTACAGTAGTTTTTCCTTCCAGCTTTGCTTCGTGCTGCTTGGGACCCTCTGGGTGAAGTTAAAAATGCAGCCACATAAAGCATTTAGTTTATTAAAACATGTAAGAAACATTACATCATCTTTGTTAATGCCCTGAGTGCTTTTCATACAGGATCTCACTGAAGTCATGTGACATTTTTATAATGAAATCGAAGCAGGCCCCACATGTAACTCCCATTTTTCTGGAGTGTCAGCTTTAAAGTACCCTGTAGAGTTTTTGACCTCTGTGGAGCTACAGAGCCGTTTTTCACGAGCGGGTCCCCGTTTTGTTTGTCGAGCACGAATCCACGGGTGCCATGATATGCAATCTGCAAGGCAGCAAAGATCAGAAGGAAGAACTAAAAACTAGCAGACATGGATGTAAAAAATGCTTTATGTGGAAGGAAATACATTCAACACAGTCCTCAGACACACACACACACACACACACACATGTAAACATAACTTTAGTTTGTTGATGAGAAAAGTCCACAGGCCAAAGTTCACACTGCAACCGCAGGACACAGATGACACCTCCACATGAACTGTGTACTCATTAACAGTGTGTGGAGTACAACTTTAATGATTTTCCTCCTACTCATTATTTTTATTTAACTCGACAGCATCGAGAAAGAGACAGAAGTTTGTTTGTTACTTTAGTTTGTAGAAGAAGAAGAAGATTAACTTTATTGATCCCTCGGTGGGAAATTCTTTCTTCACTCAGGTTTTTACATGTACAGGCCTGAGAGACACACACACACATGCACAGGGCTTATAGGCAAGCAAATGTGGAGTGATGGGCACCACGTAGCCCTGGGAGGGGCTCGGTACCTTGCTCAGTGGCCAGGAGGTGGACTCTCAGTCCCTACGGAAAATGAGAGCGTTGTGGAGACGAGTTCCAGTTCGTTCGATGTCCACAGATATTCACTTAGTTATTATGAAGTACTAATTAGTAATAACTGTTGGTTCACGTCATTTCATTTGTGTCCTGAGTCACAAAGAAAGCACAGATTGGAAAACAAAGTTCAACCTTAAATGATTATTTTCAACCAAGTCAGACATGCCTCAGTTCACATTTATCACAGCATTCTGATCAGGTTGACTCGGCCATGTCTGAACTCTGACTTGTGTCTGTCTGTCTGGCTCTCTCTCAGGGTCCTGTCGTCACTGACAACAGCAACTTCATCCTGGACTGGAAGTTTGAGCGCGCTCAGAACTGGAAAGAAGTCAACACTGCAATCAAGATGATTCCAGGTGAGGAGCTGACTGAGGACGGTGCAGTTTGGGTTTGGTGATGGTGTCTCCTGCCACCCAATCATCATCATCATCACACATGGCCTCCATCAGAACGCTCAGTGTGTCTTCATGTGTCGTCCTCAGGTGTGGTGGAGACGGGCTTTTGTCGGCATGGCTGAACGAGCCTACTTCGGGATGGAGGACGGAAGCGTGCTGGTTCGAGATCCTCCGGTCAACTGAGGAGTTTGCCATAATCACCGTCTCTCTCTCCGCCTCTTGAAAATGACCTCACCCCCTCCCGCAAGTGCCGTGTTCACGATTTACACCCGGTTTTAGACTGTGTTTGGACGGAGCTGCACCTCCTGCAGAACTAGACAAAGATGTAGCAGGTCTCAGAACCTGATCCACGTCAGGAGCACTTGGTATTTTTTCTCATCCTGCAGATGGTGCTTCTGAGTCTGACAGTTTTAAAGTGCCTGATGAGTAAAAAACAAGTGCATCTGATTTCCATAGTGTTTCTTTTTTCTCACTCTGTATTGTTTGGCTGCCTGGTCTCACTGGGAGTGTTGGCTCGTCCTGAATGTCTGCAGTGCTGTGGTGAATCGCTGCAGAATGAAAGTAAGGTGTGCCTTGAGATTATATTAAAAAATTATGCTATTAAAGTCGCATTTAAAATGCTCATGAACATAAATCAAACTATTGGCATCCGCTAGGCTGCTGCAGAAAGTCCACTAGTCAAGGTAAACAGTTGGAAAGCTGATATGCCTCAAAGTCATTTTAATTAGATCACAGAAGGGGGAGTGATACGAGCTGTATACGACAACATAAAGAAGTTTTTTTTTTTTTCAAGAAATTAATTTCTCTAATTAATATGCTAATTTAAACAGCAAAAGGCTCCAAAAATTAATGAGATCCTTGATAATTTTGGGAAACCCTGCGGTGCAGGTATGAAGCTTCCATTATTTGACATGTTCCGCTGTGATAATCCCATGTTTTGTGTGTGTGTGTGTGTTACACAGCACAGAGGTGGGCTGTGGTGCCACTTAAACAGACACAACAAATGGTTTGAAATATACGACTCGGAGCAAATAACTGGTCCTCAGAGCAGAAAAGAAGCATTCAGTCTCTGCAGGCAAAAGGTGTTGAGAATCATCAAACTCAAGGACAAGGTCAAATCATCTTATCACTGCGAGTGTGTATCCTCTCACACTGTGGAGGCGGCAGCAGCTTCACCTTTCATTTTATGTCTCCAAGTAGTTGAAGCTCCTTGTTTTCTGCTCTGTGATCTGCAGCAGCACTCTGTTTATTTTGTCTAATTTTGAGACCATTCAGCCAAACTCACTGACTCATTTTCATCCTCTCAAAGTGAAGCTGAAGTTGTTGAACTTGTTTTAAGTCTTCCGCATAACTGTACAGGTTAGACAGGTGTGCGTTTCAGGATTGTGTCACATGAGATGGATATTTTGGTTGTTGAATTAGTCACTGTAGCCGTGGACCAATGATCTTGGTTCCTGCTCTGGGTGAAGACAGTGGAAACCTTCTGTGGTTTTCTTTCAGTTTCAACAGAAGTTCCTGTAGAGTTAAACTCAGCGGTCAGCAGGTCAGAGTCCACATGCTCTCTCTCGCTCAATGTGTTTACTTTCATGCATGCACCTCCTCCCTCTTGTTTTTTGTGCCTGTACTTGCATTGACAGTTTCTTATTCCTTTACACAAGCCGTCCGGTCACATGGAGCCTTGTGCCATACACTTCATTTTTAATAACAGCTATAGAAAGAACATTTTGTAGAACATCCTGAGGTGACTGGTCATAATTAACGCTGAACTGTTGTAGCTCAAATCTGAACCAACAGCACTTATTATGTGCCTTGGCATGCCAAAGCAATAGAACACACTTTTTATTAAAAAGTACAGATTATGTAGCCGGCCATATCGTTGGAACAACTGCCGCTTTAAAAGCTGTTATCAGGTTTTTACAGGAGACATTTCAATATATCAATGTATCAAAGATGCAGTAGTTAAAGACAAAAGATGAAACTCACAGGTTTGATTTAGTTTGAAGATATTTCATGTTTGGTCAGTTTGTTTCACACGCTCCCCTGAAGATCTTGCACTCAGTGTGCAGCAGCAGGTTTCAGTGAGAGAATGGCTCTCAAGTCTACAGCACAGTACTCTTGTTGAATTGTCTAAAAATACTAAAACACAACAGCACTCTCAGAAGGTCACCATTCTTCTCAAGTTGTCTGTCTTTACACTGAGGATGAGACACTTTACTGTCCACAACAACCATCATTGGTTTGAAAACTGTGATAGTTTGTCATTTTTTCTTTGTGTGATATCTTTTATTTTGGAAAGCAGCTTTTCACTCACTGTTTCTGTCTCACGATGCCTTACACTGGGTTTATTTTTCTATGTTTTTGTACGTACAGCTCAGAGAGACTGAAGAACATCAAGCCTGGAAATGTAATAAAATCACGCACGTGCAGTTAGTTAGCTGACATGTTTGTCTACAAGTCATTTTTACCGGGCACGGGAAAATCCGATTCTATTCCAGCCTAATCCTGCTCATGTACACAAAGTGTAAGTTAACTTTGACTGAGAATATGTGGCCCAGTTTGGGTCCGGGTCATGCACCATGTTGGATGTTTTTGCACCAGCAGTTCTTTTCTTCTTTTCTTTACCAATCGACTGTGATAATGTTTTTTGCTGTGAAGGTACTATTTTCTCTGTCAACCAATACAGGACCAAACTGATAACAGCACGTCTCCTTGTTTTCTTTTTGCTGATTCTATGAAAACTTCATTCTGTGCATTCTTACATAGATAAATAGAGAGAGATAGAGGGACACATGCACAGCAGCAGCAAATCATTAACTAACTATAAACTGTAATGGTAACAATAATGACAGTAATAATATATGCAGTGGACATCGTGCAGGACCACAGCAGCAGCCACGATGCATGAGAACCTGCTGGACGAGAGAGCACAGAAACTCCAGGGAAGAAGTTTAGTTAGTAACATGCATTAATGTGTTGATATATGTCATCGTGGGACCTGTAATGTTTACCTTTATCACAAATTGATGATTTCAATAGTTGTTAATTGCATGCCTCGCAGATATCAGTAGAGGTAAGTGAGAAGGTTTATATATTTTCATGTACTTTCCAACCAGAGGTGACTGTTACAGTGGTGCAGTTCTTCTTTGTGGCCACTTGAGGACGCTAGAAAAAACCAAGCTGCTCGCTCTCCTGCAAGGTGTTCACTTATTGCACAAGAAAGTGTGTGACAGTGACCTTAAACAGCAGCTAAGATCATGATAAAATACATCCCACATGGCGTGAACGACAGTCTGCACCGTGCACCGCACTGTGTGGATCTTTTAACTGTAACTGTCAGCTGATATTTTTATGGAAGCATAAGGAAGGAACTTGAAAACTTGGCATGGAGTTTTATTTTTTTATTATTAAAAAATATTTTTAAGCTTAGTGTGAGTGTTTTTCAGGCATGACGTCACGGCCCCTGTTTGTTTATCCCAAAATGAGGAGACATAACTCGTGATCAGGAACAGGAAATGCACCCATCATGTACAGTGAAGCCACGTTGATGCTTTAATGCTGTCTTGACAACTGGTCATGAATGACAGCTGAAACATCCAATCAGAACTCGCATTTCGTCAGCGGTGACATAAATCGACCAATAGCGACGCTGCTTATGGGCACCGTCCCTCTGATTGGACGGACGATGACACATCCCACCAATCATCTTCCCGTTACAGGACTCGCCATCGGGGACTTTTTTGCGTCACCTTTAACTCCGGTTTTGTGTCAGCCGCTAGTGCGCATGCGTCTTTATGACAGACAGCGGATTAGCCAATGATGTGCACTGTTTGGGGGGCTGGAACGTTCTGAGCCCGCCTCTTTGAGTGGCAGCCGCCTGACGCAATCGCATTCTGCTTAGTATGCGAGTATGCTTGATTGACAGGAAACGGTCCAATGAGAAGCGGTTACATTGTTTTGGGACAAACGTAGGCATTTTACTGTCCAATCCCAGTGTAGAAACAAGGCGGGAGTTAGCGTTACCAAGGCAAGTCTTGAGTGAAGTATAAAGGGAATAACATGGTGTCCCAGTGGCTGTTTATGTTTACTTAAAGAACAGATTGGAAAGGGCGTCCTGCCACACACCACGGACTTTTCTTTGTAGTTACAGTTTTTTTCACTTTAAGTTGTTTATGTTAAGATTTACAAGGCCAGTGGCATGTAAATCTCATATTTCACTAATGTGCCAGTCTTACAAATGGAAAGGGGGCTTCACTTTGGAAACGTGAGCATTTCCCTGGTGCTCCTGCTGTTGCTGAAAGCGCTCCTCGGATTTGGGACTTCGCAAACTCAGGGCTCCGCCGCCACCATCGGGAAGGAGCCGCAGTCCGCCGCCGCCGCCGCCGCCACCACCACCCGGGGTTCAGGTTCGACCTCGGAGGAAGATGTTGCGAGAGTCATGGAGCGGAGCTTGGGGAACGTAGGCACCCCGGTGATCGTAGCGGACGTTACCGTGGAGGACGACGACAACGGGTCGGCGGGGGAGGCCGACGAGTCCTATGGAGAGAGTAACGGAAACGTCCGACCGACGAGGTAATTTTTAACACGCCGTTAAGTCGCAGTTAGACTCGGACAGACGGTGTAACACACCTGTCTACCACCTGGAAAATGTGTCAGGTGACCTGAAATAAACAGAAAAAAGCTAACTGTAATTAAACTAACTATCTTAAACGTCAGTTTATCGAGCTAACGTCTCGCGCTTTTGGGACGCCTTGTTGAGTATCACTCCGCCTGAGCGCGCGGCACTGAAAACTTGTCCACCGCACTCTTAACCCGGGTTATAACGCGTGTTATCCCGGCTCACCTCTCCGGTGTCCTTCATAAATAGTCACGGAAGGAGTGTTAAGCGATGCCAGCGAACTGTCAGAGCACAGAAACACAGAAAGACGAACCAGTTTGACCTCCAAAGTTTGACTGGATATCGGCTGAAAAGCGGCGCAGTTGTTGTGATATTTGCGGTTAACTAGACCTGCCGACTATAAACGTTTACAGTCGTGATTTGCGGTCTCTTGCGCACTTGTTATTAATAAAAATGCACCGATAAACGTGGAAGTTTACACTGAGGCATGCCGGGGCTTGACGCGCTGCAGTTGCTGGGTGAGAAAGTTTGTGAGCGGCGGTGATCACGAGTCCTCCTGCGCGGGATGGACCAAAGTTTGCACCGTGAAGCCGGAACATGTAAACAGCTTGTTGTGTTGACTGCACGTGCAATAAGTCAGTGCAAACAAAGCTGTCATTGACTTCCTGTTTGAGTCCACAGATGTAAGCAGTATTAAATAACCAGGCTGTATTGGATGTAACAGCAGTATAATGTGATGGGGAGTACCCTGCCTGCTCCGCTCTCCTCTCCAGGGGCTCTTGTCAGGTTTAATCTCCTCATTCAGCCTCAGAGTTAATTTGCTTTCCATTTATTATCATACCAAAATCACATTACATGAAGGGAAGCACTCCTAAGCACCTGACAACAAGAGATACCTCCATCCTCTGTTGATCCACCTTATCTCCTCCTGTCAGCAGGTACGCTGCTTCTTATGCTGCTGCTGCTGCTGCTGAGAAAAGTTGAAAGAAGGTCTGAGTCTGCTTATTTAATTAACCCCAGTTAATGGCAACTTTAGTGGAAGAAACAAGCTGATGTCTGAGGTCATTTAAGGCAGGATGAAGTGACTGCGGCACAAGGACGAAGAGTGCTGTTATTTAGGCGCTGTAGTTTAGCTTAAGATGCATATTATCGTCCCAGTCGTGGAGTTTGACAAACCGAGAGCAGTTGCTATAACTGAAAAGCAGACACTTGCTGGGCACAGTACAAATCAAACATGACAAGTTCATGTTTTCATGCTCTGACAGACTGTCATGCAGAGGCATGTCACTCAGCCGAGAACATCCCCACCAATCCTGCCAGTCAAAAGTTTACGGCTTCACGCAGTCCACAGGTTTACCGAGCCCTGTTCAGACCTGCTGCTGCTGCTGCTGCTGCCCAAAGTGAGATGCAGTTCTTGGCGCAGTGGGTAGGGCATTGATTTTGTCTTACTTGGTAAACAGTAGGTTTGACGCCCACCTTGGATGTTTGGCGCAGTATGTTCTTCACGATGTTACTCCTCTCTGCCATGTTATTCTCTTCTTTTACCAAGACCATTACAGATACTTTTGGCAGTAAGACAGCTTCTGCAGTCATTCTTGTTTCATTGTAGAAGCACGTAAAGTCCACTCCACTAAATTATTCTCTGTGTAGTATTATACGTGCGCTTTTCAAGAGGTGGATCAAAGTCAGCCGTGAACTTGAAAACCTCTTTTGGCTTTTGGTGATGTTTCATATCTCAATTCTAAAACTTGCTCCTACTGTATCGGCTCTGCGTTTCCTGTTTGCCATCAACTTTTTTTAATCTCGAAGCTCACGTAAAAGCTTCTTGACAAGCCCCAAAGCGTCGAGTGTTGTTTGCAGTTATTTGGAATGCCATACAAACCCAGTTTTGTCACAACAAGGATGTACCGAGCACGCTGTGCAGTCGGCCCCATGGAGCTCAAGTCAAGAGCAATAGGTGCGATTAGATGTTGTGTGTGTTATTTTTAATTATTTTGTAAGACGGCGTGAAAAAGATGTTTTCACGTGGTGTTCACAGGAATAAAACCTTTTTGTACACTGCTGTTTACACCACCAAGGACACAAACTTATCAGGATAAAAGTGATGGCAAAATAACTGTGATGTAAGGGCAAGGACTGCACGATGGATGAGGGCTCTGTCTGTCATCTGCAGTACAGTATCAAGAGGAAATCGAAAGTAATTAGCCGAGCAGTTTCTCTCTGATATAGAAGCAGGCTATTCCCCTGCCAGGCACCTCAGCTGCTGCAGGAAAAACTCCTGAGTGTCATCCTGCTGCTGGTCACACCCTGCCACCGCTCGCTTCCACTCCTGCGTCTATTCCTATACACTATACCTCCCCGAGTCTCTTTTCCTGTCACTTTCTGCTGCTTTCTGCTGCGTTTTCCTGTCCTTCCTCACTTTGTCACAGTCTGCCTCTCCCGCTCGCTCTCTTCTGTTTTCCATATTCAGTTAGTCTGCCATAATAATATGTTTGGAATATATTGTCAATAGTAAGGAAAGTTTAAAGTATTCATTTTGCACATAAAATATTCTCTGACATGTTGCTGAAATATTGAGCTCACAAGGGGACATTTTTGTGCTCTGTGTAATTCACTAAATAATAACGTTGGCTAACACTGATATGTAAAGTCAATAAGATAAAGAATAACAAAGACACAGCACGAATGAACAAGTGAATTATTCATTTCTGACCTGCCTGTAAGACAACAACATGTGAAACATGACAGACTGAGCTGAAATAAGAAAATAATGAACTCGAAGACGGTTTTCTCTTCAGGTGTCAAACACGGGAAGATCCACGATCACACCGTGTCTCCTCTTTGTGTCTCGCTCTCGTATTTACTCTCTCTCTCTCATCTTCCACTTGCTCCTTCCCTAATGCTCTCCCTTACCTTCACACGTACACGTTGCTTTCTAACGTCGCCCCTCGGGTATATACTCTACTCCACGCTCGTTTTCCATCCATCTGTCAGGAGAATTGTGCTTGAACTTTAGAAACGTCTCAAGAAATGAAACATAATTTTAGATGTTTCACTTCAAACGGGACAATTTAAAGAAAAAGGACTTTTTAAATGTCAGAAAACACATTTAAAGCCAACGTTTGACCAAGTTATTGTTGAATCATTTCAGCAGTATTTGTTCCATAAGGGTGGAGTGGTGGATGATTTTGAACACTGAAGGTCATGACAGTGAACTTGGACTTGAGTAAGTGTGAAGCAGTCAGATTATTGAAGACTCATCCTCATTAATGAGGTCAGCTTTTTGTCACACTTCCTCCTGCGACCTTTACCTGCGGCTGCTGCTGTTCTTAAACACACCAGGTCTCGTGATAAGAAGTGCCACCCTGTGACAATAACGAGGCTAACACACCCGTGACCAGTTTGGCTAGAGAAACTAGAGATGTGAATGAAGTCACACTGTTTGTTCATGACACATAACTCGAACCATTGAAGCACTTCTTCTTCTACTCTGGAAGGATCCTGGAAACTTCAGTGCTTTGCTGACAGTATTCTCTCTCACAGCCTGGATCCCTTTGTGCCTTTAAAGAGATTGGACTTCCAGTGAAGCCTCTTTTATTTTCTTCCAAATTATATTTTGGAGTGGAGCACTTCAAACACAAACTCTTGAACAGTCACGCGCAGGTGTCAACATTTTGAAGTTTCCGTCAGTCGCTGTTGTTTTTTTATTTTACTCCCGTTCCCTCCTCCGCCCTCGTATCCTGTAATCTATAAATATTGTAGATGTTGTCTTTGATCCGGCCTTCAGTTTGTGACGAGAGCTGCTGTCATGTCAGCTGATGGCTGTCACCTCACCTTAACGTTGCCATCTATAGGTTAGAAACTCTCCTCTGGAGACTTGGTGTTTACATCTGTCTCAATGCATGTGAATGTGTGTGTGTGTGTGTGTGTGTGTGTGTGTGTGTATACGTTTAAAGGCTTTTGTATGTGTGTGTGTGAATCATGCATGTGACGGCGCTGCCAGGTTTGATGCCTCCGCCAGTGAGCGAGCGCTCCGTCGGGGCCTCCAGCACCTCGGGGAGCACTTGGAGGTGAGAGGAGAGAGGACAGCAGCTTTGTTTGAACCTACTACCCCCACCACCACCACCACCTACCCCCTACCCTCGGTACCCCACCCCACCACCACCCTCAGGGCTCTGTAGCGGCAACAGCTCTTCTGGGCCGCCGTGCTTGCCGGCTGGCTCCCACCAGCCTACTGCTTAGCAACAGCCAATCGGCCAAGCCGGGCGACTTGTTGGCCAATTGCATCGGAGAGACGGGCTAGTGCTCAGAATTTGAGTTGGCCGCATGGGTCTGGCTATAGTTAGGTAAAGGAGGAGGAGGCGGAGGAGATTTTTTTTTTTTAAGAGGGGAGAGTTCATTTCCTTGTTTTTTTCCTTCTTACTTTGTTTCAGTAGTCTGCTCTCTGTAACCAGGGAGATGTTGTGGGATGTATTAATAGAAACTGTCCCCAAAATAACAAGTCAAGACGGAGATGATTGAACTCCCTCTGGGAACTTTGAATTGAGCACTTAAAAATCAGTTCTTGAAACTCAGCCCATGTCCGGCTGTTTGTTTCACGTCAGAGAGGTCTGAATGTAAAACTCCAGCTGTCACCTCAAACGACCTTATATAATCTGCATTTCATCCTCGTTGTCTTCTCATTATGTAAGCATGTTTTTATGTCTGGTGTCTTTTTTTTTTTTTTGTCTTATTGCTCTCTCTAATAATGTCAGATTATTGTTTAGTGTGCAGAAGTTGCCTAAGTTGGCCAGCAGTTGCTGATGTTGAGATGTGATGACCTTTCATGACACTGATTTCTTGACTCGCTCTGCACTCGATGAACTCTGTCTGAAGTGCTCGACATGTTTTTTCTGGCTGTTTCATAATTTTCTGTGTAGTGACAGAAATAGAAACCCCATTCTCCATAAATGTGATTGCTAAACAATACTGGCTGTGAATATGATTATCAGGAGGAGTGAATTTATTAGGTCAGTGGCTATTTTGGTAAGTCGGTGAGGACCCATCCTGCAGCACTGCAGTATGGGTGGGGCAGAGGCAAAAAGGTGGGATACTCTAAGAGAGAGAGAGACAGGAAGGGAGGGAGAAGAGGATGAAAACAAGGAGTTAGCTGGTACTTAGTAGGACCACGCTGTCTTGTTTTCACTCCCGATAGCTCCTCACTGCTTAGCAACAACGAATCAGATCCTCGGAAAGGAGCTGCAGCCCAGCCAATCATGCGGCAGGAGCGTGGCGCCATAGAGTTTGGATTTTACCACGTGTGAGATGATACGGTTTGGAAAGGGGAGCGTGCTTATGCAGGAGGAGAGAGAGTGTGATGGCAGTGCTTTTTTTTTAATGCTCTATGTATATGTGTGTGTGTGTGTGTGTGTGTGTGTGTGTGTATGCTAGTACTAAGTTTTTTTTTAACAACCACGCCCTTTGCTCTCTGATGCGGTGGTCTGCTGCAGCGACCCTGATGGATGCGAGGTCGGTTTAACTCAGGTCCGTGTCTCGTCAGGCTTCAGCTGCTGCGGCAGAGACATAATAAAGTGATCACATGTTTATTTAACGGTTATATAAACCACAGCGCTGGTGTCTGATGTCATCTGTGATTATTAGCTCAGTCACCTCTCTGACACGTGACCGATGATAATCTCGTCTTATTGTGGGAGTTTATTTGTGTTAGGTGTTGTTAGGCATGTTAATAGTTCTGGTTTCATAAGAACTGCCTGCAGGTTCTTTAAAATATCTTGTATTGAATTATGGGATTAGCACAATTAAAAGGCTTACAGTGCTGTCAGAGATTGTAGAACTTTCTGTGTGCGGTATCAAACATTTGTTCTCACGGTTGCCATGATCACTGCATTGTTTTTCTCTTTATGTGTGTGTGAAATATTCATTCTGATTCTGAATAAATAATCTCGAATTAAATGTTTAAACCCTCGCCCCCCTCTGTGGCTCATTTCCTTCAGAATGCTCAAAGTTTAAAGGAATCCATTTGACTCTCTTCCCCTCCTGCTGGTGCAGCTGGTGGTGCTGGGCGCGGCCGGCTCAGAGCCGCATCCATAACTTTCTCCCCACGTGCTCCCCATGCTCTCGTATTTTTGCTCTGGCTCTTGGTGGCTGCGCGGCAGGCTGAGTGGCAGCTGCGCGGCAGCAGAACTCCACACTCCAGCGTGCATTCAGGCTGCTCGCTGTTGCATGGTTACAGGCAGCTCTGCCTCGCCATTCGCTCAGAGTCTGCAGAGCTGCTCGCGTATTGGCCGAGCGAGTAGAAAAACACTGCTCCCATTGGCCGCCGCAAAGTCGCAGGCTGTTGCGATTGGTCCGACTCAGCGTCTCCCGCTCCTTAGAGACTCAGCCTGTGTAAACATCCTGGTTGTTTCTTTCAATGGAGTGTGTTTACCAGCAGCTCGGTTTTGCCGGTGTGTGCAGACTGAGGCTGAGTGTCTCTGAGGAGCAGAGAGTCTGGTGAGAGCGAGGCTAATTGGCTCCCTGCTCCGCCATACGCTTTGTGATTGAAGAAGCACTCTGCACTATTATGACACTTTGACAGCATTACAGGCGAGGACGCTAACAACCCTCAGTCTGCTGGCAGCCTCACTGCTCTTGCACTTTCTCCCTCCACATTCTCCATTCCAACGTCTTCTTCAGGGTCTCCGCCGCCTGCATCTGTCACATCGGCGGCGGCAACAGCCCCACAGGCTACATGATATCCCTTTGGTGACGAGCAGAGCGGCGGTGTCTCGGGGCTCAGACATGGAAAATAAATTGCCCCGAGTTCTACATGATGCAGTCAGGCTGTTTGTTTTGTTTGACTTGTTTTTATTGTTCAGTTTAGTGCTATTTCTGTGCTGCTCGTTTGCTCCATTACCATCATGTTACCTAAGTTGTAGAGTTAAGTGCCCCCTCCCCACCCCGACCTCCCCCCTCTGCTCCTCTTTATCTGGAGTACAAAGAGTCCATGAAGCCTTTCATCCCCCCGCTCCCAGTGAAACTCTTCTATCTCTCGCTCGCTCTCTTTCCATCTCTAAAGTTGAACTCGGTGTTCTCAGTCACTTCGTCCTCAGTTGTACATTCACAGCATGGCTTGGAGGGGGGAGGCGGGGCCAGCTGAGCGAAGGCCGCCAAAGCTTCCACCCTCTCAGAGAGCCGACTGCTTAGCAACAACCAATCAGCCTAATATTTTTGGCAGAGTCTAGCAGCCAATCGAGAGGGTGAGAGCGGGCTTTAGCACTCTGTTTTTATTGGTGGCTCAGTGGAAAAACAATGTTTTTCTTAGCGCTCTACACTTCAGTGCTAGTGGCGATGCTGATAATGCTTAGAGCAGATTTGGGGAGATAATCTTGGCTTTGATGGGCCTGAAAGACACATGGCTCATTACTGTTAAGTGATCCTATTTGCATTTTTATGCAAACTTCCAGCTCCAGTTGAGCTGAAACGACTGATCTGGTCCTGAGCAGCACTTGTAACTCACTGTGAATGTGTAAGTGGCTACAGTGAAACATAAGAGAAAGTTTCCTCACATCGATTTGCGCCGTCTGAAACAATCAATGTCTTGGTTGTCCGAAGGCTTAAACATCCTTGAACACGCTCCTACTCCTTCGTGACTGATTGGTGAAATCAATAAGGGATTGTAGCTCGTCAATAGCAATTCACCTGCTCAGTCTCAATGATGGATAGCGCAGGTGATGGCAATATTAAACACACTCAGCCTTGTTAACTCTCAGAGTGTACATAAATAAAGATGATGGATGACGACGGCTCCATTTTTTTCTTTATTTCCTATTTCCCTTCAGTCAGAGCTGGGAAGACGAACAAGTGTAACACTGTCCCTCCCTTTTGCAACTGCTGTCTAGTTGCCCTCGCGGGAGGCAGTTAAAGCCCCATATGCCCCACCGGCCAACAGAGGGAAGCCGGTTGGGTCCCAGCTGTGTGGATGCGAAGCAGTGGGTGCTCAGAGACGGCGTGTGTGCCGAGCCGACCCTCGCCGGTTAAATAAAGCTAAAGCCCGTTGACAGCGTCTCCTCTCGACAGATACAAATCAATAGTCAGGAGGTGGCCCCTGCCAGAGCTCAGGACAGGATTGACAAGCAATGCGGCAGAAGCTTTAAGAGTCAGACGAAGACGGGTGGGGCTGGTTGTCTCGATTAATTCAAGTCAGTTAGGCTGTTTTTAGCTTGGAGTTAGTAGACGAGAGAGAGAGAGAGAGAGGAACTTCACAAATCTTGCTGTGTTGGCACATAAAGAGGAATAAAACTCATTTCTACTTTACTACTGATGGAGAAACACCTTCACTAAGGATACTTTTCGAATTAATTGGGGAGAAAAAACCTGAAATGTAAGAATCCATCACCACAATCACCCCCGCCTCCCCCCTTAAAAACATTCTCAGAGGTGAGGCGAGCCGGTGCTGTGAGGAATCCTGAGCCCATACATCATCTAAGGGAAAACACTTTCACCCCCTGCATCTTATTTTCCTCCCGCGTCTTATTTTTAGCCACTCGCTGTGTCTCTGCCAACGAAGCCCCTGAATGAAGGATGTGAAAAATATGTCCACTATATTTTTTCCACTATTAAAATATTTTATTCTTTTAGTATTCTGAAAACAGTTTTTCAGGAATCAAATCATATTTTCCAGGTGAGCGTTTACAACGTATCAGACATGCAGAGACTGCAGCAGGACTCCGCTGCTGTTGTCACTGTCAAAGTAATGTTTTTCCACTAATGGCCAAGCATCTTTCATTATATCCAACAGGCTTAAGACAGAGTTTCATCCGTCTTGTTGTTAAACTCACAAAGATCTGAAAGTGAAATGATGCCAGCGTCTGAGCGCTTTGCTTGTTTTCTCCTCCTCTGAGCTGTCATCGCGGGCAGCCGAGCCAATATTTGTGAACACTCATTTCACTGCCAACGCTGGAGAGCCGAGACGAATCAGAAATGTCGCCGATCAAATCCATCAAAATCGAAATAAAGGACGCTCTTTGTCCACACATGAAAACATTAATGTGAGGTTTCACGTGTAAATGAGCCTGATTTTACGGCACTAATAACAGTTTCAAGCCTGAGAAAAGTAACCATGTCAAATCCCCCCTGTGTGCTCTCAACAGTCGCTGTTACCATCTGTTTCAGAGCATCATCAGTGTCTTCTTCCAGTACCTGGCGTGCGGCAGACTCTTCTGTCTTTCTTTAAACGGGGAGAACAATGAGGCTGACTGTCATAATAGAAGAAGTTACTTTCAGCACTCGTAGCATCAATCTCACCCGCCTGCCAGCTTTGTTTTTGTTAGTCGCAGTCAAAAAAAGGTTCAAATGGTGTGATATGCTCTGAGTACTTGAATATAATTTGAATTCATCCAGTTCATCATCCACGTTTTACAAAGTTCACCCAGCTTCAGCTCTCTCAGTCCTCGTATCACCCCTGTTTCTCCAGCGCTTTAGCCATGTTTGTTGTTTTCACGTGGTTTGAATGAGCGAGGCGTCTCTCTGATGGATCATTTTCTATTTTTCTGTGTGTGGGATGTCGGGTCAGGTTTTAATAATCCTCGGGTCTGCTCACATGTCTTTAATCAACATGCCACCCAGACTAGCTGACAGGATGGGGTTTGTCATGGCACAGGTGTGCTGCTGGCTGCAGTTGAAGGTCACCCTGATTGCTAAACAAGGGTGAGGAGCAGAGAGAGAAAGACAACATCTGCACCGCCACTGAAAAATCCTTCGCCCTTGTGTGTCTTGTGTGTGATGGCATTAGACCCCCACAGTGAAGATGGCATTAAAGGACAACACTTTATTTGTAATGTTTGCAGAGACGCACGTCTGCCCTGAAAAGTGGAAGACACTGTTAATAATGCAGTATGAAGTGTCTATAGCTCCTTATTAGGGAGTGTAATGAGGTCTTTGTGTTCTGTCCACAGGTCTCTCGTGATCATCAGCACCCTGGATGGACGGATCTCAGCTCTGGATCCTCACAACCAGGGCAGGAAGCAGTGGGACCTCGATGTGGGCTCAGGGTGTCTGGTGTCCTCCAGCCTCAGCAAACCTGAGGTAGACCAACACCTGTGTTTCCTTTTGCATTTTTATATTCGTTCAAAAAAAAGACTAGTAATGCAGCAAACGTCTTATAAACACGATGACCTGTGTTTCTCAGTCAGCCACTCAGACAGGTTAAACAGACATCGCCCAGCTGATGAAACAGTCCTGACATGTCAGCGTGAGGTTAAGGATGCAGACTCTTCTGAGTGTGTGCCTCCAAACAAACACTGTCCCTCCTGGCTTTCTTTCTGTAGACAGCGAGGCCAATAATTGAACTCAGTGCACTTTGAACAGTAAACCAAGGGCTGCTGTTGCTTACATTCATTTCATGTACACATAAACACACACACACACACACTCATCATACAAAATGTACAGCAGACATACTGTACACCCCCACATAAATCTGAGAGGAGCTGATTCGCCTGGAGGATTAGCCTCTTTGTTGACTGTGGTGGTTTACACATACGAGCACAGCAAGACCCTCGTCTGTACATGTACACAGAAGCTTAAACCGCCCACACCGACATGCTGAAAGTGAAGTGTAGCCCGGAGCGAGACCGGAGCGCTGCTTTCCCAGATACATACGAGAGACGCGCTCATAGTTTACTTTGATGTGGACTCGCTCTGTGTGTGTGAGTGTGTGTGTGTGAGTTGTGGCTTAGGGAAAAGCCTCTGATACAAACAAGGGTCTAGGTGGCTGCTGAGATCAGTGCTGGTAAGGCGAGTTTCAGTGTAATGAAGTCTGTGGCTCTGTCATAGAAGAGAATCTTGTTTATTAGGCTGATATGACAATAAAAATCAACAACTCATGAAGTTTACCACCTTCTGACAGGTGTGATTCTCCCAGAAAACACCTGTCTTATAGGTCGTGATGCATGTTTTGCCTCCTATAGAGGAAAATTCATTGATTGGAAAAGCCAGCCCAGGCGCTTTGATTGACAGGTCACCAAATGAAATAATGGGAAATGAACACTGAGCACAAACGAGGATGTGCATAAAAAAAAAAGCAGCTTCAGCTGATCTTCAACAACCCAAATATAGCAACATCAGGGTTACTCGGCACAGAAGAATCTCATTCAGTGTTTAAGAAGCTCTCATATTAGTGGGTGAAGTGGCTCTCAAGTATGTGCAGCTCAGCCTGAGAGATCTGAGAGGTTCACCGGTTAACAAGCCTACAATTAGAAGGAGGGAACTAATCACTGGAATCAGCTGCTGTACTGATGATCTAACTTGTTCTGGATCTCACATGGTTGAGAAGCGCTGTGTGTTGATGGTGTTATGATGTGGAAAAACACCTGAAGGTTCCTCCAAGCACTTAAAGTTTGTACAATATGTCGACGACAAACAAAAAGTCTTGAAAATGGTTTATTAAATGTTTGTTAAATAATATTTCCCAACCTTGTATTTACAATAAGATTTCTGCTTTCTTTACATTTAATGACAGAAAAATAATTATACGAATACGGATGGATGCATTCGATATAGAAGTTAATCATAAGTTTAACACATTATTCATGAGTTAAGATAAATAGTTTACCTGGTAGCACCAGACACCTGACAGCATCAGTAATAACAGGAAACCAGCTGGAACAGGCTGCAGTGAAAGTATGTTTGAGTTTAAGGGACTTAAACTGCTTTCAGATATTTAGCCATGAGCTTCAGAGTTTGTCGCGTGTGCCGTGAATTTAAAGGCTCTGGCTCCGAGATCACTTTGAGGACATCAGCTGTGTTATAAAAAAAAAAAGACATGTCAGCAGGAACGGGCCAAGTCAACATTTTTTTTTCTCCAGCTGCTGAGTGGAGCTCATTTCAATCTCATCAACAATGACCTGAAGAACCTGTGCCGCTAACAGCCAACCTTCATATTTTTATGTCCGTCTGTAGATGGGGTTGTGGCATTGGCAGATATGTGCTCTGCTACAGAAGCAGGAGATCTGACCAAAGTTCCCTTTACAAATCTGTAATTATCTTTTATTATGGTACTGAGTGACCGGACTGTCACCCATCCCATGTCTCCAAGTGCACCCACAAAGCTCTGTCATCATGCTGAAGGCATGCAGAGATGGTGCTTTGCCCCTCTGACATGTGCTTTCTTATCCTTTGATGCCAGGGACACACACACTCCATACATGTATGACTTGTTGTCTAAACGGCACACACGCTTGAGAACGACACTCAGTTTTCAGAAGACGTCCTCGTGGTCCAAGCATGCTCAGATGTTCGTGTCTTACACTTCTGGCTGTGTTTACAAAGAGAGGACGATATCAGACCAAATGTAAGAGAGCCTGTGGGACTGCAGATGGAGTTCAGTGAAGGGTTTAACTAACACACGCCTCTGCTGCTTGTTTTTTTCTGACTGAATCTTTTCTGCTTGGCAGTGAGCGACTGTTCTCATCTCACCAGAGGAAGTCAACAACTATCTGTTCTCTTGTTGATTTGCTCCCTTCAGTTTCAGATTTGTCTTCGACGCACATTCTTAATTTTTCAGATTGTCTTTTTCATTTTACTTCGCTCTCTCTCTTTGTCATTTATTATCACTGCTCGCTTCTGTCTGTGGTGTTGAGGATGCTCGGAAACTGACAATATTCTCTCTGTCAGTGTTGACATGTTTGGTTGAAGCTCTGCAGGGACTTCTATGGAAGTTGTATCCATTGACTCAGGTGTGGACTTCCTTTCCTTCCCCTGTGCTTCCATCATTGCCTCGCTCTTTTTGGGCTGATGGACGATGGAGGAGGCTTCACCATTTTTTCCTCTCTCTTCCTCCTCTGATATCTATAAAACATGAGAACTAATAAACTGGCATATTCCCAATTACATCCTGAAAGGTCTGACTACTTTATAAAAGTAATAACTGCAAATATACTGTTATCCAGACCTGCATTATAATTAATCAAGATGTATTGCCCTTGCAAGATATGCTTCTCATTTTAATGCACTCCCTGTGTCGCGCTGATTTCTGTTTACTTGATCGTGTCAATGATTCATCATTATGATGAAGA